>CM060948.1:61807729-61810229 GCA_030765055.1 Mantis religiosa
AAAAGCTAAGTAATTGTGTTCATAGGTGTTAGGTTATACCTTCCCTGAAACAGGTTTTAGAGCAATGCCGGGTCTAGAAAATTTGACCTAATATAACAAGACTACATCTTCTCACGATGCGTATCTCCCAGCAGGTCCTACACGTGAGTGGACATGGGAAAGGGAATTCCACACCCAGTAAGTTCAGTAAGTTGGGAATTCGTATAGCGATGGGCAGTTCGGTAACCTAGATCCCTAAAACTGTACCTTCATGTGTAGCCCCCGATACTAAACAGATAGACAAGGTGAAGTGACGCCATTTTTGGAGGTGTTGGTGGTTGTGGCCCCTGTAGCCGTAACCTCAAAACCATACAGGCAATATTTAAAACCATTTGTTGTGTTTCGTATTTTGTGGTTTAGGATACTGGGCACCCTGTTCAGGTGAGCGTAGCAGATCATTATTAAGTGTGTTCTATGAATCCAGAGTAGGAACACCATGGATCCTGTGTAAGGCGAATTGTCGCTCTACTAAACGCTTGATTGTGAAGGGTTCTAATCTTTGCAATTACTGAAAGTTGAAGAGCTGTTTGCGCGTGTTTTGTGACTGACATGATTCAATTAACTTCGGCCTTACTCTATGACATTCCTGTCTTTCTTTCTGTCCTTGAACTTATTCACGCTTGGCTCTACTTTTGAAATAATGTTCTACAAAGAGAGGATATGCTATACTGGTATCAAATTTACTTGAAATGTTTAAAAGTGCATTTGCCAGTATGAGCGATAGAATTCAAAATTTACAGGTTAAACTTTGACATTTTATTAATAGGTACTCTTTAACACCCAATGTTCTCAGCTTCACATTCCATTTGGGCATTAAAACTCGTTAGTTTTTGTCAAATAATTTATTCGATTTGAGGTTCCTTTACTTGCTGTAAATCGAGGACACAGGATCATCGGCTTTACATCTCTTCCATAGGAATCCATGCTAAGAATTTTACGTCCAAAAAAATTACATCGCGCTCTGCCGGGTGTGAACCAGCGACCTCAGGACCAGAGGCTAACACGTTATGCATAGGCCTGAGACAGTTGTTTTAAGTTCAAAACCAAAACATTGTTGTTATTTCAAATTAATGTTATTGGTAGTTAAAAGTAATTCACCTTAAATTAATAAAAGTGATGGTAAAGGGTGGACGAGATTAAGTGACAATGGAAAGAAAAATTATGACTAAGTGTATCATGAATAAAATAAAATAAAAGTAATTAATTTGTTTAACCATGTTTTAAAAATACAAAATTATGTGGAATAATATTGTAATATCAAATTATTTAACTTAAGTTTTAAAGAAAAAATTGTAAGAATTACCAAATATGATATGAATGCATCGCTTGTTAAATCTGACTTGGTCCAATGAAGAAACATTTACTTGCCACAGCAAGAACAAAATCAATAAACCTGAATTAGCGAGAAGGAAAACTCACATTGTGTCGAAGGATGAAAAAGGAAAAACGTGTGTGTAGACAACGTCTATTTAATAATCTAAATGAATTGTAAAATTTTATAATTTGAAATTGAGTATTCAGTTATGTTGATAGAATTATCATAAATCTATGTCTCGACCATCTTGTTAATTCATAGCTTCAAAATAAAAGATTGAAACATTTCATATTTGTTTTTTTTTTTTAAAATAAGTAAATTTACTTTATCTACAAGCATTTAGTTCCATCAGGGTTCCTTTCCGAGACCATCCCCGAGGTGAGAGTATCTCATGCAGAGATTGAGACGGCTCCGCGACCCGGCACTTGAACTTCATTTCAGAGCTGAGGAAGAATCATCATCTGCAATGCAACAGCAACTTCCCACGTATTAATCCTGTTACAGACCATTGATGACGACTGGATATAGGGTGGTTAATCCTCTAGAGTACTAGAGTACACACCGTTAATTGTAATTGGCACAGAACGGATGCCGTGTCAACAATATCTCTGAGCGAAGTGAGATATTCCTGTTATGACCAGTGACACATTACTTAGGTATTGCCATATTGCATCTAATAATGTGCAAAGGTCTCTCGAAGTGATCACGGATCCCGTTTTGGAAGCCTTTATTGCTGGACCTTAAACCTTTGTTTTTGTGGTTTTCTTTCGACTTTTCTCACTTTGTTACGAAAGAAAGTTACAATATTGGAGCGACACGTAATGAGTGCCTCATTCCACAAGGCAGAAATTCACATCTACTTAAATTTATAAATCATTCATTAATAATAAGCCTAACGAAATTATAAAGTGAGTGGTCTTCTTTATCTAAGTTACAAAGCTCCAGAAAAGACACAGCATTATGTTACAAAAAATGGCCACATCCTTCAGACATTCCAGAAATAAATTAAACAAACGAATATGAAAAATATAACATTGAAGTTTACACTGACGGAAGCAAAACAGATCAAGGGATAGGTTCTGGAGAGATAATTTACGAAAACAAAGAATTAAATAAACAACTGCAGTATAAAATAGACAAAAACTG
>CM060948.1:61815229-61835229 GCA_030765055.1 Mantis religiosa
TGGCTAATTTCTAAACTTTAATGGTCATATCGACGACGGTTCTCCTTTGGAACATATCGAAGGTGCTAACTCATATTCGTTGGGTTTTAAACATTAGATCACGCACACATTCACACTCTCAATCATACTTCCAGACTCTGGAGAAGATGAGGAATTACCTTGGTCGGAGAAAAATCCCAAACCCCACGACCGGGAATCGAACCCGAGATCCCTAGCACGGACTTTAATGTTGTTATTGTTTAACCATACTATTTAAATTACTGCACACTAGTTCTTCCTCATATAGGAAGGTACTTCAAATTTGATGTTACTCAAGTTAACTGATGGAATCGTTCCTGCACACTAGCCGTGAATAGGCTAAGGTTTTGGATAGATAGAGTCAAACTGAAAAATTCAATGCCGTGGCCGGGATTTGAGCCAAGGACCTCCCGGTCTCTGTCCGGTCACTCTTAACCAATGAGCTAGCATGGCCAACGTGCCGTCATGTCATTGAATTCTACAAATGATTCATATTTTCCCGGTTAGGGGCTCAGGTATTCCAGATACACCGCTTGTGGCGACTTACTGGGGTAAGTACTTGAGTCCCAGGCTTCATCGTTGAACTCTCATTATTTAAGCCAGTAAGATGTAGAGTTTCCGGGCTTACTGGCCGTGGTCTAGTAAGAAAAACTGAAGTTCCTGACGTTTCTCTCGTACGTACGTCGAGCATCCTTAGAGGACTCATGGCAAACTAGAGTGGCTCCGCCAGAAGCCAGAGGAAGTCCTAGTCGGGCGGGGCTATCCCCGTCCGGGTGTCTTATGCCGCAGTACCTAGCCGCTTTGCGGCTTAACCTGCGAAATGAGTCTAATTGAAGTTGTTTTGCTCTGCTGGGGGTAATTTGTGTGTTTTAGGGTATTTGGGTTGGGATGCCCTTGAATAAAGTCAGAAGGCAGCTACTTTGTAGCGTTCCCCCGGTTTTAGAGAAACGATTTGATATGTTTTTACTCCGTTTTGGTTACGGATTGCATATCGCATAAGCCATCAGGCTTAAGATAGATATATATGGGGATTCTTGGGTTAACCAAGGGGCCCCATGACATCTTTTGGGAGTTTGTAAGAAGGCAAGCGTCTTTGTTCCCTCTGGCCATATGTGCCCAGGGTGTTCACCAAAGGGTTGTTGTGGTTTTGAATTTTGTCGTACATTGATCGTGCCCTCTCGCGGATGACATCGACAATGTACGGGATCCTGGAGAGTTCATGTAGGATATGGGCGGGAAATCTCCCGTCTGTATCATAGATGATTCGGAGTGCCTTGTTCTGCAGCGTGTGGAGTCTGACGAAAGTGTAATTGGCCACTGTTGCCCAGATCTCACAGCCGTACAGAATCATGGGCGGAATGATCGTCCGATACAGCTGGAAGGGCACCAATTATATATAGGCCTCCTTCCCGCCTCGACGTACGTACGAGCGAAACGCCAGGAACTTCAGTTTTTCCTAGTAGACCACGGCCAGTATGCCCCAAAACTTCTACATCCTACTGGATTGACGCCGGCCGTGAAAGCCTAAGTTGTTACATCTTATTATTTAAGTTAATTGATGGAAATTAAGGTTCCTTCACACTAGTCGTGTATAGCCTAAGGTTTTGGATAGATAGAAATAAACTGAAAAATCTCAATGTCATGGCCGTGATTTTAACCACGGTTCTCCTGGTTATTACTCGTTAATTTACAATATTGTAGTAAAGAGATGCAAATATAGGGGGAACAGCGTACCTCAATCTGTGCCTTAAATATGTAGTTCTATATGTGCACTATTATTTTATTTAATCAACTAAAAATTTATTGAAAAAGATGTACCTACGTATTATATGCATTGCATGCATATGCATTATGTTATAATGTGAAACAAAGACATAAGCAAATAACAGATTTTCGTGAAATACAACTTTGGTACATTATATCATTACCTGACTATTGTTTTAATCTAGCATTATACTACGAAAAGCCCTGGGCTCTCTTACCTGTAATTCTGTTTCAATATTAAAGGTAAAACGTGCAACTTACTTTAGGATAAGTAGTGAAGTATCTTTATACATGTCAGAATCACGTAAAGGTAACAATTGTCTTTGATATGACTATTCCTCCATCACAACATATTTTAAGGGATACAGTCGTTAATTTCCTATTGATCAGCATTACATTTACGTGTACCACCAACGTTGCTTGCTACCATAGGGAGAGACTGCAATACCTATAGTAAAACTATATTATTTTGCATGACTACACAATTTTGTAATCGATGGAGGCAGAAAAACGAAAGACAATACCTACACAGAAGGTAATTCTAAAGGCATTCCCACTATTAATCATTAACTGAAACTGATTGATCGAAAGCAACGGAAATAAAATACGCAACACTGGGTTAACTACAGACACTTTTATGGTACTCAGTGGTATTAGAGAGAGGGATGAATACGAATTGAGGTTGCAAGCATGGGTTTGCCTGGAAAAGGGAAAATGGAGGGCGCAGAGGATAATTACCCCATTTACACCCAAACTGTGCAATTGATGTATCCAGTGTTGCAGGCAGAACCTGGTTTTGTAACTGTGTACGGTGATGAGTCCGATAACTGCTATTCGCGTTTCAAGTGTCACAGAGGTTGACTGAGGGGTGCACAGGGGCTCACAAATCACTCGTAGCCTATTGGGGGTTTCCCTACGAAGCCAGTCAGTGCTCACTCACCCCCTCCTATCTCACCCCTATCGCTGACACGGGCCACT
Source organism: Mantis religiosa (assembly GCA_030765055.1). Classification (NCBI taxonomy): domain Eukaryota; kingdom Metazoa; phylum Arthropoda; class Insecta; order Mantodea; family Mantidae; genus Mantis; species Mantis religiosa. Next base: position 61,817,990 of record CM060948.1, read on the forward strand.
CAATTAGCAAGGCTTTAATTAGCCCGTGACGGCCCATTGCCAGATCATTAATATGGTGACTCTGTGGGTGTAAGGGGGCGGGGGATGGGGCGTCCCCCGGTACCGCGTAAATCACTCCCAGGCTCTGACACTATCAACGCTTGGCTGTCCAACATGCAAACACTAGCGGGCCACCTTATTTAGAGATTCTCTTGCTGTTCACCATTTGCCTGCGTTCGTTTTAAAATTTAGCTGCAACATTCAAAATAACAAACTACATTATTATACGCAGAAATAATGGTGAAAATCATCCGTTAAGGATGTTTGTACTGAACGTTCGTGCTTTGTTGTTATCAATTCATTAAATACACTATTAACTTCGAAGATTTCCTACCCTTTGACAATTCCCATTTCATTACTAATGCAGTAAATTTGATTTATCAAGGAAATAAGCATCTCCATACTGCTGTTTACAATATGTGTAGCCAAACGTAGATTTACATGTGGCTGTTTTGGTTTTAGAAACTAAAATAAAATTTGCTTTCTAGCTATTTATGTTTATCTCTATTGAGTGGGATGGCTCAGATGGTAGGGTCTGTGGCCAGCATCAGGGTGGTCGTGGGTTTGATTCCCCTGGCCGACTTTCCTGGCCCACGGTTTCTTTAGGGGTTTTCCCCAGGGCTGGAAAGAATAATGACATAACCGTTTTTCCACTTCATTTGGCAGTTCATTTCACTTCTCACTGCGGTTAGCTATTTCAGGATTCCTAGTGGCGGCGGGAGTTATTATAATATTAGTTGTTAATATAATAGGTTAATGTTATACATTGTTACTATTATGAGTAAGTGTCGGAGTGTTAATCTTAATTCATTTTGTTTGTTAACGAAGCTATCGATTGTCATGATCATTTCAATGCGGGTGACGTGTCGGAATATGGTCTCGAAGACATTTTTTACACGTTATTAAGGGGCAGCACCTAACCAACTGAGCTAACCCAGACCGAATGGTCAACACCCATGACTAACATCCATTGTTCTCTTTAAGTCCTAGATCTCCGGATCGGGAGAGGTCTCCGAGTCTCGGGTCTCCCATTGGATGGGTAATTCCGCATGGGTGGAGGTGACCTACTTTCAAAAGTCGCCACCAGAAGTTTCAAATCTGCGGTTGTTAGGGATTTCACTGATTGAGGTTCTTAAGACTCCCTGGGAACCTTGCCAGAGTTTTGGTTATGCCCATGTTGCTAAGAGAGCGCTGAGTTGGTCACCAACGAGTGAGCAGTAGTGTGTGTAGTATGGCCAATAGATATAGAGAAAATAATAGTTATACCTTTTTCTTGCAGAGCCTTTTACCTCAAACGTAATTTTATTTTTTATCTAATAATCAGAGATAACATCAATCTAAAGGTAATATATGAATTTTGTAATGAAACCTAAAGGATATTTTGTTCTTGAGCTAACAATTTTGGATTAGAACGTGATGTACGCAGTTCATCAAAGAATCGGGTGCTGTAAGAGTGCTCTTCATAGTATTTGCTATTTACACACATGTTGCACAGTGTCAACTAAAGTGGTATAAGTAGGAACCGGCAAACAAAGGCAACAAAGAGGGAAGCTTGCGTGGCTAGTGTTACAGACAATAATGAACGTTAACGAAGGGTCTACCATAGACCGTTGTTACAGGCTATTTCCAGATAACGTCATGTTTAATGCCAACTCGAGTATCCCGGTGCTAAATTATCTCCTACCAGCTGCTCTAGTGGTGAACTGTTAATCCTTAACTCACAGCATGTGTTGGCGGATGTGAGAATGGACAACACAATTACTGATTAATTTAGTGAAGATCAATAATGATGTATTTGAAGTAACTTGTGTACCATTCTATTATGTTCAATTACTTAAAATAAATTGCTCTTTTGTGAACTGACAACTTATTTGATTCATTATCTTTGTAATCTATTCAAAAGAATATATAAATTATATTTTCCTTTATTTCTGCTAAGCATTTTGCCTATATTCTTAGTGCTGGCATGACTAAATTATAACATATTGAATTCTTGTTACAAATCGCATTAATGTAGCTGTATCGTAAGTTTATTAGTATTATAATAATTACTATTACTATTATGATGATGATAATGATAATAATGATGATAATGATGGTGATGGTGATAATGATGGTGATGGTGATAATGATGGTGATTATTATTACCATTATTATTACCATTATTATTATTATTACCATTATTATTATTATTACCATTATTATTATTATTACCATTATTATTATTATTACCATTATTATTATTATTACCATTATTATTATTATTATTACCATTATTATTATTATTATTATTATTATTATTATTATTATTATTATTATTATTATTATTATTATTATTATTATTATTATTATTATTATTATTATTATTATTATTATTATTATTATTATTATTATTATTATTATTATTTTGTAATCAACGTCCTTCAACTCTGTCATCAGGGGATGACTGAAATGGGTGAAATGATGCTCAAATGAGCTCAGGGTCCATAGAGCCTAGAGTTACCCGACATTGATCTTTCATGATATCAGTTAAGTGCAGAGGTTCTACTCCCATTAGTCCTGGAGCCGTAGGACCAAGGACCCGGGCCTCCTTCTACCCGGGAGGGATGGATACTCCGGGACTCTTTCCATAGGGCAGTACCTTGAGTCTAAAAAGCGCCCCAAGCACAACTTCAAGACGGGATGGAAGTGGATACGCCACTTACGCGCGTCAACCCCGCAGGGAAGACTACCGAAAACCTCCGTGGGGCCGCCTGGTGATCTAGCAAACCTTCTGCTAGCTCTGCAGGCTAGTACCAGGGACTTATAAGGAAACCCTCTACCCCCTCCGGGCGACCGTAGCCTGGCCGGAGGTACCCAATTCCCTGTAGGTGTCGGAGACACACTGCCCCCTCGAGTCCAAACCAGTCCGAACAACTTCCCTACGGGAGGGGCTCGGCAATTCGGCACGAGGTTCCTCTAGTAACGTCAAAGGTACCACGAGTGCTAAGGCTCCGCAGCGCCCACACCACGGCAGCTGATCCCCTCCCCTACGGGACCTTTCAGGATACCAGAGAACTCCTGAAATGCCTCATCCAGATAATTCACCATGAGCATGATTTGAACTCGGGATCTCTAGAACGTGAGGCACACACGCTGCCACACCACTGAAAATTTTTCAACTGATTTCGTCAATCGCATAAACTACTTTTCAATGAAGAATACCAGACTCAAATTTTTCTCTAAGAATCGTGCACGTTATCTATGTACGAGGCGCATCCGGAAAGACAGTTCGCGATTCCGCTTTCTTTAAAGTAAACGTATTTAGCCGAGAACATTACGCAAGCGTAACGGATTTTTGCTGCCCGGACGGTTCTCGCCTAGATCCAGGAGGGCTGCAGCGGTTCCCCGAGGTGGCGTCCCTTATTTGTTCTCCCGCCGCCTGCGAGGTGCGGTTAGTGGTAAAGTTCCTTAACGCACAAAACATATCGCCCATCGAAATTCATGTCAGCTCTGTCAGGTTTAGGGTTAGAATATCATGAGCAAACAGATGGTGCGATGTTGGTCCGAAGGTGGTTGAAGTGTCCACGGTGAACAGCGCAGTGAGCGACTGTCCCTCATCAATGATCACCTGGCTGAGCTGATGTGGCAGCGCATCATGAACCAACGGAGCTCAGCAACCATTTTTCCGCAGATATCCTGATCCTTGTTGCATGAAATTGTCGCTAAGCACCTGCGGTTCAAGAAATTGTGTGCCGGGCGAGTGCCGAAAAACCTGACACCCGACCACAAAATGGAACGCTTAGGAGCAGCCCTGACATTTCTACAGTCCTACTACATAAGAATACAGAATCTTGATCCTACGGTATGACAAATATCGGAATTATTTTGGTGACTATGTCGAAAAATAATCCAAGCATTGCTGTAGGTACCTGTTGCCAATAAAGTCGTTATGTAACTATGTTGTCTTTGTGTTAAAAAAAGAAAACAAAGAAATGTTTTTACTGGATGCGCCTCGTAGATATATGGAAGAGTAGTACTATGAAATTCTAACCATGGATGGTAATGGATAAGGATACCGCATGGCGCCCGCCTCGATAGCGTAGATGGTAGTGAGTCTGCCTCACGTTCTAAAGGTCCCAAGTTCGAATCTCGGTCAGGGTGAGTTACCTGGATAAGGTTTGTTCGGGGTTTACCTTATCCTTCAAGACGAATGTCGGGTAAGTGTAAGCTTCATGGTAAAGTTTCAATTATATTACAAAATACTGAAATTACAATTTAGACATGAAAGCTTTACTACAACAAGAGAAAATACACAAGTGGCCACATGGCCGTGACTTCCCTGAAAGCGGTCAAAGGTCCGTCCTTATTGACTGCTGGCTCAAAAGAGACAGAAAGCGCTTCCTTGTACATACATCACTTCCCGTAGGGGAGGGGATCCGTCCCCTTCAGCTGCCGTGGTGCGAGCGCTGCAGACCCCTAGCACTCGTGGTACCTCTGACGTTACTAGAGGAAGCTCGGGCCGAACTGCCGAGCCCCTCCCGTAGGGGATTTGTTTGGATTGGGTTGGACTCGAAGGGGCAGTGGTTCCCGATACCTGTGGGAGATGGGGTACATCTCCGGACGGGCTTAAGGGAAGCCATACATTCCCGCATACTTGCCTGCATAGCTAGCAGAAGGTGTGCTAGATCACCAGGCGGCTCCACCGAGGTTGATCAGTACCCTTTCCCTTTGGGGTTAGCGCGAGAAAGTGGCGTATCCACTTCCACCCGTCTTGCTTTTGGACCAGATGGGGGGGGGGCTTGTTAGTCTCTACCTCTTGCCCTATGGAAAGTCCCACGGAGGCGCCGGGTGCCCTTCGGGGACAGCTCGGTAACTCCCTGGTCTTGAGGGGGGGGGGTCGGTCTCACATTGTGAAGGCTGCCCTCGCGATATATATACACATGCATACATCACTATGGAGAGGAGGGAGGAAGAGGTCACGTGACAGTATTATACCATACAGTTTCCGGTACCAGCGTCGGGTGTTTGTACCGCTGGGGCACACTTAGCCTCGTTAGATCCTTAAGGAACTACTTAATTAAGAGGCAGTGGCCCTGTTTGCGAAGACAGCTGACACGTTCCACCCTCCAGTAGGGCACCACATTCATGATGCCTGTGCTGGGCAGGTGGGGGACGCAGCGGTAGGCCTTAACCCGCAAAGGGTTGTAACGCTTCGGGGTTAGTTTAATTAAATTTCACTTCTAGGAACAACGTGTGTTATGATTACCTCCGTCACTGCACCAAGAGGATACGGCGAGGATGAGCAAACGTTTGACAAGAGCGATCCCAAACACAATTATTTCCATATTGGTAGCCTATTTTACTAACATCAACTGAAAGGTACTATATAATATTTCAAAGTACATACTGTAAATGAGCTTATATTAAATTCATCGAAATCGGTTTTTTAAGGGAACTATGGAAATATTTACTTAAATTAAGATAATATGCCCTAGGGATTGAAGCTTAACGAAAGTTAGGTTTTGGAAAGATAAATGTTTTATATTCACACGTTTTCCTCCATGCATTAAAGTTTCTTTTTACAGAATTTCACCAAACGGAGGTTGTGGAACCATAAACTTATTCTTAATTTAAATAAGCTTCCATTACGCTTTCAAATATTTTGCTGTACGCACTTGAAGAAATGCTGTGGGCTAAAGTGGTGAGACAAAATCACTCTGTGATTGCTTTGAAGTTCCACACTCCTAGCATGACTGTGGAAACGATTTTGCATTCACATGACTTGCTTCACCTACTCTTCTACAAACCATTCAATCTTATTAGATTGTCCAAACTTTATTGAGATAAACTTGAAGTTCACATTTTTAAATGCGGATATTTGTGTGTTTGCTTTAACATTACGTGATGTATGGAAGATGCGAGGAAAACATAGCCACTTAAGGCAAGGCTACACTGAAAGTTCGCCGAAAATGTTAAAAATCATGGAATTTTCCTTTTTGGCATTTTTGGTAGCTTAGGGCTTGTAGTAATAGATGACATGCTATTTTCATCATTTGCACCATTTTAGGTCATCACGTAACAATGTAAGAAGACCTTTAACAATCGCTAAAAGTAACAATCATGACTTTAAAATTAAGTTTCTGAGAAACTTTTTTTCTAACACTTTTCAGTATACAAAATGCCTCACGCGTCAAAGTTTTCCATTTAAGTTGGTGAAACTTACAGGACAGGTCCATAATATGTAAATAAGAAGCTTCACATTCCTCTTTTTCTGTTAATGATCACGTAGTGAAAATTATATGGTGTTAAGTAATAAAATAAGTTAATATTTTCAAAATTTTTAGAGTTAACACGTGGAAAATATTTTAGAACAAATGGTACAAGGGTATTCCAAAAACAAAAAAAAATAAGAATGTGGTCTTTTAAAATTACTCTGTACCAGACAGAAACAAAGATTAAACTTAAAAGCACAAAGTTTTTGACGTGTAGAACATTTTAAATGTTTACAGTATTGTCAAAAAATATAATAATTAATGAACTATTTGGTGTAGCAACATAATCATTTGTATGCACGTTTAAAATGATACTCTAAGTATGTGGCTAATACGTTTATTATTATATAATTTGGAATTTTCAGTGTAGCCTTGCCTTGAACATTGAAATCTGTATAAAATGTTTAACACTCGTAATCAATGGCGAAGAATATTGAAATAATTAGCATCACAAAAATTTCACTTGACATACACTGTATGATAAACATAATCTACTATGTGGTAACATTTACCGAGCGGGATGGCTCAGGCGGTTTCGTTTTGTGGCCCGCATTCGGGATGCCCAGGCTCAATTTCCTGACCCATGGTTTTTTCGGGGCTTTTCCCGGATCGCTAGGTGAATGCTGAGTAGGATACTTACATCCCCCGAATTTCCTGTCCCTCCATTTCATCTGCATTATCATTTCACACCATCTCGTGGTCTCTTTCAGGGTAGAAGTGTCGGCGGGTGCCTCGGCGGTGCATGGCGGGATGATATGCTCTGAGGAAAACTACGTCCTCCTCCGATATGTCGGTATCCAGTCTACGCTGCTCTGCTGGGACCGTTTCGAGACCGCCAGCCAGGGGCCTTTGGGGCCTTGGACCGTTAGGGCGCGGCTGCTTGGATCGTCGCCGTCCCGGTGTGTAGGAGCGCGTTCGTTGTCCTGTCCTGTCAGGGGAAGTCTCTATTCAAATAAACTCTAGGGACCTTGCCCTTTGTACCGTCGTGGCTCCCTGGGTCGGTCACCCTCTTTGCACTTATAGTGGGGAAGACATTCTTTCTCTGATTGGCCAAAGTTAGATATGGAACGATTTTTATGAATGGAAACGGAACAGCAACGAACAGTCAGTAAATGATTCGGCTGCTGTAATAAAGTTCTGTCTATCTCTTACATTTCTTCCTTAAAAAATTAGAAAAAATTCTTTCTCATAGACTAGTATTATGAAATTCAAAATATACAGTTTATTTACATGTAAACATCCAAAATATCTCGTTAACATCCTTAGTTTACCTATTTTTTCTTTGTAACAATAAATAGGGTCTAAAATTTTACCACAATTAAGAGTTTATTTGAAAAGTGACACATAGTTTGCATTTAAAAGGTCTGGGATTCGATCCCTGGTAGTCGCCCATTCTTACTATGGGTTCTTTTCCTGGTTGGAAAAGCGAGTGCTGGGATAGCATCAAGTGCTATGGCTTTCTTCTCTCATATTTTCCTTCTGTTTTCAGTTGACAGTGGGCAGATGGCGCCGAGGCTTGTGATCTGGAACTGCTTATCGGCTCCGCTGGAAGTTGGCCGATGGGGCCTCCACTGCTGGAGGCTGCTGGGTGAAGCTTTCCCCGTTTGCCACTTCAGGGCAGTATCTGAGCCACTGTCCATGGGTTTGGATGGATCGCCAGAAACTGTTACGAAACTGCACATCTCTGGCACCTCAATATTTGTTCCAGAAGCGCATACATTGCATCGATTTCTCCATTTCAACTTTCTCCTGATGATATATGCACAAAAGATCTAATGGTGGATCGAGATACTACTGTTCCCTCCCGTATCTGATTTACTTATGCCTCTTAACAGTGCATTTTGGAAATCGTCAAATAAAGTACACAAACACAATAGGTATATGAACATAAATAGAGTGTAGAGTATAAGACAATTTTATGTCGAAACTGTTAACATACATGTAAATGCCACGAACTCTATTTCCTATTGTCTACTAAGTCATTATACAAATTATCCGACATATAAATGAGTTACATATCACAAGCATGATATCTGAACCTGTTACCTATAGTCAACTCAACGTATCGGGTGATCTAATCGTGAATATCATATCAACAAGATCAAAATATTTAAACTTGTCAGACTTAAATAAACATTACAAGACGTAAATACAAAGAAGGAATAGCATTTTATATGAAATGATAATGTATTCTATAAAATAAGTTATATTTATATCGTGTGTTTAAAACATTTCAGTTTAAAACATTTAATCGCTGACTGTGTTTGCCATAAAATAAGGTTCTAAATAAACGTTTAATACGGCTATCAAAGCTACTTGTTTACAGACTTTGCAACTTAGAAACATACTTAGCTATCTTCATACATAACATATCAACTGAATCCAAGTTCCATTATTACTTTTCGTAACCTCCTACTACTACAAAAATTGTTTTCGTTTGTATTTAAAACAAGTATGATATTATTATCGTTCACTTGCAAAATGTTAACGGAACACCAATCTCGAATGGCAACATCACTCATATTTAATACTATGAACATATTCTAAACATTGCAGTGTATGGAATTCGACTAATGATCAGTAAAAATAAATAATGTAACTGAATTATGAATATTCAATGATAAATCAATAACATAATCTATAACGTGGTGCCCAATAAGAATGCTGAAGAACTCACAGAAATATATTGTGATTTGTGGGTTCGTAGAATTAAAAGGCCGAGTTGCAGAAATTAAAAATAAGAAATACTCTTGTAGATTACAGCAGCATTACGTTACATACACCATCAGTCTAGCAAGGTCGATCACAATAACAAACAGTGACAGCAGATTACATCCTTAGCTCTCGTTACAACAACACAGCTGGCTGTCTCTCATTTCACAACACTGTTTCACAACTACACTGTCAGCTGTTCTCTGCTTACTCTGTTTACAACTCGCTACTCTTTGCGAGCCGCCACGTCCTTAAATACCTATTTCGTAGATTCGAGATATTTCTGGACCAAACAGGATCGAATGTTCTATCACCTTCCAGAAGCGTAACCCTATCGGTGCCTGCAGGTCTTTTATCTCGCACTATCATTATTTCTTCCGGCATACTCCTTATCTCCAGGCTTTTTGTGTACACGAGCCGCGCTATCGCGATTGGGTTTGCGACAATATGCTTAAACTGAGATACCAGACTATTGTAAACAGCGCCTTAAGGTCTGCCAGGCAGAAAATAACTTAGAAAGTTCACTACTCATTGCTAAAACATATACGTTTAATTTATTCACTAAAATACTGTGAGAAACTCATCAATGAGCTATCAAATGACATATATCCTAAATAACTTTTAATCAACCAACAAAAGGAGCCCACTCAGTGTCAACTCGCTGCGCACTATTTGCGAAAGAAAACTGACAGTCGCAATATAATCTTTTTCAGAATAGTTTACAACATATTCATTGACTAAGGATTCAAAACCTTTGCAGAAAACGGTACAATGGATACCAGTATATAACTCTTTAAGATTTACTGCCAAATTTTCTTAATTGTGTTCACCTCACTACCTTTAACTAAGAATTAAAAAAAAAAAAAAAAAACACACAATCAATCTTCTTTCAAACGTTACTCGAAAACACATATCAAATGCAAGATATGGATATTAACTAAATATTCAGTTACACAGGTCTTACTAGAAAGAGCCCGCCTCGATAGCATAGATGGTAGCGTGTCTGCCTCACGTTCAAGAGGTCTCGAGTTCAAATGTCGGTTAGAGTGAGTTACGTAGATAAGGTTCTTTACGGCGTTTTCCCTCAATCGGCTACACGAATGTTGGGTAACTCTAAGCTCCATGGACCCCGGACTCATTTGAGCATCATTTCACCCATTTCATTCATAGTCCGATGTGACTTAACGTTGGAGAATGTAAATTAAAAAGGAAGACTATATTCCAATATAACTGGTAATAGTATTACATCTCGTTTTACTATTGAAGAACTTACAACTTATTTCACAGTCCCTAAAAGTGCTTCACACATCCTGAATACTGCAACTTTGTCTATAAAGTATTGTGACTTTGTGGGTTCGTGAAATTAAAAGTCCAATTGCACAAACCCAAAATGTTTTTTATTTCCACCGAATTACAGTTGGCACACTTGCTGATTACATAGAATTACGTAGCGCACACAATTACAATTCACCAGTTCGTCTGTCACAGGTCCACTCCGCACTCGCAATTACGTACAACTCCTCCGATGCACGTACACAGTCTTCCAGTCCGTTCACTAGCACGGCGCTCCTCCGGCTGCTCGCCAAGAACTGAACTGACTCGCCAACTGCAGCCCCTTTTATAGAGAGATCACTGTTTCTGGAAGTCTCGCGGTTCATTGAATCATCCCGACTGTTCCAGACGTCAAGGGGAGGGGAAATAGATGGCTAGTGATGTTTTTCCAACCATCCCCTCGTTAGCGCTACAATATAAATCGGTGGGCGTGGTCTGAAAAGTCCCTTATCCAGTTGCCAGTTGGTCCTGCCTTCCGTTAACCGGGTGACAATATCTGAACAAGTGTGCCCTTAGAGTCCACCAGGTTTAAAAGCGTTATATAAAGAATTAAACTAAATTCCTATTTAAAATGACCGTAAAGTTTCAAATGTAAAGTGATTTGGGTGATTTTTATTGATATCCTTTTGTCACGACTGTGGAATATAATGAACGTAAATGGAAAGTTTGGTAATTATTCATTTTTGAATTACACTCTTTTTTGTAGTGTTTATCGTCGGCTTTTACTACATGTGGCACCGAATGATGCATGAAATGAAGATAAGCACCTGTGGAAGGAGATGCTGGGAAAACAGGAGCACCCGGTGGAAATTCACCCCTACGCCGCTCTCTCCACCACAAATGCGATCGCCTGGGAGAGAACCCGGACGGCTTTGGCGAGAGTCGAGTGGTCTAGCCACTTGGCCACGGCGTGAACATAGTTATACTCCCAGCGTGCATACATACACATGCACATAGGTATATACAAGAACCTTTTCCTAAAAAAAAGCCTCTGTTTGGATTCAGGTACAAGTACTTTCAGTGAACGTTTGACTTCGAACTTTTGTTTCCAATGCAGTTCTTCCTGTAGCTACTACATACATGACAGAGAAAGCATAATCATCACTTAGGATTTTAAAGAGAGCAAAAAGGCAGTGCCTTCATGATACTGATAAAATTATAATTTTATCGTAGTACTTCTAGAGGTTTCTTTGAGACAAAGGAAGGCAGATGGAGGTACCTTTAAAAGTGTGAAACAAACATGTCAGCTTCATATGCACAAGTGTTCTACTCAAGAGAAATATACCATTGCTGATTATGATATGGTTACACTGAATCTTATGACTAATTAGGGATAGCTTAAAATGTAAATCATAAATTTGCTTAGTGTAATACATTACATATGAATACGCACACTCATCACACAAAACAAGCCACAGTCACCACCATAAGTACTATTATAACAAACAAAAAAAAAAAAAAAAAAAAAAAACGATAAAAGGCATAAAGAACTCTTTACAAAGCAGCTTATTCCTGATTTGCTGGTTCATATGGTAGCCTAATCATTGCAGAAAATTACACAAGGAACCAATAGCGTCGTTATTTCAAAGCAGTTATGAAGGTGTGCATGCAGAATATATACTGGATGAGTAGAGTCAGACTGAAAAATTCAAAGCCATAGCCGGGATTTGAAACACGGATCTCCCACTCTCCGTCCAGCCGCTCTAAGCCACTGAGCTTCATGGGCTCTTCAATAAAAAATGATCACATTTTTTTTTGACAACGTACCTTTACTCATCCTCATAAGTTTGATGGTTCTCAAAATAGTCTCCACTAAATGCGATGCACTTGTGCCAGCGTTTCTGCAAGTCTTCAAAGATATGCTCGAAACCATTTTTTGAGAGATCCTTCAAAATCGCCTCCACAGCCCTCACCACTGCTTCTGAGGGTGGATAATGCCTCCCACGAAGGCGTTTCTTCAACTTAAGGAAAAGAAAAAAGTCACATGAGGCCAATTCCAGACAGCAGAGAGGGTGAGGGATGCACTTCACGTTGAGTTTTGCAAGATATTCAGCAACAACTTTGGCAATATGCAACCGCGCATTATTGTCGTGCAGCATCCAGCCTGCTTCACAGAAATGTGGTCTTTTGATGCTGATATGGACTCGCAATGTTTTCAGGACATCCCTGTAGTATTGTCCGGTTACTGATGTGTGTGCAGGTACAACATGCTGATGAACCATTCCATGAATATCAAAGAATGAAATGACTATAACTTTCTCAGCATAAGCAACCACTTTTTTGGAGGGTGGGGGGGATTGGTGATGAAGGAGATTTCCACACTGAGCTTTGCTGTTTGCTCTCAGGATCAAAATGATGTAGCCAAGTTTCATCAGCAGTGATTACGGTTGAAAGAAACTCCGCATCTTCCCCTAACATTAATTTTAACTGCATGTTTCCTTCATTACAGTGGTAGGCGATACTGAATATACCAGGAGTACCAACAGTGAAACTACTACAGCGTGTTAATCTTACATTAAGTTAACAGAATATAATAAGATTGAAATTTAGTGCGAGAAATTATGACCTTAAAAATTAGGTAATTCTTTACTGAACAGCCCTTGTACTATGGCCAACGTGCCAACACGACATTAGATTCTCCAACTGACTCGTTTGTTTCCCAGTAGACCACTAGGAGTTCTCATATGTTATGAGACACTCACCTCTTTTTGGCAACTTACTATGCTGTAAATACTTAAGTCCCAGGCTTAATTTAATTTAATTACCAGAATTTAATGTCATGTCGGCACATTGGTCATGGTGGCTCAGTGGTTTAGAGCAACCGCACGGAGAACGGGAGATCCGTGGTACAAATGCCGGCTATGACATTGAATTTTTCAGTCTGACTGTACTCAACCAAACCTTAGCCTACACAGGGCTATTGTGGAAGAAATGATTATTTCCAGAATATAAACTTTGAGGAACAGATCTTTAGTGGTTAATTAAGATCCCTTCTGTTTTGGATTTAGTCTGGTCATATGAGTGAACTGAATTTATACGAATGCTAGTTAGAATCAATATATGCAAGCATGTCATAATGTTCAAATTCATGACTATGATTTTTTTTCAGGTTACTATGTCACTAAACTTGACAAATTAGGTTAAAATGTTTTTGTGTAATGAAAAATCTATCCAGTGAACGTGCCATGAATGCGAAGCTTTACTACTCGGAAGTAGATGTTTTGTCGGACAAACCAGTATTTTCATTAGGTATCATTAAAACATAATAATAATAATAATAATAATAATAATAATAATAATAATAATAATAATAATAATAATAATAATAATAATAATAATAATAATAATAATAATAATAATAATAATAATAATAATAATAATAATAATAATAATAATAATAATAATAATAATAATAATAATAATAATAATAATAATAATAATAATAATAATAATAATAATAATAATAATAATAATAATAATAATAATAATAATAATAATAATAATAATAATAATAATAATAATAATAATAATAATAATAATAATAATAATAATAATAATAATAATAATAATAATAATAATAATAATAATAATAATAATAATAATAATAATAATAATAATAATAATAATAATAATAATAATAATAATAATAATAATAATAATAATAATAATAATAATAATAATAATAATAATAATAATAATAATAATAATAATAATAATAATAATAATAATAATAATAATAATAATAATAATAATAATAATAATAATAATAATAAAAGGTGAGAAAGAAGTAAATAAGGCAAATGCTATACGCTGAATACCAAATACCACTGAAAGTGGTTTATATAATGCAATATTTTGAATGTTGTGTGCTATATCATCAAAATATTTATTTCATACGAACGTTTGACCCGCCTCGGTAGCGTGGTGGTAGCATGTCTGCCTCACGTTCAAGAGGTCCCGAGTTTGAATCTCGGTCAGGGTGAGTTACATGGATACGGTTTTTTCCGGAGTTTTCCATAATCCTGAAAGACGAATGTCGGGTAACTTTAAGCTCTATGGTCTCTGGGCTCATTTGAGCATCATTTCACCCACTCCATTCATCGTCCGATATGACTTAACGTCGGAGGACGTAAATTACAAAAAAGAAAAAAAAAACCACGAACGTTTACCTCGATATTGTTACCTTTCAGCTTTCACTGGTGCACTTTCGCCCGAACGTCACTAAACGACGTAATGACATGACCAGTTACGTATTCCGGGATTAATTCAAAGAAGACGTGGAGTGATATACGTCATTAATTCTGGCTGAAGATTTCTTTTGATTAAGAAATGCATAAATCGCAACTAAAATTAAATAACGTTGTAAGGTCGAGGTTAAAATGAACCAGAACTTCTATATTGCAACCAAGATCTATCAGTTTCAGATAAACGCATTACGGCAACTACAGAGAGAAAGGGATAAGATGTAAGCTAAGATAAGGGATAAGCAAAGCTGTAGGGAGCCACAAGAAACAAAAATCGCTATTTTAAACGGGTAATAGTTCCATTGTTGGCTAGCTTATATTTAATGTATGTTTAGAGTCAGTTTTCTTATTCACTTTATTTTGTTCATTGATTAATAGCTTAAATTGTTTTTAAATTGTTTCATTTGATAGCATCCTTTTCCTTAAAATATAAGTTCTGGGCTCTGGTTTGAAAAACAGCTGATGGTGTTGTAACGTGTTGAATTGTAGATCTTTAACCTTAGTTTCTAATCGTTGCACCAATAAACAGGTACAGCCGCTAGTTTTCGCATTCATATTTCTACACTTTGCGGATTGTATGGAATACTTCCAATAGGATTAGGATTTCACTACGGAGGGTATTCGGTACGTAAGCCACCATGCTGGGACCATTGTGCCTATGCCCCTAATTGGGGACAGCCTCGGGAGGAAGGATGAAGCGAGAGGAGAAAGAGGGCGGCCGATCCAAGGAGCCACGACAGTGCAGAAGGCAGGATCCCTACAGTTTACGTAGATAGAGACTTCCTCCGACATGTCAGGACAACGGATACGCTCCCCTACTGCGGGACGGCAACAAGCCCAGCAGCCGAGCCCCAAAGGTCCCTGGCAGGCTCTCCCGAAATGGTCCCAGCAGAGGCTCGGAGACAGGCAACCGACTACCGGAGGAGGAAGTAGTTTTCCTCAGAGCATATCATCCCACCAGGCACCGCCGAGACATCCGCCGACACTTCTATCCTGAAAGAGACCACCAGATGAGAGATGATGTGAACTGATAAAGTAGGGATAGGAAATTCAGGGGATGTCATTATTCTATTTAGCATTCGCCTAGCGAGCCGGAAAAAACGCGAAAAAAACCACGGGACAGGTAGGTTGGCCACGGGAATCGAACCCACACCCCCCGAATGCGGGCCAGAGACCAAACCGCCTGAGCCATCCCACTCGGTAATGGACCCAATAAATACAAACGTATCCAAACCGGGAAACAATCTTGGACCGCTGTTTTGTTACAAAAAATAAAAAAAGTCCACCAATAATATAGTTTGCTATATATAGATTTGGGTGCACAGTGTATTATTGTATCAACCACCACCCCCGCCACCGTCTTTTTCCTCCATTAGAGTGACAATTACACATCCTCTGTCATTATTACCATTATTATTGCTTTCTGTTTCTTTTCCGGGCACTAGTACGATTATTATGGCTTCTGCTCCTTTTCTTTGTCTTCTTTAACCCCATCATTCTCCTGCTAGTGCTGCGACTGCTATTGCTTCCTTCGCTACCTTTAGAAGGACTAAATAGTTTTTCCTTCTGTAATTGCTACCATTGCTTCTCATTCTCTTCCTCTTCCTCCTTTATTCTTCCATTACAACGACTGTAGTAGCCTTAGAATAATAGAAGTAACAAAAATGGTAATAGCACGAAGTGTGGGGATAGTGACATGAAGCAGTAATGTTGGTAACAGTAACACTAGCGGTAGTTGTATTTGTAGTGCTTGCATCAGTAGCTACTTAGTAATAGCAGCAGTAGTAGTTACCTGAAGCGATATTTTCTAAAGTTATTTCATGCAACGTTGTCATATCGGACGATGAAGGAAATGGATGAGAAGTTGCTCAAATGAGCCCAGGTTCCATGAGCTTAGGATTACCTGACATTTGTCTTTCATGATAAGGGAAACCCCCAAAAAAACTTATCCAGGTAACTCAACCGGACCGAGATTCGAAGTGAGGACCTCTTGAACGTGAGGCAGAGACACTACTATCTACGCTACCAATGAGGGCTAAAAGTTAATTTGAAGTAATGCATTCCTGTATTACATTCCTTTGCCTACATTAGGGGAGGAGAGGCAATGCAATGGGATGTCATTTCACCCTCCTATACATGCTTGTACATAACAAGAGTTCATCGTGTGACGTTACTAACGCCTGTATTATGGTGCTAGGGAAGAGGAAATAGGATGCAGCAATGTAGGATAGACAGGGAACACACGTAGTATTTTTAACCAAACCAATGTCTTAAACGACAGGCACTGCATTGGCCTACCTAGTGTGTGCACTGGAACAGGCATGCTCCGACCCCTATACCTCCCAGCATCTCTTATAACCGAACTTGACTGATTACAGGCAGTAAAGAAATTAAGTACAACTCAAAATCATTTACTGCACAATCTAATTAATTAATATAATTTCATTTACTAATTTACTTTTCGCAGTTCCATATTTAGGAATTGAGTTAGTTCAATGATCATGTTTTGCAGTAGATAATGCAAATTAGATCGATTCTTTACTTTTCACTTTGTAGTGCCTTTTGTTGTCGCAGCACCGGTAGTGGACACTACTAATAGTGCGAAATTTTCACCTATAACTTAATGGTGCGTCTGGGAATTGACCAGGTATAGGAACAG
>CM060948.1:61840229-62147729 GCA_030765055.1 Mantis religiosa
TGTACGGACCCTGCCCGCTGTACTGTCGTGGCTCCTTGGGTCGGCCGCCCCCTGTTTCCTTCACCTCATCCTTCCTCCCGGGAGTGCCCCCCACTTGGGGGCATAGGGCAATGGGCCCAGCATGGTGGCGTACGTACCGAATCCTCTCCGTAATAGAATCCCAATCCCAATAATAATAAAGATTAATAATAATAACAATAATAATAATTGCGATGATAAAGTAGGAAGGTGAACAATATCCAAACGTGTTTGGAATAATTAATTCATGTGTGCTGTCTTTAATTTCCTTGTTCTCATACATGGAAGTTCGCACTGAAACCTAAGGTTACCTTGCCCGCTAAAACTATTATATACATTAAAGAGAAATGTGTTCTCTTTGAATTTCTAGTGCTATTGGACTAATTATAGCAAATATATTTCGTCCATTATGTATTCTGCTTTCATTGCACCATTAGCCAAAAGCAGGGTGCTCAGCGTTGCTTATGAATATTTTAAATTAATATTTTTAATACTCAGCATGTGAGTCTGTTTAGCCTAGCGGGTTATTTACTTTTGTAGACATGAGCGAGTCAGCGGGGGAGACACATACACAGGAAACCTCCCCTAGCAGTTGAGGGTGATAGGCCATGCAACTCTCATTTCTCCTACCCCTCACCTACGCTCAGGAGCGCCATCGAATCACTTTCTTGTTTTTCTTTCGTTGGGGCTAAAGCTGATCGCACGGTTTGGAGTCACGACCACGTTTCTGCATAAGAAATTCTGTCAACAAATTAGTTGAGCGGAAAGGCAACGACGTCAAATACGCCCTATGCACCCTCCGTTCTCTCTTTCTCTCCCTCCCTCTCTCTCTTTCTACTGCATCTCCAGCTAAACATACATATATACATACTACATGAAACCTCAGCAGGAGATTTCGTAAGCAGGAAGGGAAGCGCTGTTATCTCATGCAAAGCTGCGCACACCAACGCAACGCAAAGTATAAAGAACTGGTGGCTGCTAAAGCAAGCTCTGATCTGTAAAGCTTGGTGCGGAGGGGGAACAGTAGATGGGGATAACGCCAACTTTTAGACCGCCATTACATTACTTCTCACTCTCGCAAATTAGCAGAGTTTTGCCGCATGCTCTGCAGGAACCGATATGGAAGTTTTTAATAGAGGCTGTTTTTCTTTTCCCAGCCCTATCTAATTTTACCGACAAGCTGGAGCCCCCAGTTGTTATGGTACCTCCATTTAATGCAACAAAAAGGATCATTTAGCTGTATGTCCGCATGCTCTTTGAATCAGGCAAAGATAGCTGAACTATTTGTTTGGATTAAAATGCTAAATTCAATTCATCTGGAAAATATTTGTGTAACATCTTCAATTACATGAACCAGCAGAGAAAAGTGGTGTAGGTTATTCAAGTTTTGTGTAGAACGTGTTCAATGTAACAGGTTCCATAAATGATAATTTCAGAAACCACAGAACTCTTTGCATGAGCACATGCATTTAAAAAGGTTCAATAATATTTAAAACAGAAAGCATTTTTGTTCCTTGGATATCCCCAGAACCTTCTTCAGAGGGCAAAACCTAGTTTACTAGTCACTTCTTCTCATTATGTTATACAGTAATTACTAAAGGCAAGAGGCGTGTGCGTATTATATAGGTATACTACACCGTTATCACTCGCGCATGTAAACAACTGCAAGTCGGTATAACCTGGCCGCCTCACTGCGAGAGGATACAAAACAGTCGCATTATACTCCACCATGACATTGCACCTGCGTATACTTGCTTTACTACAGTACGGCGTTGGATCTCCACCGCTGATTTTTTGCGGTTGCAGGTGGCGGAGGGGGAAGGTTAATAGTACCAACATACAGTAATGAGCAATTGAAAACATATGCTCAAAATTATCTTTAGAATGAAAATATAGCACTATATTAGCTTAAAACATTGAAATCTAACTTGCAGTTTCATTATCATTCAATATATACATCACAACACCACTATATTGGAATACATCTTTCATACGTTTTACGAGCATTAACTGCTTCTGTTGGTAGTACTGGGAATCTCTACATCCGGTGTCGTGGCCAGGAAGTTAAAACTGTCTGCTAGCGCCGATCAGCATTGTCGCTGCTAGACGTGGCTTCCAAATACAACACCGTGTTGCCACTTTAATTTTGTGTGGACCATATGGCTTCAGTTGCTTTTATGCTTACACTGGTAATGTTTCTTTGTTATTTTGTGCGTGCTTTAATTCGGACTTTTAGTTTCTGTACGTCCTATTGTTATCGCTATTATAATATCTACTATGGCTACTGGATTCTGAAATATGCAACCGAGTGAAATATTTAGAATACGCATGTTCTTTTGCTTGAAATTCCCGCTAAAGAACTGGTAACAGCTCCGTTCCCCCTCTCGAGAAATGTGAGAGTCGGAGAACGGCCGGCCAAACTGTAGTTCGCAGAGTGTTACGTTACGTTGCTTTCGACATTTGCACATTTGATTGCCGTGCTGTACATCCAGCTTATTTGTACCACATGCGAGCACACATCCCTCTGTCCTTCAGGATTACTGGCGGCTGTAACGATTCAAAGAATTACGGTTATTTATAAGACAGCTAATACCACAGAATTTTTAATCCAATTAATTGCAGTTGAAGACCTAGAGTGCAAAGGTTGATTTATTACAATTTTCACTTGCATCTTAGTGTTCCCCGAAATCATTGTTAAACCCCAGTTCAGCTAGAAGGTGAATTTATTGATTACTATTTATTATTAACCTACAATGACCTAGTATTTGTAATTCCCCTCGTAAGGTGAACGCTGTTCAATAGTTTTCTGAAATACATTTTAGATGTTCGCAGTGAACCCAACATCCGATTAGTAAAGAAGTACTAGTAGAATTCTCCAGAAGATTTGAAAGAGTGCTCTAAACGTGGTTTATTCCACTGCTGAGCATCTCAAATTTTGACCCCGTCGCTTAAAAGGATAGTAAACAACCATTCTGAAATTCTATTTGTTACATCAAGCTTAGGCATTTACATTTACTATTATAGATATATTAATGGAATATCGTAACAGTTGCAGCCCGCAAATTTCAGGACATGTGTAGGTAACCCTTTAAGGAACACCTCCTACTTCATTTTCAACATGAAGCCTGAAGCTCGCTTCAGCGTGTTTATACAGTGGCTATAGCATGTGGTTAAATGCCGAAAAGAAAGTGCAACTTGATTAATCATTGCGCGTCGAAACTTCGAACTTCGGAAACAGTAAAGCATTAAAATGATCCTCAGAGTAAAGCCCATGCTGCAGGGGTATATTTTTCTGTAGTCCATAAAGACAAGGCAAGTGAATGATCACAGAATAGGTCGAGTTGCAACACTCCTTCAAGTATTACTGAAATGAGTTCTGTTATCTATTACTGTTTCATGGCAAACCACAGGGATCTAACCAGACACATTCCGAGGCTGAGAACAGAAACACCATGCTCCAGTACACAATGCTATGGCGCAGGACTGACTTTCCTTCTAGATGCACAAGATTTGGATGTACGTGTATCTTTCTTCTTGGTTTTCTATAATGTTCACCAATCTGGAATCTCCACAGCACCTTTATTCAGATTCAAATTTTCGATCCCATCTCTCTTCCTAAATAGAACTTACTGGACAACTTCTAGTTATTGATCCAGCTTATTTTGATGTGGTAGAAATGCCACATGTCAACTTAATATAAATGCTTTACAACTGAAAGTAATATACTCATTTAGAAATAATAAATCCTCTGAAATATCTTAAAACCGTAGACGGAAAACTAGCCTCAATTGGTGCACACAAAACCTTTACTAGTTTTTAATGTGTCTTATTTTCATGGATTTGGATTTACATATGAAACAAAATTCTTATATAGATACACGGAAATTGCCTTCAGAAAGTATATTTGGAATTATTGTACTTCGTTTTAATATGTTATTCTTCTATATTTATTAACGCATAAGCATAAAAGGTGTAGATAATTGTACTACATTTGGAGGTTATCTTAATGTACTAATATTCCAAGTATCAAATTGTACTACAATTTCTTATTCAAGTTCGTAACCATATTTGGAAAACCCCATATA
Source organism: Mantis religiosa (assembly GCA_030765055.1). Taxonomy (NCBI): domain Eukaryota; kingdom Metazoa; phylum Arthropoda; class Insecta; order Mantodea; family Mantidae; genus Mantis; species Mantis religiosa. The sequence continues at coordinate 61,844,333 of CM060948.1, forward strand.
ATATATACATTAAATACTACTGGGGTGGGTCAAAAAGTAATGCCTCCTATTTTTTCTCTTTTAATTGCCAAGAAAATTGAATCCAATTTACATAGCTTTAAAACTACAACATTGACGATTAATTTGGCACTATTCAAAATAATCACCGTCCTTTTCTACAATTTTGGTCCACCTTTTAACTAGGGCATGTATTCCAGTGTAGTAAAACACACGGTCTTACTTCCTAAGCCATTGACGCACGGACGTTTTCACAGCCTCCTCATCTTCAAAATGAATCCCACGATGAGCTTCCCTTAGTGGCCCGAACAGATGGAAGTGTGATGGTGCCAGGTCACGCCAGGATGGGGGGTGAGGTAAGACTTGCCATTCCAATTTCTCAATTTCTGCAGTGGTGTAACGGCGGGTGTGGGGTCTTGCATTGTCATGCAAAATAACAACATCCGCCATAGTTTTTGTTGGGCGAACTCGGCGAAGACGTGTTTTCAGATTTTTGAGAGTTCTGACGAATTGGACAGAATTTATTGTGCATCCCTGCTCCAAAAAATCAATCATAAGCACACCCTCTGCATCCCAAAACACTTTCGCCATAACTTTCCCTGCCGTCCGCTGAGTTTTGAATTTCTTTTTCTTCGGTGACGTTGTGTGATGCCATTCCATTGACTGCCTCTTTGATTCAGGTTCAAAAAAATGAACCAACGTTTCGTCTCCAGTAACAATTTTTTCCAGAAACTCCTCTCACTCCAAATTGAAGCGCTACAAGTGTTCGGAGGCTATTGGTTTCCTCGTTTCTTTGTTTTGGGCGGTTAACATTCTTGGTACCCAACGTGAATAAAAATTTGAGTAACCCAGTTGTTGAATCGTCATCACACTGCCTTTACTGAGGGAGGTAATGCGACACAATTCACCTGTTGTTACCCGGCGATCACCACGGATGATGTCATACACTCGCTGAATTTTGCATGGAGTCACTGCAGTTACCGACCTGTCGCTTCGCATTTCATCTGCCAATGGTGTTTACCCTTCAGCTTCGTTACAGCGACGAACCCATCGTCTAACTGTGCTGACATCCACCGTTGCATCACCATACACATTTTTTAGGCTTTCGTGAATGCGAATTGGTGTTTCACCTTCCGCAGACAAAAATTCAATCACAGAACGCTGTCTAATACGAATGTCGATGTCAGCCATTTTGCAAGCGGAAGCAGTGCTGCCACCTGTTCACTTAGGAAGTTACTACTGCAGGGGATTGGAGAAGAAGGTTTGAGGAATTGCGCCAAATTCAAAGTTTTCACATAACTTACTTATTCAAGGGAAAAAAAATAGGAGGCATTGCTTTTTGACCTACTGTCGTATACAATATAATGTAATAAGATGTGGTATGATATATAATACGTAACAAAGAATATAATACTAATTTCAATTACAGTCATACAGATGTAAACGTTCGATTGGAATGCCTATGTACAATAGAACTCCATGTATGTGTAAAAGTATCCCAGTTCTTCTATGGCCCGCCTTGGTAGCGTAGATGGTAACGTGTGTGCTTCACGTTCAAGAGGTCCCGAATTCGAATCTCAGATTGAGTTACCTGGATAAAGTATTTTCCGGGGTGTTCCCTTAGCCTGAAAGACGAATGTCGGGTAGCTCTAAGCTCCATGGACCCCGGACTCATTTGAGCATCATTTCACCCATTTCATTCATCGCCTGATATGACCTAACGTTGGAGGACGTAAATTAAAAATGTTCTTCTATAAAACACGCAGTTAGCTATCCTTACCTTAAAATAGCATAAGACAGATAAGGATGGATCTTGATCTGTTTGCATTTTGCTGTCTCATATTGACGTTGCATATATTACCACGCATTTGACCATCGAAGAAGCTACAACTTTTTCCCAATTTAGAGAACATCCTGAATATCAACTTCACTTTTGTAGTACGCACTTTAGACGATGGCCAATTGAAGTATATTAACTTTACCACAGTGCCTAACGTCATATGTTTTGAATTGCATATCATGGCTCGTAAGTACAATAAAGTATTTGCATGTATATCGGAAATATTTTAAAAAATATTGTACATGTCGTCTTGCTGTCTTTTTCCTTTCTGTAATAACATCAGTTTACTATTTTAAAATATCTTTCTCCGCGTATTTCAGCTCATTGTTTCTACATCTGTTATTAATTAAGCAGAAACATAAGGTGTGCCGTTTTATATGCTGCAGTAGTTCGTGGAACAGTAAGCTATAATTCGTGCCATACCTAAATTTGGCTCTCTCTTTCCCTTGTGAGAGAATCTGGCTGAAACAGGGGTTGTGCGGATATTGCTACTCGTTTATCTTTCTGCACCTCGCAATATCATGGGCGTTGTGGCGCTGATTGTGGTGGGACCTAAATCCGAACCTCAGCCGATTTGTCACAAAATGCATGCAGCAGTATAATCCGTCTCATAGCACATCTGTTTCCATCACTATCACAGGTTTATCGCTGAAAGAAGCTTTATCAGTCCATGTTTCCTACTACAACAATAATTTGTCTACCACTTTAAGAAAATTAAATTCCTTAGTTACGATTCCAAGCTTATATTTTGTCAATAATTGTTTTATAATGAACACTGAAGTGGAAATTCTTCTTACCTGAAGTTTCTGTAGCGTTTCTAGCATTTATATGCTAAAATAAGTCCTTGGAGTACAGGGTGATTTCAGAAACACTGTAGTTTAATGTTGATGATCCCTATTCAATTTCGCTAACACAAAAAGAATATAAGCAGGAAGATTCAATACAATTACTACACAGATTCTAATACCTAACCATAATATTTTCTGCATTTACTCCCTAAATTTATAACAACTTAAAATAGAGACAAACTTATTTATTTACCTTGAACCAGTCAAGCAGTGAAACAACAAATGGAAAGTTCATCTTTTATGTCAAACATTTTGCAAATATACCTCCAAAATATGTTTCCTATGAAACCCCTTACAGCGATTACAAATTTCTGTGGACTAAGTTTAATTACACCAAGGAGTTTTCAAATCTCTTTTTTATATAGCAGCATGATTTTTTTCGAGGTACTTCTTATACCCTGTATCTATACTTTGCTGCTTCGGTATCTTCAGAAACTTTTTTAAGGAAGGATGTAAGTTATTGTATCAAAATTATGAATTCTTTCTCACGATATTTTAATGGATTGTACATTTTAGAAGATGCTCCTGGGGTGAAAAACGCCACTATTATTAGACACGGCGTATAAACGACTATTTAATGCGGGCCACCCCCTTTCAAATTCACGGGCGAGAAGAGGCACTTAGTGGGTCTAGCCACACACTATTAACAGTATATTTCTGGTTATGAAATAGAGGCTCTTGAGATAGATCCCGACTCGTATCAAAGGACTTGCAGCGTTCATCACGGTCCATGAGTGTGGTCAAATCTAATTTAATTAAACATCTGCTAGAATGTTAATACACATGTAAAATTAACACAGAATAATGGAAAAAAGTTGCGCGCGAATATCGATATTATATAATTGTGATACAAAACCAAAACTGAACAAGGGGTGTACGTGCGCCATGTATTTCATAAAGTAAAACTGTTAGTGCTAAGTAAATACAATAATTAATCCTGCTAATCTGAATGTCAAAGGCTGAACTGTGTGACAATTCTTGGTTCAAATACAGGCTAATACTGAAGGCAAAACATACAAACATAGACTTAGACGTTAGCTGGACAGACGATACAAATGAGGACTAAAGAGTAGGAGGAGAAGAAAAGAAGGAGGTGAAAGCAGATTATTGGTATGATCAGCATTAATTCATAAAAGTAATGAGTTTCCTACCTTAAAAAGATGGTATTTTGATTTATATAATATTAATTTTTACACAAGAACTGTAGCTTTTCCCTGAAACTACTCACTCAGAGTAGTGAAACTTGGCAGTATACTCCAAAACTGTACAATTAATTAACCTTGTGTATTTATAGTAAGTAGTAATGATTATGGATACCAATGAATCCAGGGGATTTTTAAGACCAAAACAGCACAAATATATTAAGGAATCCAGTAGATGAATAACAAATTTGCTGCCCACCATTTATTATCACTGGATAACAACGCTGCAGTAAGTTGACGAGTTACATTCTCACACAAGGTAATGTTCCGCCACAAAACTGTAATCAGAAAGATTATTCATTGCAACTCAATTTCTAGGTGCTTCAAAGAATTAAAAAAAGGTTATTATAATGTAAACCATACAAATTTTGGCCTTTAGGACAGCGTGATATGTAATCCTTGAGACGATTTAAAATGGTTATTCAAATATGTTTAAATGTTAAAAATTATAAAAAGGAATTATCAGGAAAAAGTATGAGAAAATCATCAATCAAAATTGTAAAAATTGAATAATGTTGATTCGTCGTCATAGCAACGACCCAGTAAATATATAAGAACGAGATGAAGCTGGTTCCTTCTTCTTCTCTATCCAGCTGTTGTGTAAGACGTACTCGTCAAATTCTAAAATGGACGCTATCGTCAAAAGTTGTTATAGTATAATTGTAATTGTGCTACGAGTAACAATTATCAATTTATAGTGAAAATCTTTAATTATCAAGTGTTAAAAAGTAAAATTATCAATAAACCGAAAAGATTATTCAAAAGTAATTTGATAAAATAGTGTTTCATTTAAAATTCCACCCTCTTCTTTACATCCGCGACCCGTCCTGGGAAAAAGTATCTTATGCGAACATCAGAGCAGCCGTGGACGAGGTAAAACTTCCAGAACATCAGGGAACTGCATAAATTCGATACATTTTGTGTACGCAAAATGGGATTTAACCAACCTCAAATACACAGCTAAGTAATTTCGTTACAAAATGGCGTCCCAACTAGTGGCACGGATAGAATTTTAAAGAAGACGAACTATTAAGTGACTTTCTACAATCAAGTAAGGTGTAATAAATTTAAAACACTTAATGATACTGAGAAATCAAAAGTTAGTTAAAAAAATGGCGAGTAGGAAAATTACAATGGAAGAAGAAGCTAGTGACGATGTAGATTCTAAAATGGAAAATGTAGGATTGAGTAATGAGTCAATGTTGGAAAGAATAACGAGAATGTTAAGTAATTTAGATTCTAAAATGGACAAAATGCAAATGATTAAAAATTAGAAATGAGTAATTTAGATTCTAGAATGAGAGATGTAAAATCAGAAATAGGAGATGTAAAATCTGAAATGAGTAATTTGGATTCTAGAATGGGAGATTTAAAATCAGAGTTGAGTCATGCAAAGTCAGAATTGAAATCAGAGTTAGAACAAAATGTAAATGATTTAACTAAGAAAATGAATGATTTAGATGTAGGAGTAAGACAGGAACTAGCACAAAATGTGAGTAACTTAGAAATCAATTTATCACAGAAGCTAAAACAGGAATTAAAAACTGAAATATCACAGGAGATTAGAGAAGGGAGGAAAGAGTGTAGGGATAATATGGAAAGGCTCATGCAGATCATAGAGATTAATAAAAATGAGAATAGAAAGGAAGTAAATAAGTTGAGAGAGATGATCCTAGAAACTAGGTTATGTCAGGAAAATGTTAAGCAGGAGATAAAGGTAGAAGTACATAATGAATTGGAAATATTTAAGAGTCAACAGGAGGAAATTCTGAAAAATCAGTCAGTAAATGTAGAGGAATTAGATACTAAGTTGGAAAAGAGATTGGATGTGATTAATTCTGAAATGCTCTTACAACAAGAAGGGTTAAGTCACAGATTAAAGAAATGCAGGAAAAATTGGAAAAAGAAAAAGATAATTTAGGAAACTCGAACCAAGTTGTAATAGCACTTCAAGCTAATAAAATTAATGATATGCAAAGTGTAGCAAAAAGCAAAAGTAATGATTGTGACTTACCATGTAATTCAGTTGATAATTCATGTTATGATGAAGTAGTGAGTGAATTAGTTGATAATGATGTTAATTATCACAAAAATACACACACTGTGCCTACACACACATTTTTACAATTTAGGTCATAATGAATGCATGAATTATTCATTAAATGATATTAGTCCACCAACTTTCGACGAAGAGGTAGGCGATAATCCAAAAGTTTTCTTAAGAGAATTGGAGGAATATTTTCGTATAAAGAAAATTCCCTCAGAGTTTAGAATGATGATCATCAAGTGTTGTCTTTAAGAACAAGTTTTGGGGTGGCTTAGATTGACTTTGACTTCACATGAGACATATAGCATGTTTAAAATTTATTTATCAATAGGTTCTGTGGCCCTGAGAGACAAAACAGGTTAAAGATTGAGTTAGCAACTGGAAAGTATGATTCTGAAAAGGAAATATCTATGACCGAATATTTCTTGAAATTAGCGAATAACAGTAAACTGGCGAATCCTGACCTTTCGGAGACAGAAGTAATCAAATCTTTGATTTGACACTTTCCACCACACATTAGAAATCATCTAATCGTAGCAAGACCTTCAGATTTTAGAGAAATCATCGAATTGTTGTCAGAATTCGAGGCATACAGTCCATCCACAGACATAACCTCAAATACAGGGCACAATAATCGATCACATGCTGAATCTGAATTAACAGACCGACGTAATGGTAAGGAGAACCGCAACAGACATAATAATTATCCTGAAACAACCAGATCATCTAATAGGGGAGAGGCACCGAGTAGAAATAACGGATTCATAAACAGTCGAAGAAGATATCAGTCTGTTGTACCATCTGGTAATCATAGCAGAATACAGTATGGCCAACATAGGAATCACAATAATGCTAACGGCTATGAGAGAGGTGTTCGAGACAATCAAATAAATCATATAAGATTATATAGACAATATAACCAAAGGGAAAATAACAGAGGCAGGAGTATTGGGTTGAATCCAGGAATACAACGTGAGCCAATAGGTATTGGAAGGGGTAGGCCGCGTGATAACGCTAACCTTCAAAACGAAGCAAGTTTAACCAGGGAGAATGGAGACGATACCAACCTAACTGTTGCGGGAAGCATGAATGGTGCTAATCAGGAAAACTATTAGCGAAATCATTTAACGCTCTGGTAGATGATCCTGTGTCATTCATATAATCGAGTATGGTATAAATATTGCGAGATAATAGAAGTAATAAGCCTAACCCCCAACTCCACTACTGGATTAACACCGTTTGAATTAATGACGGGAAAAATACCAAAGCCGTTGGTATTAAAGGTTCCCACAACCATAAAACCAAATTTACCATCGATCATTGAGGAAGAAAGGCAAATCGAAGTTTTTCAGCGAATAAAACTTAAAGCTGAAAAGAGACTAAACAAAATTAAAAGAGGAAATGCTAAGTGGAATCCAACCATCGGGGATGAGGTTTTATTAAGAAATTTTAACTTATCCAAAGCATCCAAGAAGACCTATTGGAGAATGAATCTACTCTACCAGGGACCATGCAAAATTGTTAATAAATTTGGCGACTATACATACCAACTGGAAAATGAAAAAGGAAATTTATAGGACGATTTCATAAGTCATTGTTGAAACCTTTCAAACAAAGAGACCAACAGACAAACATTTAGAAACGGCACCATCAAACTCAATAATACAAACCACTTAATCTAAACTCACTCATTACAAGTGTTCTGTACATATTGTATATATGTTAAAATTGTATTAATCTTTGTTCAAGGTTAAATTATGTTAATGTTTTCAGTATTGATCATTGTTGTTAAACATAATTATAAGGGTACGTCTTCGAAACATATGGAAACCCATTGCTGAGAGAATTAGACAAAATTGTTTCCATATCTTTCGAAGAGAGGCATTTGAGACGATTTAAAATGGTTATTCAAATATGTTTAAATGTTAAAAGTTATAAAATGGAATTATCTGGAAAAATTATGAGAAAATCATCAATAAAAATTGTAAAAATTGAATAATGTTGATTCGTCGTCATAGCAACGACCCAGTTAATATATAAGAACGAGATGAAGCTGTTTCCTTTCTCTATCAAGCTGTTGTGTGAGTAAGACGTACTCGTCAAATTCTAAAATGGACGCTATCGTCAAAAGTTGTTATAGTATAATTGTAATTGTGCTACGAGTAACAACTATCAATTTATAGTGAAAATCTTTAATTATCAAGTGTTAAAAAGTCAAATTATCAATAAATTGAAAAGATTATTCAAAAGTAACTCGATAAAATAGTGTTGCATTTAAAAATCCACCATCTTCTTTACATCCGCGACCCGTCTTGGGAAAAAGAACCTTATGCGAACATCAGAGCAGCCGTGGACGACGTATTACTTCCAGAACATCAGGGAACTGCATAAATTCTATACATATTGTCTACGCAACGTGGGATTTAACCAACCTCAAATACACAGCAAAGTATTTTCGTTGCATCGTTTTTATGCCAGAAACCTCAGTGAATTTCACGAGGTCAATGTAACTGCAAAACTTACATTCTCCCCTCCTGGGTGAAATACATTTTTTTTCATATTCCCGTTCTAAAGGTTGATCTCCATGTAAATTAAGTAAAATTAAATAACTGAACTGACATTCTCCTATATTAAAGAAGGGAAGAAAATTGGATGTGGTTGCAAAACTCACATTCTTCAACACCATTTTGGCTGCCAAAGTTACATACATTCTTTTCTAAACAAATAGGAAGCTTAAGAGCAACAAGAGCAGAAGTCGTTCATAGAAGTAATTACATAAAAAGAGTAGAAAAAAGGAGATGTGGATTCCCTTCTCATTAAACATTACGGAGAATAGTATAGAACGCTTGAATCTCTACACATTTTTAAACGTGTAATAGCTGGCCCAAAAATTTATGTAGGGGCAGATAAACATGAGTGTGAATGCAGTCATATAGAAGAATCGCCTTGTTTACACATTTAGGGCATACTTTTTCACTTAATTTCAATATATAACATCGTAGGTTGCTAATGTATAAGTTACAATAAAGTGATTTCATTGATAAACCTGCTAAGAAATTTTGTTATCTTAACCGAAGTGTTACATCTTTGTTATTCCAGGTTAAAAATAACATTCTCAATATTTTTACATTGCACAACCGACATTCTCCACACCTTGGTTGTAAAAGTCACATTCTCTAATATTTAATCCTGTTTTTCTATCAATCATATAGCTAGATATATTTTTTATGTGAAGCAACATTTATTTATTATTCATTCTTCATGAAAATTGCAAAAGAATTTCTAATCGTTGAATATTTCCATTTGTATTAGTATTTTTGGATTTCTTAAACATTTAAAAAGTGCAGAATGAGACTTTTGCAGTTAGGCCCTTCAATTGCTTAAACAATTGGATTGATGTTTCTTATAATATCTTAATTAGTAATTTCTTTTCTTTCGCGATACATAAATAGTTTTCAGCTGCAACTGAAACGCTATTCAGCTCTTAGAAATTTGCTTACAGGGAAATCATATCTCCAATCAATAAACTCGTTGATTTATGAGCTGTGTTGTCAAGGAAATATATTAAAATGTTATTGTATTCCCAATTCTTAGCAGTGTGATGCAACTTCTGGATTGCACAGAAAATTTGAAGTTATTTACCAGTATCATTTCTTTAATTGTAAAATTTGAACTACTGGTACCTGTGATGTATCGGAGGAATTGTTACACCAATAATGATAAAAAAAACCTCAACGGGCCCAAATAATCCAGCTGTTGATGGGCCCTTTAACCCCAAACCTCACATTCACTACAAAATCAAGTTTCCTGAAGAGGGATGTTCTATATTCGCTATCAATATTCAAATCTTCTGAATATAGGACACTCACACTTATCTAACCTGAATTGGCCAGTGATATGATCGTGGTTGGTTGATTCCACCAATTTGGAAATTCCCTTGTAACGTTGGGAAGCACCCGAAAACTAACTGGTGTTCCATCTTCGAAGCTATGTTAGAATTTACAATCTCTAAAAATTTCAATTTACCTTGTAAACATTCAAAATGGTACTACAGAGCTGAAAGTGATTTTGACTTCAACGTAGTTGCGTATTCTATTTCTATTAAAACATTCAGGGCCCCCAAAACAGTCTGGCATTGGCTTTTAATACAAAGGAAGGATTATATATATATATATATATATATATATATATATATATATATATATATATATATATATATGTTGTTTGGGTTAACTAGTAAACGAAGTAGGCGATATATTTCCCATTAGCCTACTGGTCTCAAAGCTACCGAAGAATTAGCAATAAAGGTAATCAATGAACGTATTGAACTCTTTAAAGCTTCTCTAAATGTCGATCTTCTACGAATACCTATATTGAAAACCAAAGGCATTTTATTTTCCTTTTTACCTTCATTACTTTTCTATTGTTTGTTTGTAATTTTTATCCTTAGAGCTTAAAAACTGCGACCAACATTTATCCTGCCATTTGAACCGTACACATCTCGGATGTCACACTCGACGTTATTGTGGAACTATTACACTCGATTTAAATATCCAATTGTCACTTGTTGAATTGAGGACTCTATCCACTTGAATGAGCCTGACCTTTCATGTCCAAATGGGATAATTTGAGTAGCTTATGGAGTTGATAAGAGCGCAATACAACCTTCACGAGACTACTCAGGATCTTCACTGTCAAGTTTTGAATATCACTACAGGACTGTAAATCGTGAGGACCCGCAATTGAATAATATGGCGCGGTCTTTAACACAGTAGCCCAGACTTTCCCCCATCAATTACTTCAACTTATTTTAACTACTTTCCAGGACATGGAGACTGTCAACAACACGTCATCGCAGATCTTCATAAAGTCCCTCTCAGCACTTTAAAGCAACAACTTGCACCGTTACAACCCTAGGACTGAGTATCATCAACACCACTTCAGCACTATCGTATTCATCGAGGCAGCTTGCCACCCAACGTCAAGTCAAATCTGCAGCTCTGCTAGAAACTTCGCCAGCAGAGAGACAACAGATGAAAGATCTTCATCCACATTTTTCTATAGTTTGCAGTGCTTGGTCACAGATGCATTGGGGTGCAGCAAAGGGCGTTATGCCAGATTGCGCTAGTTCTTCGTACTCCAATCACTTCTTAATTTCATTCTGAGCTTTTCTTCCCCCTTCGGGCACACATAACCTAACTTAACCCCTTTCTGATGACCTGACGAGATACGGAAACTATTTCTGCTCTCCAAGTTTGCTCTATGTACAAAGTTTCTATAGTAGAAGGAAGCTTTCAAAGTAAGACTAACAAAAACGTTCCATTTTGAACTCCAAATTTTTTTTTCATAGGTAATATATAGATATTTTAACACAATAGCATAAGCTTTATATGACTATTTATAACCACGCTATTCTTCCTGCAATAATGTACGCTGCGGAAGTCTGGAGTACGTCTGCATCACAAGGGCCACACTCAAATTACGCCAAATCCAAAGATCCTTCTTGATTTTCGCTACAAAAGCGTACAGAACTGTATCAAACAACGCCTTGCAGGCAATCGCAGGTGTTATGCCCATCGAATCAGCTATCCTCTTACATAACGACATTAAAGCTATATCGAAAGGACACTCCACTAATGCAGTAATTCCGATGCTGAAACGAACGGAAATTCCAACCAGATCCAAAGGTATTCATCCCAAAGATAACCACATCCATATAAATACTTCAGGAGAATTAGGGAAAGCTGAAATTCTTATTTTCACAGATGGTTCCAAGACAGTAAACCACGTTGGTGCAGGAATGGTGGTTATAGAAAACTCCAAAGAGATTTACATAGGAGTTAAAAGATTAGACCTAGAAAACTCAGTATTTCAGGCTGAACTTCTAGGTATTAGAGCAGCTGTGGAGTGGATAGAACAACAGAAAACCGGTAGCACAACTTTCGCCATACATGTTGACTCAATGGCCGCTCTCCTCGCCATTGCACATAGAAGAACAACCCACCCCTTGGCCGTTCAGCTCAGAGAAAAGATCATCACCCTAAACAAGGCATACAACGTCACTCTTCACTGGGTCAAAGGTCATGCAGGTCTACGGGGGAATGAAAGAGCTGATTACCTCGCTAGGATTGCTGCCAGTCACAAGACCACCTTAGACTACAAATCAATTCCCATAACTCGGGGCAAGCAGCTGCTAACCGAATACTACACTACAGTTTGGAACTCCATATACACCACATCCAACAATGCCTTTCATACCAAACTTTTCAATCCCAACATACAACACCGTCTGTCCTTATCTCTATGGCCCAATCACATAACCACACAATTCCTCACGAATCACGGCCGTTTCCAGGCCTACCTTCATAGAATGAAAATAAGAGCCTCGCCATCCTGTAACTGCAATGAAAAACACCCACAGACGGCTCTGCATTTGATGACAGAGTGCAGTAATTTCTCAAGAGATCGACCAGACGTTTTACGTTCGGCCCCTCTACCCGTGGTTCTGAAGATTCACTTCAACACAGTTCGAGTATCAGGATTCATCAAGAGCATCTACCGCACACTTGAATAAATCTGTATAGTACTGTATAAATAACTACTGTAAATAATCCCGTGATATACCTTTAGGTAAAACACGGGCTGTAAAATATTGTTTAAATAAAAAAAATGGATGTTAATGCTATATGGCATGTAACTATCACAAATGTTCTGAATTCTTTACTTGTGCTGTATACTAAATAAACCATAACTTAATGTGCACAATATGGTTTGTCCTGAACCATTTCTGTCTCTTACTCGTCGCATCACCTTCACCACCACCAAACTTGCTGCCCTAGCAAGCATAGATTTTTCAACGATACAGTCATATGGACATGGTGAAGTGGCGATAATGTCACACGTGTGTGCTGATTGGTTCGTTGTTATTGAGGCCAATGAACCCAGCACCAAGCTAGATTGCTGCCGCGTTGTATGATGGCCACGGGCAGGAGCTATGATTCGGCCTTCTACTAACTCACCAGCTAACAGCGTGGCAGGTGCAAGAGTTGCAATGTATGACTAAGTAATCTTCGACATTCTCCAACTTCCGCTTTAATACTGTTTTAGGGAAGTTAATCTCAACAATATATATTGTTACTCCAGGATTTTGTCAGGTACATACTGTCACCGTGTGGCATTGTTGAGCTGCCGCGACAAGCCGGAACTGGGTGAGTGTGCAGGAGAGAAAGAGATAGAGAGAGACTCCAGAGTGTTCGGTCCATTGTTGTTGCCGAAAAATGTTTCAGGAAGTCTGCTGCATTCTAGAAACAATGGCTTGGGGGTATCAGGTGTTAGACACCGCGGTTGTGTGATGGTTATTGCGAAAGTTGACGTTTGAAGTGTACCGCAGTGATTTCTTTTGTTTACGTGCGGCGAAGCACCGACTCGACCTTGAAGACAGCCAATTTTTAATTTTACGTCTTTTTACTGCAGCAAAAGTAGTTCTAAATTTCTGTAAACAAGATTTCCGAATCTACGTAACCCACGCAGTCACATCTGGTGTCAGAACCGGGACCACGAGGGTGGAAGCCGAATTGGCGATGATCTTAGAAGAGTTGATGGAAATGAAAACGGCAAATAACAACATGGCCGCGGAGTGAAAGAAATGAAGTCAGCGAATGACACCCTCGCTGCGAAGACGGAAGCGGAAAACAGCAACCTGGCCGCTAAGATGGAAGAATTGAAGGCCGAATTACCCACGGAAATTAAAGCGAGGAATGACAGCCTGGCCACAGAAATGACGGCTGCGAACGAGGCTCTCACCGCCAAATTCGAAGAGCAGTAGGCCGGCGTGAGGGATGACGTCACGGAGCTGGTAAAGCCGATGTGTCAAGTAAACGAGCGCGTCGAAGACCTAGCGAAACACATCGCCAATTTAGAGGGAAAGGCCGACAGCAATACCGAATCACTGAACGCCATAGTGGAGGACATCGAAGATCGGGAGAACCGCGTTAACAACTTAGAGGGAAAGGTCGACGCAACACGAAGTCCCTGAACGCCATGTTGGAGGAAATGTCAACAGAAGACTGAAGGATCTGTAGACCGACGCGCCGGGACACGACACAGCATCTGCGCGCGTCAAGGCACCGAAGTACGACGGCATATCAACTTTTGAGACTTCCGCGGCCAATTCGACACAGTTGCCAAGCACAACAAGTGGTCGCCAGAGGAAGAAGCTGCACAGTATATGGCCAGCCTGTAGGGACGTGCCGAAGAGGTACTGAACGCGATCCAGACAGCGGCGGCGCCCAAGGACATCTGGGAACTCTGGAAAACTGGTTCGAAAACCACGCTTTGCCATAGCCTACCGCAGCCAACTGAAATCTAGGACGTAGCAGCCACGGAAGACGCTGTAGGAGCTCGCTCTGGTATTCTAACAGCTGGCCAGCAAAGCCTTACTCGACCTCCCACCGGATTGTATCCCCATAAACCGCCTACTCCTTCGTGGACGAAGTACGAGACACCGAGACCCATCAGCACCTAATGCTCGGCGACTATATGACCATCCACGAGACACTAACGGCAGCATTGAGAATGGAAGTGGATAAAGCGACGGCTAACCCAACCTCGAAGACAAGGGGCATCTTCCTCATTGCGGACGTTGGGGTTAAAGGGAGGCCGTGATCAGACCTGACGTAGCCAGAGATTTGTCGTCGAGAAAACCGAGCCGACCATACTAGGTTCTGACGGCATTGGGCGACACCTTGTCTGTGGAGAGGGAGGAACTGCTGCAGTTGACCTTGGGGTGAAGTGCCTTGCGTCTGTGGGTGTTCGTCGCAACGGTGGCTGAGGAGGTGATATTGGGACCGGATGCCATCAGGAGCCACAAGACGACGGTGGACGTCGGCAGGAAGATTGTGCAGCTCAATGGGAAAAAATGAGCTGCCGGCTCTCCGAAGAATGCCTTGGAATATGCAGGGCCATCCTGAGAAAGACGTTGTTCTCCCCGCGAGAAGAGAGGTGGGGCTGACGGCGCGACTGGAATGACAGCGAACGAGGAACCTGATGCTGGACCGGAAGACGCCTATGCACGGACTCTGTGTAGCCAGGATACTGTTGCCGTGCCGAGAGAATGTGCCGGTGAAGCTGTTCAACTCATTAGATACCAATCACGCCATCCGGCCGGGAAGGAGTTGGGGACGTGCGAGCCCGTTTCAGCGTTTCGCCAATCGACAAGACCCAGGAGCTAGTGTTGACGCAACACCTAGCGTCCCGGCTGGAAGGCCTACTGGAGAGGGCGGTTGGCACCTGAGAGTAGAACAGCTAGAGAAGGTACGGCAACTGCTGAGACGATACCAAGGCATCTTCAGCCAAGACAACAGAGACTAGGGCCGCTCGGACCGAGTGTTTCACCACATCGACACCAAAGATGCCCGGTCTATTCGGCAACCACACAGACGCGTTCCGCTGGCAATATACGGGGCGCTACGGGACATGCTGGAGGACATGAGTTCCAGGGGAGAGATGGAAGAGTCTGAAAGCCCGTGGCGTTCCCCTGTGGTCCTGGTGACGAAGAAGAAGGGCGAGCTACGCTTCTGCGTGGATTACAGAACGCTGAACGCTGTCACCAAGAATTATTGCTTCCTCTTACCCTGGATTGGTGACACCCTGGACACGCTTGCTGGTGTGCAGTGGTTCTCGACCCTGGAACTTGAGGTTGGATTACTAGCAGGTGGGCCTATACCCGAGAGACAATGAGAAGAGCGCATTCAGGACAGGCCAAGGACTCTGGCTGTTTACAGTTATGCCGTATGGTCTCTGCAACACACCAGCTACCTTCCAACGCCTCATGAATTCAGTAATGAGAGGATTGACTTACGACGCCTGCCTGCTATACCTGGACGACATCATGGTCGTTGGCAAGGCGTTCGAAGACCATCTCGACAACCTGGGCAAGGTGCTACAGAGACTGCAGGTGACGAACTTGAAGCTGAACGGGAAGAAGTACCAGCTCTTCCACAAGGAAGTCAATTACTCGGGACACATATACTCACCAACTGGAGTGGCCACAGACCCGGAGGAGACACAGGCTGTGAAAGAATAGCTTCGCCTGGAGGATAAGCGAGAATTGCGCAGCTTCCTGGAGCTCTGCCACTTCATAAAGGGCTTCTCCAAAATCGGCAAACCCCTCGCTCGCCCAACAGAAGAACACCGGCCTTATGAGTGTACGGAGGACGCCGAAGGTGCTTTCCAGTACCAGAACTAGACACTTTGCAGTGTTCCAATTTGGAATTCCAACAACCAGGTGGTGCATTCATTATGGACACCGACGCCAGCACCATTGCATTGGAGGCGACCTATTCCAAGTTCAAGAGGACCAACAAGGGGTTATAGCCTGCTAAAGCAAGAGGCTCTCCAAGCCGGAGAAGAACTACTGCGTCACCCGGCGAGAGCTGCTGTTGTAGTGAAGACATTGGAGCACTTCCACAAGTACCTGTACGGTCAGCCATTCCACCTAAAGACTGACAACTCCACCCTAACGTGGCTACTGAGCTTTAGAAACCTGAAGGGCCAGACAGCCTGTTGTGTCCAGAGGCTGCATGAGTGCGACTTCACCTCCGCATATCCTAGAGGGAAGAACCATGCCAACGCAGATGCCATGTTCCAAAGACCCTGCCCAGAAGAGCGCGGCCAATGCACAGGAGTGGAAGAGAAGGAGAGGGCCGCAGCTATCAGAGTGGTCACGGCAGTGCCCGCGGACGGATGGGATAGCGCAGGCCGGAGGAGGGTGTAGCACACTTGTGGACGCACACTTGGGACCAATTTTGAGAGAAGTGGAGGCATGGACAAGACATCCTGGGAGGGCATCGCACCCAGAAGAGCTGCATACAAGTCGTACTGGGCCCAATGGGACTCATTGAAGGCCAAAGAGGGCGTGCTGTTCCGGGTATGAGAATCACCCGATGTAAAGACGCAGAGATAACAGTTGGTACTTCCACGGAGTAAGTTCCCGGAAGTCTTGGAGGAAATGTGCACAGGTACTTCAGGAGGACACTTGCGACCAATTCGAACGATCGACAAACTCCGGCAGCGCTACTTGTGGCTGAGGCTCCGAGCAGCCGCTGAGAGACGATGCCGTCTATGTTAATGTGCGCGGTGAGTCGCGGCCCTCAGTCTTGGAGCCGTGGTGGCATACAGCAATAGGATGTCGGAGCGCTTTTCGAATGAATTGCTGTAGACATAGCTGGTCCATTCCCGGTGTCCGAACAAGAGCAACAAGTACCTGATAATGGCTGTGGACTACTTCACAAAGTGGCCGGAGGTGTATGCCATCCCGAACCAGGAGGCAAAGACGATTATCGACTGCCTCGTGGAGCAGCTGTTCTGCTGCTTTGGGATCCCGTTAGAGCTCCACGGCCATCAGGGCACAAATTTTGAGTCACAGCAGTTGCAGGAGGCACTGGAAAGTCTTGGGGTGAACAGGACTCGCACAACATCTCTACATTTACAGTCGGATAGTACGGTCGAGAGATACATCAAGACCCTAGAAGAACATCTAAGGAAGGTCGTGGCCAGCCATCAGCGGTACTGGGACGTCAAGGTGTCACTGTTCCTGCTGGCTTACCGCTTGTCAACACAAGACATCACTGGGTTTACGACAGCCAGCTTAATTTTGGGCCGAGAGCTACGCCTCCCTTGTGACCTGGCCTTTGGTAGCACCCCGGAATCGAAGCAGCCAACAACCGAGTATGTGGGAAACCTTGTAGACCATCTTCACGATAAAAATGAGGTGGCTCCTTGGAACATCCAGATGGCGAGTGACCGCATGAAGACCCGGTACCACAGGCATGCCAACAGCCAAGATTTCTAGCCAGGCGACCTGGTCTGGTTGTACCGTGCTACCCGGATCAAGGGACGCTGCTCAAAGCTCCAACAGCCGTGGCAAGGACCGTACCAGGTGGTAAAGAGAAGTAACGACGTGGTCTACCGCATCCAGAAGGTGCTTCGTGGAAAGATGTTGATGGCACATCTGGATCGTCTGGTCTGTTACGATAGTGTTGTTCGGCACGTCCATCCTTGAGAAGGGGAAGTTTCATCATGTGGCATTGTTGATATGCCGCGAGAAGCCGGAGCTAGGTGCGTGGGTAGGAAGGAAAGAGACAGAGAGAGTCTCCAGATTGTTCGGTCCATTATTGTTGCTGAGAAATTTCTCGGAAAGTCCGCGGCATTTTAGAAACAATAGCTGGGGGGGGGGGGTATAAATAGCCCGCAGGTGTTAGAAGCGGTAGTTGTGTGGTAGTTATTGCGACAGTCGACGTTTGAAGTGTACCGCAGTGATACTTTTCATTATTACTTTTTATTGAGTGCGGCGGAGCACCGAGTCGATGTTGAAGACAGCTGTTTGTCAGTTTCACGTCGTTTTACTGCAGCAAAAGTTGTTCCAAATTTATGCAAATAAGACTTCCGAATCTACGTAACCCACGCAGTCTAAATATTGTGTGGAAGTATGCCGCTACAAAAAGCTGTTAAGTGATTATTTCTAATTTCACTGCTATACACTGTGTAATATTTTTGGTAATTAAGGTTTTCTTATCAACTGCAGTGTATTTATCATTTAACCAAAAAAATTGTATATGAAAGGCCCTGAAGGTATGTTTGCTGCTCTTGTAATGCACCTTAAACTGTCCATCTCATATTGAGTTAGTAAAGGAGAGGATATGACACTGCGACCAGCCTTGATCTATTATGTCTATGAGTGGGGCATCGCCGGGAAGAAGGATGAGGCAACAAGAAACAGAAGTCGGCCAACACATGGAGTCATGACAGTGCCGGGGGCGGACCCCCTACCATTGACCCGTTAGAAATTCTACGGCAGGCCAGAACAGCCGTCATCCCACTCAATGCGCTTCTGAGCTGGCGCACTAGGCCGCCCCGGAGACCGTCCTAAGAGAGCAGGAAGTGTTTAACAGGAGCATATCATCCTGCCGTACAGCGCCGAGACCTTCGCCGATACTTTCTACCTTTGAAAGAGACCAGCACACGATTGTGGCACTTGGTGAGGCCGTAGGCAATACTCCAGCAGTTTGGGACCGTGTTTGCAGGTCAATGGGACATCGCTGTGAGGTCTGTGTTCAAGCTGGAGTAGGACATTTTGAACATCCTCTGTAATGACAACGACCTGCGGAAAGGAAAAGATTCCGGTGAAGGTTATAACTTGTCATACATAAACGGAATTGTGCTCCTATTTTTGAAACATTCTGTATTTACCACAAATGTGAAGTCATTATTGTTTTTATATGTGTCCCAGCC
This sequence comes from Mantis religiosa, assembly GCA_030765055.1. Taxonomy (NCBI): domain Eukaryota; kingdom Metazoa; phylum Arthropoda; class Insecta; order Mantodea; family Mantidae; genus Mantis; species Mantis religiosa. Next base: position 61,863,557 of record CM060948.1, read on the forward strand.
AACAAAAGAAAATTAAATGTCAAAGCACACAAATAGTGAATATGTGATAAGGTATTTGACCGCTGTATTACTTGTTGCCATTGTATCTACAAGAAAACAAGCAAACATTGATATAACCAACCTGGGTTACTGCTGCCACTTAGAGATCCAGAAGAAAAGGAATACAAACAGAAGAATAGAAACAACAAAGCGAACTATTTTATAGTTTATCCCGATTAATATCAAGTACATGATACCCTGTAATAACAACTTGTTGAAGTACGAACAGAACAGTCTGGCGAACGAAATTTATTAGATTTTTAAATGAATGATACCGAGCGGGCAGTGAAAATTGTATAAATGAAGATTAAGAAACAAAACTTATCAGCAAATAAATCGTAAAAATGCACCTCTCGCAGTTCATATATCTTTTGGAAATGCATGTGAACTCTTGTCGCCGATGGAAGAGTCCGTTAAAATTTTATGGTTCTGTTAAGATTTGTGAGAAGAGCAAAGAAGCCTAAGAACAAGAAGAACAATTATATAAATCTAAATGACAAAACAGTGCGTCTTCTTATTCCTAATATGCTCTGTGTATATTTTTTTCAGGAGATGCACGTATGAACGTGCACTCCCACTAACAAAAATTATGCGCTCGAAGTTACTCAATTTGAGTAGTTCGCAGGTTTCACCTAGTCTAGGTGCAATGACTAGGACTCCACCTGGGGGGCCGCATTCCTGATCACGGTATCCCCAGCGCGCTCTATCGTGATTAAACTTTCATTCGATGTTTACAAATAGCAACTTCAAACGACTTCTGTTCTCACAAACCGTAACTTATCCTTTCGGTATTCTTGAGTTATACATTATAGCTATTGTTTACTCTTATGCAACAAATCACAATTAAATATAAGATATATGTGGTTAATAAAATTACAGTTTATTACAAATTATTATACAGCACTACAAATCATCTTCCAGGCTAAAATAAATGTGGCAGGGAGAGCCATCTGTGGGCAGCAAGATGTAGGTCAAAACGCGATAACACGTAGCATAAAGTTAATCTATTATATCCACAATTCTTTGTCAAGCCACTGTTTTCAAAGGTTTCTATACTACTACTGCTATTTTGATGAAACCGAATCTTAAATCCACATGATTCTGTTAACCCTTTGCGCGGCATATCGCAGTAAAACTTAGCCAACTGATAGCAGCCTGCGGCGCAAACCGTAATGAGGCGTAGTAAACCTGTGTTTGACTTCGCATGTCCTCTTACGACAGCCGTAGGGGAAGGGATCCGTCCCTTTCAGCTGCCAAAGTGCGGGCGCTGCGGACCCTTAGCACTCGTGGTACCTCTGACGTTACTAGAGGAACCTCGGGCCGAACAGCCGAGCCCCTCCTTCGGGAGTTGTTCGGGTTGGGATGGCTTCGAGGGGGCAGTGTGTTCCCGATACCCGTGGGAGATTGAGTACGTCTTCGGATGGGGTTGAGGGAAGCCATTAAGTTTCCGGGTACTAGCCTGCTTAGCTAGTAGAAGGTGTGCTAGATCACCAGGCGGCCCCACCGAGGTCATATCGGTAGTCTTCACCTTGAGTGTTGACGCGCGTAAGTGGCGTATCCACTTCCATCCCATCTTGTGTCCCTAGGATCAGATGGGGGGGGGGCTTGTTAGGAAACTAGGTCTTGCCCTATGGAAAGCCCCACGGAGGATGCCGGGCGCCCTTTAAGGGACAGCTCGGATAACTCCCTGGTTGAAAGAGGCTCGGGTCTTGTTCCTACGGGTTCAAGGCTAATAGGAGTAGAACCTCTGGACTCAACTGTCCTCTTACGACATATAGCTTAACTTCCTTGACAGTTATCTTTAGTTTCCGTATATGGAGAACCTGAGAAGCACTGGAGTACATTGTCATCATTTCTTCGTTATGTCCAGACTAAAAATAACAAGTTGCATTTCCGACGTAAGATTGACACTTTGCTAGGCAGTAATTCTGTAGCTATATCTATGACATGTCACGTAGGGTCTTCGGGGTGTAGGACTAGGCTTGGGATTTCACTACGGAGGAGATTCGGTACGTAGGCCACCATGCTGGGCCCATTGTTGCTATACCCTCAAGTGGGACAATCCCGGGAATGGGGATGAAGCGAGAGGGAAAGGGGGTGGTCGTCCCAAGAAGCCACGTCAGTGCAGAGGCCAGGGTCTCTACAGTTTGCTTAGAGACTTCCCCCTAGAGGCCTGGATAGCGGACACGCTTCCCTACTGCGGAACAACGGGGCCAGCACCCGAACCCCAAAGGTCCTTGGCTGGCGGTTGTCAAATGGTCCCAGCAGACGCGCGGAGACCGATAACCGATCAACCGGAGGAAGAAGTAGTTAACCTCAGAGCATATCATCCCGCCATGCACCGCCTAGACAACCGCGACACTTCTACAGTGAAAGAGACTACCGGATGAGAGATGATGTGAAATGATAATGGAGAGAAATGAAGGGGCAGGAAATTTGGGGATATAATTAACCTGGCCAGTATTCCCCTGGTGATCCAGGAAAACCCGAAAGAAAGCCCATCAGGTAGGCCAGCCACGGGAATAGAACCCAGACCTCCCGAATGTGGACCAGAGACGAAACGGCCAGAGACATTCCGTGGCATCTGAGCTAACTACCTAAGATCCAGTAATTATATTTCACATTTTAAAAATAGCACAACGTGAATATTACGATAATATGCCTATACATAGACGAAATAAGTAGTAGAACCAGTAAATGTTACAAAAGGTAGACGATAGTATGGGACTGAAAATATATTATGCAAGTTTTTGCTATTTCATATGTTCTTTGCTTGCAATTTGTGAAGGATACATACGAGGGCTGATCAACAAAGACTGACACTGATTTTTTCCTGTAGCTTCCATGATAGTTTCGTATCTGTAAGAAACATTTGAAAAGAGGGGGTTTTTATGTATAATGTTGGTAGGCGGCATCACTCTCGTATTGGTAGGTTGGTAGTAATGCACTATTTTGTAGACCCTACGTGCATTTCGCATACCAGACAGTGGAGGTGACGCGAGAGGAGCAGTACAGCGCAATCAAATTCTGTTTTCGTTTAAACCATACAGCCACCGATATTTATGAAAAGCTGAAGCAAGCGTACAGTGAAGATACACTACCTCGTGTAACAGTGCTTAAGTGGTTCAATGACTTCAAAGAAGGATGACTTGTCAGTGTTAAGCAAGGTGGACCTGGTGTTTCGGCCTCTGCTGTGACTGAAGTCAACATCAACACAGCTGCTGTGATTATCCGAGAGGATCGCCGTATAACATTACGTAACATGAGTGAAGTGTTGAGAATTTCACATGGCAGTGTGTTTACAATTATGCACGAACATCTCCATATTGCCCAAGTTTGTGCTCGTTGGGTGTCGACTCCCGAACAAAAGGCTGTACGAATGGAGACAAGCCCTGAGGTGCTGCGTCTCTTTGCTGATGGAAGGGATACATTTTTTAAATCGATTATCATCAGTGATGAGTCATGGCAGCATCATTATGATCCTGAAGGAAAACAAGCCAACACAGTGTGGAAATCGCCAGGTTCTTCAACACCAAAAAAAGTCAAATGTTGTTTCATCTGCAGGGAAAGTGACGGTGATCACATTTTTTGACTGTAATGGAATGATTTACCAGCATGCAGCTCCTCCTCACACTACTGTTACAGCAGTATACTACACGTAAGTATTGGCTACACTGAGGAAACCCATTGCAAAGAAACGACCAGAGCTTTCTCGAACTGGGTGGCGACTTCATCATGACAATACACGGCCTCACGTCGTAAATCAAGTCATGTAGTTTCTGGCTCGATTCAACATTACCCGTGTACCACATCCACCTTATAGCCCGATCATGCATCTTGTGACCTTTTTTATTATTATTCCTATCAGTAAAGGCGAAGCTTAAGGGTATTCGATTTGAGAACTCTGAAGCAGTGGTCAAGAAAAGTGAGGCGATTCTCAAGGACGTGACAAAGAATGGTCTGCACCACGTGTTCAAGGACTGGCAGAGACGCTATCAAAATGCATTTAAGTAGGAGGGGATTACTTTGAAAAATACCATGTAAACATTAGATTGCAGTAATAAACATCTGTGAAAAGAGTCAGTCTCAGACTTTGTCGATCAGCCCTCGTATATATCTGTCAGCGAATTAATTTGAGAATCAGCAGTCTAACGTTTTATTTGCTCTTCATTTAGTTTACAATTAAATTTTGTATTGGCATTTTCTTGTATTGCTTCTGATATTTTGCTGTTGACAATTTGGTTTGTTCCTAAGAGTTTGTTCGTTCTTACATAAACAATTAAACAATAACCATCCTGCACAATCATTGCTACATTGAACCCATTATGTGGTTAATTCCCCTTCTGAAGCTTTGAACTTCTGTACTTTTTAATTAAATTACGTGATCTGTGTGCACGTTCCATGTACACTCTTAGTGATTTTTGTATGCTAATCTTTGCTCCCACGGAAGGGTTTCACTTCATCAAATTCTGTCATTACTTCATGCTCTTTGTCATATTTTTATTAGCATTCATTCGTAATTCTATGTTCTACATGCGGCAGTAAAATATGGGTTCAGCATCCATGCTTTTTCACCGTATTACTCTTCGTTTATTAAAAACCGACGCTTTATATGCCGGAAGTCTGGAAATTGGCAAGTAAATTTCGGAACGGAGCTATTTCCCATGTATTGTATTGTATTTATTTCATCCTTTGGAACATAATACATATGTTATAGGACACGTCAGTTCAAGATACAAAGATAAATATAAAAATTTACATAAGACTAAAAACTGTAACAGATACAGGATCCAACAAAAGTCTGAAGTAGGAAAGCAAATAAATATTGTCAATAGATTGTTGGTTACAATTTTTGACAATCAATTTTTCATCATTAATACTAATTGTACATAGTCAATTCTACAACATTAGAATCTAATTTACAGAAACTAATTTACATAGTCAATTACAGCATTAGAAACTAATTCTAAACATGATCCTTTAATCACCTTAATGAATTTATCACTTTCAAGTATAATTAAAGCTGCAAAGCCATAATTCGTTTAAGTTATATAAACATTTATTTATGAGGAAAGCCTTTAACTTCCACTTAAACTGCTGTTTTGAGATGCTAGCTATTGATTCAAAATCAGATGGCAGTTTTTTGTAAAGCTTAATTCCTAGTATATGTACATCCTTTTGAGAGACAGTTTTAATTACACTATCTCTATAGTAATTCATATTGGTTCTGGTGTTATGTTCATGCACCTGACTGTTTTAACTGGATTACACTTGTCCGCAATAAACATTATGCTTATACAGAGAGTAGATGTTGATTATTATTTTTTTATTTATAAAGGTATCCCTGCAAGATTCTCTTGCTTTTAGATTATACATGACCCTAACACACCTTTTTTGGTAAATAAGCAGTTTATCCATGTGTGTTTTGGCTGCTGAACCCCATATTTCTATTCCATAGATTAGATATGGATAGATACATCCACAGTATATTAATTTTAGCATATTTGTATTGTTGTGCTTGATAAAATATCTTAACAGATATAAAGATTTACTAATTTTTCCGCATATGTTTTCAATATGATCAGCCCAAGTTAGTCGATTATCTAACACAATACACAAAAATGTATGTGTTTTCACTTCTGACACAATGTCACTCTGTACTTTTAGATTTATATTACCATCATATTTTTTTAGCAAGTTGAAGTGCATCATATTGGTCTTTTGCATATTAGATTGTAGTTTGACAGATTGAAAATAGTTCAGCAATTCAAAGGTAGTGCTGTTTAGAGTGATGTTCAGCCCTTCTATTGATTTATTCCAGCATATGGCTGTTGTTTCATCTGCAAAGGTTACAACAGTAGTCTTTGGTGGGATTTTTATGTCATTAATATATAACATAAATAATAATTGACCCAATACAGAGCCTTGTGGTACACCAAATTTAACGTAATTTAATGTAAAATCATAGGTACTCTAAAAATGCCTAACACAGAAACGGAAATAAGTTTCGGGAAGCGTTTCCGTAAATGACGTGATTAAAACGGATTACGTTGTATGTAATGGCTTACAACGTACTTATATTAAAAAGTGCATTCATTTTAAGGGTAACTGTACTTGTACTGAAGTTCCATGAATTATAAATCCATAAACTATAACCTTTCGAGGAAAAGGGAAAACAAACCATTAGCTATCACAACTCTCTTCTATCACATATGGTAAGGGTAGAACTGTTTTGCAATTTGTTCTTTCTCAGTTTCATTATTACAAATGATCAAGTACCTGGAAGTAAACTGAACTTTGGTGAGTTTTAAAAACATAGTTTGTATGTACACAAATTCTGTAAAATGTGTTCGAAACAGTGTAGCACTGGAGGGAAAAAAATTAATATTAATGAAGGGCACGAAAATAACAAATGTTCAACTAAAGAATTAACTGTGTTGTTTAAAGTGGGGGAAAACACAGATTCATAAGATATTGATAAAATAAAAATTAAAGACGAGCAGTTAAAGGGAACAGCAGGGCATGTGAAACGCATCACAAAATCTACAGAGTATGACAAGCTAAATCGCGCTGTGTTCGAGTGGTTTGTTAATGCGCGCTAAAGAAATTCCCTTTTCTAGACCATTTCTTCAGACTCAAGCCTTAGAGGCAGCGAAAAAGTTAGACAAAGACCATTTCATAGCTTCTAGTGGATGGCTCGAGAGTTACAAACATCGCCATAACATTGTTTTGAAAGCTGTGTGTGGTGAAGCAAATGATGCTGATATGCTGACAGTTGAAAGTTGGAAAGGGAAAATTGAAAACAGACAGAAAACTAGGCGATTTACTTACTGTGCGTAAGTTTAGAGTGTAATGCATAATTCATAAGCCTAATATATACACTTTTTTGTATCATTCCTTCTATTTTGTAGTTCCTTTGTATTCAAACACAACCTTCTGTAAGACGGAAACCTGTGTAAACGGAAAATTAATGCCGGAACGATTGCGTTCCGTTTTAGAGAGGTTTTACTGTATTTCTGGTGCTTTCTTTACAACCTCACCCTGTTTGAAAAGTAAACTGTAATCAAAGAGTCATATAGACTTCCATTCTGGAGAAGTATTTAACACTATAAAACACCACTTAAAATTTATTTTTGGTAGTATGAGTAGCACTGCACGTGTTAGAACCTCTTTCAAAGATTGATACCAGTGATGCAGGAATTCTAAGAGCAATTCCCTCCATGAGGGATGTATATAATAATGTTCCTTTTATGCTTTGTCGTCTGATTCTGTATGTGATGATGCAGACACTTGAGGGTCAATGCTACAATGTGAATTCATAAAGTGAAAAGTCTTTATCGCATAATGATAAGGGGATATAATGACTATGTGTTCATGTGAGCTAGCTACACCGAGTTAGTCGTTGCACATGCTAATTATCAATTTTGACTGTTTGATTGTGTGTTACCCTATTCGATCGCAGTCTAATAATAAATGCACTCAATATTTACAATGTTCTACTTCGACACTGCATGCATCATGTCCAGAGATTTGCAATCCATTCTTTCTCTTGCAAACATTGGCCACGTGTTCGTTGTAGAGGTTTCCTATACGAGCTTCTACAAGGTGCCTTTGTATGTCCATGACTAGTCTTGCCACCTGGCCTCCTTATTTCCATTTTAATCTTATGGCTGATGATATCATGTCCTTTTGTCTCGGTTTAATGTTGCAGTAGAGATTCTGTCTTTCAGAGAAACCCCCTGGACTTTGCAGTGCACCTTCCGTTGTTATGTCTGCATTTTGTTGTTGCGCTTTGCTGTTAGTGACATTCTGACACCTTTACGGTAATAAAGGATAGAGAAATGTTTCTAGTACGTGGAATTTAACTCGTCTATTTTGCGTATAAACTGAAGACCACAACGTCACCTCCAGACTAGAGATGTTTTCCTTTGTATTTCTTTCTCCATTTGATACTCAGAGGAAATTAACTGTCCTATGCATGTATACTCGCTTATATCTATTAACATTCTGCTGCTAGTTTGTTAAGCAGTGGTTGTGTTTTAGTTAATTTCACTACTTAATTAATTCTAGATTATGCATAAAAATAAATAAGGAGAGTAAATTCTTATTGCAAAGAAGTGTTACATTAACTGCAATAATGCTCTTTTTTGTTTTTTACAAAAAATGCACATGCTCAGTGCAGCTGGAAGTATGCAGGCATCGTTTTATTTCTATGACATTTGAGTTAATCAAAATCATTACAACAAAACAGTTGGACTGAAAAGCTTTTAATAAACTTGATTAGGCATGTAAATTTCATGCAGTTTTGGACAGTTTTCATTTATTTCTGAAAGTAAGATATTCTGGACTGGCTAATAAAATTAAATTACCTGATACACTTTGTTGGTTTTCGTACTGGGCATACTAATACGCTTAGCAATGTTCAGCATTGAATGAGTTTATATTGGAAAGGATACTAACAGACTGGAAAAGTGTTAAGAAAAACACAATTGCTTGATAAGCTACCTAGCTTGTGCATTTAAGTATAGATGCATGTAACAGAACAGTGACACATGCATGCTTACAAATGATGTACACTTCAAAACAGAAATATTCCTTGCAACAAAAAGATTGTGAAACAACCGCCATGCAAAAACACCAAGCTAACAGATTATGAAAACGTCCCTCGCTATAGGAATAACAGGATGGGACATAATTTACACCACAGCAGCAGCACACTTTCCTTACTCTGTCTAAATATAGTGTCGTTTATTAATGATACAGAAATTAAAAGAACAGAAACAACTATTCTACTTTCAAATAGTATACTTACATTACATTACGTGACTGAACTTAGCAATGGTAAACCAACAAAAAATAAACGTGATTTTATTATCAAACACCACAAGTTTCACCAAAAGCGCAAGAAATTATGAGTGTCTTCTGAGCCATCACAGGTCCGTTCTGATTAGGTTAGTTGTCCTGCAATAGTGATACTATGTCAAACTGCTCTCAAGAACCACTACACCACAGAACGTTTGCCAAACTTCGAGGCTGTCCTCAAGGATCCTGTTTTGGGCCTGATTTTTGGGATATACTATACAATTCTTTGCTGAAATTAGAATTCACACAGCGGACAGAAGTAATAGCATTTGCTGATGAGCTACATGTCATGACAAAAGGGAAAAGTGTATTAGATGCTGAAATTTTTTTCAATCACGACTTAAAGAAAATTGATCTATTGGGTTAAAGAAAATAAAATTCAATTCAACGATTCCAAATCAAAAGTTTTGGCAATATCAAAAAAGAAAAATAATAATGACGTAATCAGCATCTATCTGAAAAATAAAACTCTGGAACAAGTGGATGTAGTCAAATATCATGGTACTTACATGAATAGAAAGCTTAGCTTTGACCACCACATAGAAAGGTACATGACAAAGCGTTACGACTTCTACATAGTATATCCAGATCTGCAAAACTCACTTGGGGACTGGGAAATAAGGCGCTTGAAACCATTTATAAAGGCGCAATAGAACCTATAGTAACTTATGGTGCTCCTGTGTGGGGATCTGCCCTACAAAAGCAGAAGAACATTAGAAACCTCCAGAGAATTCAGAGATTGTTCGACATCAAAATAACGAAAGCATATAGGAAAATTTCTTATTATGCATCTTGTGTTATTGGTGGCAGCCAGCCTATTGATATAACAATACAAAACAAAATAAACTGTATAATGATATACACAGTGAAAGCGACTATGATGCACCCCTGCCACAAAGCGTCTGGAAACATCCATCAAAACGGTCTCACATTAAAGCAGTTGAGGATGATGCAGCATGTGCCTTTGAAATTTTTACAGTTGGGAGTGAATAAGACGGAGAAGTAGGGACTGCAGTAGTTCTGTACAAGTATAATATTTTAATTCGACAACTGCAATTCAGGGTGGATGCAAGGTGTTCCAAGAACAGGCGGAACAACTGGCTATTTTGAAAGCATTAGAAGAGTTACAAAACATGGTGGACAAGCTGAATGAGGAGAAGACTGTAGCCATATTTACAGATAGTAAAGTAGCATTATCTGTCTTGCAAAACAACAACAAATACAATTATATTCCAGAGGAAACCCTTAATATACTCGCTACTTTAGAAAGAAACCATTGGACAATACACTTTGGTTGGGTGAAGACACATGTAGGTATTACTGGCAATGTGCTAGCAGATATATTAGCAAAATCAGCTGCCGAAGACCTTGAGCTACAGACTATTTACAACAAAAGTCCAAAATCCACTTTTAAAATCGAAATAGAGAGGACTCGATACTTACAGTGGCAGCAGAGATGGAGGAGTACAACCAAAGGGGCCCTGAGCAAATCATTCTTCTCTTCAATAATGGATCGCCTTAAGATACAACTACCATTAAAAGCGATATTCACTGCAATGGTATCTAGGCATGGAAAAACCAAAGCCTACTTACACAGGTTTCACCTCATAGATGATCCTCATTGCACGTGCAATAACCCGCAACAGACCGTAAACCACCTTTGTTATGAATGTAGGGACACAAGACATCAAAGGGACAAGTTAATTGAAGAAGTACATAGGAATGGAGGGAAGTGGCCAGTGTCAAATCAAAACATTATAAATAAACATTTGAAAGCTTTTTGTAAGTATGTTAATCTATTAATTTGTAAAACCATTAACTAAAATGAGACTTAAATTGAACAATTTAATCCTAATATTTCAAAATTATTGTAAAATAGGGTAAGAGTAGAGTTAAAATTTATAATGTATCAATGCATGCAGTTAATGTCCAAAAAACTAAAGACTAAAAAAAGTATTACGTTAAGTTCCATCAGTAGTTGTAAAAGTCTGTTTTACTACCTTATACCTTATAATTCTTCATATTAATGCCGTTTGGGTGCTGTTATGTTACAGCAAGTTGCACTTTCACAGTTTTATTTCCACTTTCTTCTCTTTTATACTGAAGGCTATGGTTCCTCTAAAGTACTTGAATTCAGGAAAGCACACTATACAGTAAACGACCACAAATTTTAAATTACTTTGAGTAATGTAAGTTTAAGTCACATAGACATTAATCTATATGAAAGACGTATATAGAAATCGGGTAGTATTGAAACTTAGTATCTAGGTATGGTAAACACATCTAGATCGTTCCGGACTTCAACATACACTTAAAATGTAATCTATTTGTTTTGAAATGTGCATTTTAACTAACTTTAAAAATAGTCAATGAAATTACAAACTAAAATAGAGATCATTTGTAGTGTTCAGGGCCTGATTTTACTACATTCGGCACTGCAGGCGGTGACACTGATGATACATGAAACGAAGATGAAACACCGGATGAGAAGGCGGGGGAGACCCGCCCCTACGCCATTTTGTCCACCAGAAATCTCACATACGCTCGCCTGGAATCGAACCCGGGAAACTTTGGTGAGAGTCCAGTGGTCTAACCACTCGGCCACGGCACGGCCTTGTGCTTGATTCTCCCTATTGTTTATAAATTTCCATTTAATTTCTGAGAAATTATGCAGCTTATAATTCAAATGTTTAACTTCCTTAACAGTTCCAAATTTCAAGCTGGATTATGTATAAACAAACAAGTATGTAGAAAATACACTTTTGAGGTAACAATACGGCAGCACAATTTAATAAGAAACCATAAATTTCCTTACTCGTTTGAATACTTTAAGATGTTATATTGCTCCCCATGAACTAAATTGTGAATGCAATGTACCTTAACTGGAGTAGAACTACAATGATAGAAGTCCTGTTTGGTGTGCTTACTCGTTTATCCTGCTTCGTAGGTGGATTATATGACAAACAACGTGATGTGTATTTCACCAACAGTTGCCCTTTACGTCCACACATCTTGCTGTCTTCTATGAGCTTCAAACGAAATGTTGCCAGTACTTCTAGACTTCTAAATGGGCGGTATAGTGGTGGTGCAGCGATGTTAGTGTAGTCTAGGGTGTCAAGGCGTGATCAATTTTTCCCTCCGCGCTGCCAACCTGTCCACCATGCTCTGGCATGACGTGTTAAATTCCATTGCCGTATTGTTTTTAGAACGAAATGCGTCACGACAGCCTGTCAGCCTGTGGAACGAATGTTGGAAATGGTGGAGAAGAGGGTAGCGAGAGGAGAAATTCCTAGCTAGCTAGTGTGACTGTGTATGATGCTGCAGACATGCATCAAGTGTAAGACCGCCGCCCCATCCCTTTTGTACAGGATATATCTCTGCACGGCCTGTCTAGCGGAGATCAAAACCAGTTTAATCAAGTGTACGACTTCACCCTTCCCAACCATTCTTTCCTGTTTTATGTCAACTCGGTCAGTAGAAAGAATGGGAGTGGCCTGTGTCACCAAAGCATTAGACTGTCACAACCTCTGCACTGCGAGCTTACCTAAAGACCATTCCTATATTTTCTCTGAAAGGTAGCCACCAATATATGTGGATTTATATTTATTGTAGATAATAAAACTGTACCTACAGATTAATTAAAAATTACCAAAATGTGTTTGAACTTATCGGTGACTCAGAAGATCAGTTCCTTTCGAAAATTTCCTTCATTTAAGATGTAGTTACCCGAGCATTCTTAACAGGATGTTTCAAATGTTTTCTTTCTTTAATATAACCAATCAGGAAAATTCAGTTAAACACACACACACACAGTTCCCATAAATATGCACTATAATACATATAGCATATGATTTGAAATATTTTACTGATCACGTAATTTATAAAATGCACTCTCACATTAAACACTATGGGAGTTAAACATGGCCTACACAACATTTTCCGAATAGATCTGCATTTCGCAATTTGGCACTAATCTATCTGCGATACATTCCCACGTATTAACATAGTGTAAAGACAAAGCTGAGTAACTATTTTGTATAGAAAATGTGCCGAGTCTGAAAAATTTGGATTCAATTCAGTTGAGGAGACCAACATTACCGTGACTTCTATTATGTATCCTGGGGTTTGGATTGTATTGGATTAGATTGTACGGAAGGGATTCGGCATCTCGACCAGACACAGCCCACCTCGGTAGCGTAGATGGTAGTATGTCTGCCTCACGTTCAAGAGGTCCCGAGTTCGAATCTTGGTCAGGTTGAGTTACCTGGATAAGGTTTTTCCGGGGGTTTTCCTTATCCTTCAAGACGAATGTCGGGTAACTCTAAGCTCCATGGAGCCTGGACTCATTTGAGCATCATTTCATCCAATTCATTCACCGTTCGATATGACTTAACGTTGGAGGACGTAAATTAAAACAAAATCTCGACTGGTCTTTTGTACCTATGCCCCAAGTGAAGCACTCCCGGGAGGGAGAATAGGGTGACAGGAGACAAAGGGCGGCCGAACCCAAGGAGTCACTACATTACAGAGGATGAGGTCCATACATTTTACTGGAGAGAAGATCCCCGGCGGTCCAGGAAAATCGTTATTCCACCTACTGTGGCCCCGAAACAGTCACGACGCTGGTTCGGAGACCGGAGCTGCCCCCAACCTAGAGCAAGGAAGACTCCAGGCAGGCTTGCACAACCGGCATACCGCCAGTCGTGTTCCTGAGTCGGCCGACTAGGCTGGCTTGAAGACCGGAGCCCATCCCGCCGGAGGACAAAGTGTTAATTCAAAGCATACCATCCTGCCATGCACCGCCAAGACTCCCGCCGTCACTTCTATCCTGATAATGAGGGTGAAATTGAGGGACAGGAAATTCGGAGGATGTAACTAACCTATCCAGCATTCACCTAGCGACCCGCGAAAACCCCCGAAAAAATCCATGGGCCAGGTAGGTTGGCCACGGAAATTGAACCCGCGCCTCCCAAATGCGTGTCTCAGAAGAAACCGCCAGAGCCACCCCGCTCGGTATCCTGGGTTTACTACGGTGCCTTGTTTCCCTCGAAACTGTAGATTGGGCTATTCACACAATGCAATTTCTTGCAATGAACGAATATGAACTTTCTCGACAAGTGCAGCATCAGGCATTGGGTGAAGTAAACTTTAGCTGAGATTTCCTTTAAAAATTATTTTAGTTTTGGTGCTTTATTCTACTACAAGAATCTCGAGTAGATGTAAATTATTTAAATAACTTCCTTTGTGAATCAACACTGAGCTCTGTGTGTGTGTGTGTGTGTGTGTGTGTGTGTGTGTGTGTGTGTGTGTGTGTGTGTGTGTGTGTGTGTGTGCTTAATTTATGTAACACTACAAAATTAGAGCTGGAGAAGGTATAATAACAAGAACTAAGTTAACTATGATAATCCTTATAAAATGCATTAAACATGCTCTTTGCTTTAACTCCATATTGTAATAATAAGCGGAGACTCCAGTGCTTACATCGCCCATGCTAAATTTTTCAAATATATGTACCCTTTTAGATGCTATTAGAGCTATAGGGATGAAATTACACAGGTATAAAGAAGGTATATAGTAGCCTTTGTTATTTTTTTTACTATTGATTAGATAAAAGTTACACAAAAAAGAATTTGAAATATTTGTAATTCAAGACGATGATAAACATATTAGTATATAAACGCTATTGCAGAAAGCAATTTATGAATGGTATTTATTTACAATAAATCCATTAAGCAAAAAAAAAAAAAAAAAAAAAAAAAAAAAAAAAAAAAACACTTAAGGGAAAGAAAATATAGATTTTAAGAAATCTAACGTAAAAGTTTCCTGTAATCTTATTATAATCCTGGGCTATACTCGTTTTTATAAGCCTGTATTTCCTTTCTACCTCTTTTAACGTTCTGCTTATCTTTCTTTGCCCTATTGCAAGATCTGTACTTCTAAAGTTGCTTTTATTTAGTAAGTCTTGTCCATTCTGCACATTTTGTCCTTCTGGAATGCTCAACTTTTCCATTACATTACTTCTACCTCTATTATGCTTATTAAATAAAATAACCAGGTCTAAATGCTCCATTTTAATATCTCAGAACCAAACATTTTGGTGTTCATTAAACATTATTGAAACGTTCGTTGGCATTTTGAGTTCGCTTATATAGGCGTTCTGCCAGGTGGTTTACTTCTGTTAAGATTTCCGAAGTTTGGTTTTATTACTTCAAACATGCAAAACTTAATGAATGGTTGCGATGATATTCCTATTATTAATAAGCAATTGTATTTACAACACGAATGTTCATTCTTTAGAGAAAAAACTTTAGTTAGCATTCGTGTCCGTTTATATCTGCTAAAAATATATAGTTTCATATTACCTGTTTTATTTTGTTGGCATCTTCAGTGTTGTTTTTTCAAGCCAAGCCATAATATGTCTGCAAATCTCTTGTATCCTTATTTGGGAACTTTCCTTTCCCAGAAATTACTTATCTAACTTCCATATTTTTCCAGAAAATCCTTTGCGAAGATTCATTAGTATGGTTTCCATTCGTTTCCGAACGTGTCCTTTCATTCTGATTTATAGATCTCAAGTTCGCGATATTATTTATAAACAAATAATTTCATAAAATTCTTTTTATGTCCATCTCCCAGATACACTCCTGGAAATGGAAATAAGAACACATTGACATCGGTGTGTCAGACCCACCATACTTGCTCCAGACACTGCGAGAGGGCTGTACAAGCAATGATCAGACGGACGGTACAGCGGACACACTAGGAACCGCGGTGTTGGCCGTCGAATGGTGCTAGCTGCGCAGCGTTTGGGCACCGCCGCCGTCAGTGTCAGCCAGTTTGCCGTGGCATACGGAGCTCCATCGCAGTCTTTAACGCTGGTAGCATGCCGCAACAGCGTGGACGTGAACCGTATGTACAGCTGACGGACTTTGAGCGGGGGCGTATAGTGGGCATGCGGGAGGCCGGGTGGACGTACCGCCGAATTGCTCAATACGTGGGGCGTGAGGTCTCCACAGTACATCGATATTGTCGCCAGTGGTCGGCGGAAGGTGCACGTGCCCGTCGACCTGGGACCGGACCGCAGCGACGCACGGATGCACGCCAAGAAAGTCGGATCCTACGCAGTGCCGTAGGGGAGCGCACCGCCACTTCCCAGCAAATTAGGGACACTGTTGCTCCTGGAGTATCGGCGAGGACCATTCGCAACCGTCTCCATGAAGCTGGGCTACGGTCCCGCGCACCGTTAGGCCGTCTTTCGCTCACGCCCCAACATCGTGCAGCCCGCTTCCAGTGGTGTCGTGACAGGCGTGAATGGAGGGACGAATGGAGACGTGTCATCTTCAGCGATTGAGAGTCGCTTGTGGTTTGGTGCCAATGATGGCCGTATGCGCGTTTGGCGCCGTGCAGGTGAGCGCCACAATCAGGACTGCATACGACCGAGGCACACAGGGCCAACACCCGCCATCATGGTGTGGGGAGCGATATCCTACACTGGCTGTACACCTTTGGTGATCGTCGAGGGGACACTGAATAGTGCACGGTACATCCAAATTGTCATAGAACCCATCGTTCTACCATTCCTAGACCGGCAAGGGAACTTGCTGTTCCAACAGAACAGTGCTCGTCCGCATGTATCCCGTGCCACCCAACGTGCTCTAGAAGGTGTAAATCAACTACCCTGGCCAGCAAGATCTCCGGATCTGTCCCCCATTGACCATGTTTGGGACTGGATGAAACGTCGTCTCACGCGGTCTGCACGTCCAACACGAAAGCTGGTCCAACTGAGGCGCCAGCTGGAAATGGAATGGCAAGCCGTACCACAGGACTACATCCAGCATCTCTACGATCGTCTCCATGGGAGGATAGCAGCCTGCATTGCTGCGAAAGGTGGATATACACGGTACTAGTGCCCACATTGTGCATGCTCTGTTGCCTGTGTCTATGTGCCTATGGTTCTGTCAGTGTGATCATGGGATATATCTGACCCCAGGAATGTGTCAATAAAGTTTCTCCTTCCTGGGACACTGAATTCACGGTGTTCTTATTTCAATTTCCAGGAGTGTATTTTAAGTATCTTACTCCGTGTTATGCGTTAAGTATCTCACCACTCACACTTTCTTGCACATTTGGGGTACTATTGAACGACTGATACCTTAAAAATGTTCATCCAATTAAAAGTTCTGTGAATTAATTTTCATTTCAGCTTATATTTTTCTATTGCTCATTTATAATAGTATTTACTTACGAGTTGCACATCAATTACTTACCCAATATGTACACTTTTTGCAGAAACAAATCCATGCAAACTTGAGTGCCATTTTTGCCAGTCCAGTTGCCACTGATACTCTGTGTTATTTCCATTTTCTTTCACTGCCTCTTTTACTGTATTAAATATTCCCCGTTGCACGACTTTAATGCATCACTGAAGTGGAGTTAAATTTTGGAACCTAGCTAAGCTATTGCGCAAGTCAATTACTACACGAATTGTTGTTCCTGCAGTTTTATCGTTACCCTCTTTTCGCAATGCACACACAAACCTTATGCTGAATTCAAAACGATTATCTGTAGTCCTTTATTGGTAAAAAAATTTAAATGGTTTACCACAGCTTCCACGTCTTAGTACCAAACTTGTTCATGCAACACACTTCTAGTAGTCACATACTCGAAACAAAAAATATTCTCTGTTTTAAAATAGTTAAAAAGAGTTAACGGAGAAAGCATGTTTTAAGCAAGCATTTCCTCAGTATGAAATTTCTATCTTCTAATGCTTTATTGCTGGGTATGTTCTTTCGCAAGATCAGGCTAAGACAGGGACTAGTGGCGAGTTGTATTTTATCCAAATAGCTGACCAACTGTCCACATCATTTGACAGGTGACAGCTAGGCAGGTAGGGCAGTATGTATTTAGGTATGTAGTTATGTAGTAAGTAGGTCGATTCTTTAAGGTAGAAAGGTCTCCTACGTAAGTACAGGTAGTAATTGCATTTAATATAGTAAACTACTACGAACCTCTCAAGAAGGCTATGTCCTTAGCTTCTATTATTGCTGCCAGAAGATCGTTTGGGTAGCAAATCTAAATAGCCGCGTGTTTCTTTATCATTGTTAGTAACTTGATCGTTTTACATATTTTACTCTTATCCACCAGGATTTATCTCCTAAACTACACAGCTTAATACATTTTTTTTTTTAAAATATTCAGTTCTTAAGGCATCGGATTTGTAAATTTTGAAAACCGAAAGATTAAATAGTTTCAGGGTTCCACCACCTTCAGTTTCCTTTCACTTAACAAATTGGTTATTGTTGTAGATTGGATTTACGTTGTTTACTTTGAATTGGTTTAACATTTTGCCATATTACTATTACCATTACTTACGCTACAAGGAAGAAAGTGGTGTATTTTTTGGTAGTCATTTTTCCAAACTTCTTCCATGTCTACCTTGCCTTGCCCACAGTGTATCTACGTGTATCAGAAGTCATATGGCTATCGCGTCTTCGGCCTCTTAGACCTTAGTCCTGTTCTTGGGTTCCACATTATAGTTTTCGGGGTCCTTCGGCTGGGGTGTTTGTGGCGACGAGCCTTCCCCATCTCCATTTCAGCTGTTTCGCTCGTGCGGGAGATCAACCTTCCCTGTCTTCTTCCTTATGGCCTATTTGTCATTCTGCCTCGCAGTATTACGAGCGATATTTTTCTCCCCAATTTGCGCTGACAAACTTGAGGCATCATTCTTTGCTTGCTTTTGTTTGTTTGTTTTGTTAGAGATCAGTTTTGACATCCAATAATAGCACACAGAGGAGACTGGTTTCCATTACGTCTTTCTTCAGAGTTACTTTATGGAATGTATCTTTTAGAATAAACTTGGAAGTCCAGTATTTCTTCCATGCCAGGTTAATGCGTGTTTTTATCTGAGCTGTGGATCTGTTGCAGAATTACATTGCTTGCCTCAAGTAGATGTAGCCACTGACATACTCCAAGTTGTCACCGCTGATCCGGCTTTGTACTACATTTATAACACTATGAAATTTAAAGTACAGCATCAGTTATATGAACAACTACATAACTATAGTAACTTCAGAACAATGCACTAAATATCTTCAGGTCTTTAACGCCAAAATAATAAGGCGCCTAAATTGGAATTATATTCGAAAAGAAGCAAACCATTTTCAGTATTATGGTTCTGTTACCGAGAGAATAATGGAACAACATTCTTCCATTTCAGTACCAAGTAAACATATGAAGCAGATGGGTTGTCTGAAGCAAATTGTGACCGAGAAAAATATTGTTAAAAGAGAAAATTAAATTAACATGTGTGAAATAAATTTAGAGTCCAATAATCTTCCTGACAAGTACACCTGAAGACAGGATTGAAGAATTAAGGGACAGGGGAAATGCTTTTAATATGAGTATGCGTTTCTAAATATTATATTTAGCCTTTCTGTGGGTATTTAGTATATGGTCATTGCAAATTATATAAAATATCGCAATTCAGCTCCAAAGATTACTGAAACTACGACTCAGAAACACAAAATTACCCATTCAATTGGCAACTTATTACTAGATTTCCACATATCTAGAAATGACGCCTATAATGAGTCAAGTTACTTCAACGCATGTTGGCTTTTTCCTCATTCAGGTAGGTATCACGAAGAAATTGAAGAGATACGCTGAGAAACCTAGAATTCAATGTAGGCTTTTGCACCCAAGATGAAAGACAATGCGACAAGGGTAAATTAAATTTCTATCTAGCTGGCTTAAATTATACCAGATAAATTACAGGCTACAGCGCAGAAAAGAGTGTATGGTAAAATATCACCCATCCATCTGATGTAAGATAGAAGGTGAATGAGGACAGGAGTTCGACAATTGGCACAACTGCTCACAAATAATTCAACAAAAGGAGTTCAACAACCACTAGGAGTGAACTGGATTACAACCAGAACCAGAACGTGAGATTTCAGCATATACTAACTGCAGGTGGACAAAGGGATTGAACATCTAAAACATTTGCAGCCTGAACCAAGTACGACAACTTTCTGGACGTAATTAAAGAGCAATGAATGGCATTAAACACAGACTTGAACAATATAACGATTACATATCACACAGTAGCTGCTGGTGTGAAATCACAGCCTGTAAATAGAGGAGAAGCACCGGATTCGTTTATCAAGACAACACCAGATAAGAGTTGTGGAGAAAAATTAGTTTGAAGCAAGGCAGGTTCTGGCTGGTTGTTGAAAACAAGCAACTTTGCTCCCGCTTCAAAGTTGACTATTCTGATGAATATAGCTTTGGTGAGCAAAGTGGTACAGAAGTACAGACTCCATCTTCATCACGTAAGCATATGCGTACAGAAGCTTACCTTGGTAATTCTCTTTGACACTCTTAAGAACTTAACTTGTTGCATCAATATATGATCCTGGTGGTGCGTAAAACATATTTCTGATACAACATAGCCACTTACAGTAAACACAAAAATACTAACTATACTTTTGACGTTCCACCGTATCTCGGGATATGGCAAAGTGAACCTTGCGCTAACTTACTGAAGTGTGACTTACACATTGACTGACTTAAGTGTGTCTTCTTGCTCACCAGCTCAGAAGGCAAGGAACGATAAGCTAAACGTAAGCATCTATTCTTTTTATTAACGTCCTTGAACGCTGTCTTATCAGTCGATGAATAAAATGGGTGAAACGATGCTCAAATGAGCTCAGGGTCCTTTGTGCTTAGAGCCTCCCAACATTCACCTTTCAGGCTAGCGGGGAACTCCAGAAGAAACCTTATCCAGATAACTCACCCTGACCCAGATTCGAACTCAGAACCTCTTGAACGCGTGACAGATACGTTACCATTATGCTACATATATGTAAACGCAGAGGACCTACCCAAAAGTCCGAAGACCCTATCCTCCTTCTAACCGGGAGTGATGGAAAACTCCGGGGCTCTTTCCATAGGGCAATACCTGGTTTCCTAAAAAGCCCCCCATTGACAAGGTCAAGACGGGATGGAAGTGGATAGGCCACTTACGCGGGTCAACCCCGCAGGGAAGACTACCGAATAACCTCGGTGGGGCCGCCTGGTGGTCTAGCACACCTTCTACTAGCTCTGCAGGCTGGTACCCGGGACTTATGAGGCAACCCTCTACCTCCTCCGGGCGGCCGAGGCCTGACCGGAGGTACCCGATCTCTCGCGGGTGTCGGGAACACACTGCCCCCTCGAGTCCAACATAATCCGAACAGCTCTCCGACCGGAGGGTCTCGGCAGTTCGGCCTGAGGTTCCTCTAGTAACGTCACAGGTACCACGAGTGCTAAGGGTACGCAGCGCTTGCACCACAGCAGCTGAAGGGGACGGATCCCCATCCCCTACGGAGACCCCTATGCTACAGAAGTGTGCAAACGTAAGCATCGTGGAATCCAAAACAGCTATTGCACTCGCTTGTAAACTCAGTGCTCTGAGGTTAAAAGAAAATTCCAATACGCCAAAGAGATTATACAACAGCTTTCCGCTTTACAACTGATGTGTGATTTCATTAAAATATTCTGCTCTGACTCTCTGAATCATGTTCAGTTCTGACACCAAGCTCTACTAGGTTTTAGCAATGTAACCATTGTAATTGACCCTGAGCAATAGCATTGAAATCCTTTACTACAATTGTAAACCACTTTTTCACCCATGTTCAGAAGAAAAGGGTTGCGTAATATATACCATTAATCCAAACTGGTGGTTTACTTTGACTATAAAGCTTTATAAGAAGTGCTGTACACTATAGCATTCTATTAAAAGCGAATCTTCATTCCATGTTTCGTTATTCGCGCTAAATATTTGAGCGTAAAGTATCTCAAATGAAACGAAGGCGCTTAGTTAAATATATAATGCGGATAGAGCAGATAAATGTTTAGTCAGACTAATGATACCTTATGAAAATAAAAAAGCAGTATTTGTGAACTATCAATTGCGTACGTTTAATGACATTCTCAGGAGAGAGTAAACATCTTCTGCGGGGTATATCGAAACCGTATGACTTTACGAAAAGCTGATTAGATAATAACTGCGCATTTTCCATAATCTACGCATATTTTATATCTGAATAAATAAATCACATTAATCTGGAGGCTGGCTATTAGCTGTGCGGCCTCTTTCCCTTGACCACTTGTTGTGCTTGGCCACTGGCAGCAGAAGACTTCGAAAGTTGTCGCGCCGTCGTATTTAGGAGGTTTGACGCGTGCAGATGTTGTGTCGCGTCCAGGCGCATCGGCCTTCAAGTCCATCAAACTCCTGCCGGCAATGCCCTCTATCATTGCGTTCAGGGACTTTCTGTTGCTATCAGTCATTCCCTCCAGGTCGTTATGCGACTCGCCAGGTCTTCGACGCACTCGCCCAACTCCGTGACGTCCTCCTTTACGCCTGCCAACTGCCCCTAAAATTGGGCGGCGAGGGCTACGTTCGTAGCCTTCATTTTGGTGGTCAATTCGGTCATCTTCGCGGTCATTGTCGCGGCCAAATTGCTATTTGCAGCTTCCGTCTTCGTTGTTGATTCGGCCTTCATTCTTTCATCTTCTCGGTGATGTTGTCATTCGCCGTCTTCATTTCTGTTAGTTCCGCGGCCAGGCTATTATTTACCACTTTCATTTCCGAGGTCAGTTCTGCCTTCATTTCCATCATCTTCACCAAAATATTTTCAAATGCCGCGTCCATTGTTGAATGTTTCACTGGCTGACACCAATTGTGACTTTGGGGGTTCGTACAATTAAAAGTCCAACTTGCAGAAATTCAAATTCTTCTTCATTTCCGTAGAAATACGCTTCATACACCTCTGATAACTCACACACATACGCAATCCTCCAGTCTGTCTGCACACTGCTCACTAGCACTGCACTCCTCACGGCTTCCTACCAAAAACTGACTCGACTCGAACAGAGCACTCGCTTATATCCATTAACAATTGGTTCTGGAACTTTCCCGACTCCTCACGGAGGGTCATGGTCTTTTACGATGGCAACGGACCAGTTCCGACATTTCTCAGCTTCTCTCTCTCCCCACTCCCTCAGCAAGTGCCATTCCGTCACACGGGTAGGCGTGGCCTCGATGCCATCTGTCTCTCTCTCTCTTTTTGCCAGCTCTTTCTGCCAGCTGGTTTTGTCGTATCTTCGACGATTGGGTGACCATATTGTCAGTGTTATGAGAGTGCACGTGCGCTTTACAGACATTGAAATGTACACTGAACTTGCCATTTTAATATCTCAAATGTCTTGTGTTTTAATAAAAATATTTGAACCAGTTCTGCCTAAATGAAAAAGTACGGAATATCTTACATTTTGCGGACAACTTGGGATGACGAATTTTCTTGAAAACCTTCGCTCTTCACGCTTGGGCAATTCCGACTCAAGTATAGCGTTTAGCTGTCGCTAAGATTTACTCTTCTAAGCATAATGTTCATACACGCGTGTGCACTCACAGGTACATCTGTACCCAATGACAAGGACACTTTTGAAAATACTTCTTGGGAGGGTAAAGTAAAATGGGAGCATTTATATACAGTGAATCCTCGATTACAAATTTGGGGTTTAATACTATATATTTCTTCTCCCTACTGTAGGTACGGGGTAGATAAGGTGAAAATCGTGTTACAACGATATCTTTTGCTTGCATTCGAATGCAAGTTCTTGGATGATGTCACACGCTGAGAATCGATTTTGCTACAAACGAGATCTTTTGCTTGCATTCGAATGCAAGTTCTCGGATGATTCACATGCTGCGAATTGAGAACACTTGTTTGTACTCGAAATACGTTCTGGATTCAAATTCCACCTCAGTGCACCTGCACTTAACGAGAACTTCGGGCAAACAGTGTTCAAAAACAGCACTAAGGACAAACGCAAACGAGAACTTTGCATTGTACTCGAATACACATTCAGATTTCGAGAACATATCGAGAACTACCAAGAATCGAATGAATCGACTTTTGTATTTGAATTCGCCCATCACTGTTGCAGGTGGAGGAAAGCCCGGAGTGTAAAACTTGCAGTGCCAGCCCTTCTTAGGACTTAACCACTTAGTAACAGGATGTTGGGTTTGTCTGTCTTGTGTAGCTGTATGTAGGTATACGACGATCGCTCTCCACTGATTGCTCTGGAGCCTGGACTGCTGATTGGAGGGAAGTCAGGTTTCCAGTTCTATTAACAATGACCGGAGAGCCTAGTTCACTTATTGAGTGATAAATTACTTTCTTTAGCTGCATAAAAGGATTTACTTTTGACCAAGTTTTTACGAAGGCCTGATGTATAGTCGTATTGGCACGAGGTCAGTCTAAGTTAAGGAATATGAAATCGGAAATAATAACTTCTGTATTCAGGTTTCCTGGATATGGCTTACACCTAAACTTACTACGGAGTATACGTAACATCCACCACTTACCCATACACTGCTGAGCAAAATAATAAATGAGAGGATGATATAGCAATGCAATCTGTCGGTAAGTAGATAGTTTTAAAATATTTGTGGTATTATTTGTTTATTAATAATATATGTAATCGTTGGAAATCACCTGAGATTTCTCCAAACAGACAATTCAAAATTCTTCAGTTTTCTTTAGTGTCTCCTGGTAATTTAAGACATGATAAATTAATAATTTCCTACAACCATCATCTGATGACTATGAAGACAAGTAGATAACCTCCATCATCCTTTCTGCTATGCCATGATACAACATTTTATTAAATTTATAGCTATTCTCCAAAGAAATACAATGACTAGGAAATACGCGCATACCTAGTGTAATGTCAACCTCTTATCAGAACTCTATATATAAAGAAACGATGCCAACATCCTGTCATCTTACACTGATGGTCCAGGAGCGGTCCAGAAGGTTTAGTAGCGTTTCCTGTAGCAATATTGCTAAAGGCAATTCATGAAGCAATATTAGTTAAGAATTTGCAGGTTGGTTCAGTTACGTCCTCACAAATAGTTTTCTATATAGTGCTATTATAGTTCAGTCAATATTTGCATATTCAACTTTTAGGGTTATTAGTAATCACTATCTCAAGTAATCGCACCCTAATTTAGAATTACTTTTAATATTAAAATAGGTAAACAAACCAATTCCAGACAATTAGAGAATATGAAGAAAATTGAAGCTCGGTTTAGTACCATAGCAGCACCATATTCATTTGTAACACCCTTTTGCGCCATTTCATTTTACCGGTTTATCTTTCTTCTAATTAGAGTGGAAGTTACAGTAATATTTTCATCAGTTAAGAAATTTAGGTTATAACCTGAAGATTGAAGTCTTGAAGTGTTAAATTACTTTATGCAATTTTTATTACTTAAGTTAAACGGTTTTCAATGCAAAGGACGTGTGCTATTATGCATTAATATTCAATATAATTATTAATTATATGTACGAGCGCTGTTCAATAAGGAATGATCACATTTTCTTTTTTGACAACCAACCTTTACTCATCCTCATAATTTTGATGGTCGTTCACAAAATGGTCTCCCCTGAATGCGATGCACTTGTTCCAGTGTTTCTTCCAGTCTTCAAAGACATGCTGGAAACCTATGTTTTGAGATATCCTTCAAAATCGCCTCCGCAGCCTTCACCACTACTTCTGATGATGGATAATGCCTCCCACGAAGGCGTTTCATCAAGTTAGGGATATGAAAAGGTCACATGGGGATAAATCCGAACTTAGGGAGGGTGAGGGATGCACCTTACGTTGATTTTTGCAAGATATTCAGCAACAAAATTGGCAATATGCGGTCGCGCATTAATCGTGGTGCAGCATCCAGCCTGCTTCACTGAAATGTGGTCGTTTGCGCCTGATATGGACTCTTTAATGTTTTCAGGACCTCCCTGTAGTATTGTCCAGTTACTGATGTGTGTGCAGGTACAACATGCTGATAAACCATTCCATGAATATCAAAGAATAAGATGACCATAACTTTTCAGCAGAAGCAAGCGGTTTTGCTTTTTGGGGGGTTTATGATGAAGGAGATTTCCACACTGAGCTTTGCTATTTGCTCTTAGGATCAAAATGATGTAGCCAAGCTTGATCAGCAAAGATTAAGTTTGAAAGAAACTCCGGATCTTCCTCTAACATCAACTTTAACTAGATGTTACCTCCATTGCAGCGTTAGGCGATACTGAACATGTCTGAACTTGCCTAGTTCTCACAGGCGGGAACCAGGAGTGCCAACAATGAAACTACTAAGCCGTGTTTGTTTCACATTAGGCTAACAGAATATAATAAGTTTGAATTTTAGTGCTACAAATTAAGACCTAAAAAAATTATGGTCCTTATTTATTGAACAGCCCACGTATACCAACACTTCCCATATGGCAACTACGGCCTTCGGGGTAACCTCGCCCCACCACGTGATGACCGGACTCATATCTCAGGTGGAGATATCTCATATCTCCGTCGTCCGTCGTCGTCGTCGTCGTCGTCTTCGTCGTCGTCATCATCATCATCATCATCATGATCATCATCATAATGGAAGATGAGTCCATCTTCCTCTGTTAGCAGTTCTAATTTTGAATATTGGCTCTTGTGGAAAATTTTGTTTCCCGGCCTGTTGATATTTATTATTTCTTGTAATTCTAGTTCTTTTAGATTATTCCCGAGTCCACCGTTTATTTAGTTAATTACCCAAGTCTGTGTATTTCGTTTGTGTTTAACTGCCTTTGCAGAAGCTGCCCGTATTACTTCAGTTGTGAAGTCCATACGACATTTCCATTCTTCTTATGCAGCAATAATCATAGTTGTAGTTGTGGTGGTAGTGGTAATGGTAGTACGCATACAGTGTGTTGTCTAGTAGTTAGGCCCAGTGCAATCTCACAGGTTGACTTAGCTTAGTTTATCTTGCTCTTAGAGTTTAGAGAATGCATTTTAATGCTGTTTCAAATTAAGCAACATTATCCTTGTAGCTTAGTTATAAGAAAACATGTACCAGCACGTAAAAGAAATACGAAAAATAGCGTTGTAATCATGGAATAACGTTCAATGCCGTGAAAAAGTTAAATTGTGTTTTCCTTTAAGGAGTATCATACCACTGGAACACAAATTATCAATTCAAACACATTTGATTTATAATAGTCACAATTTTCTGTACCCAATATGAACTCACATGCAATCTTTGTTCTATTACACAATGTTCCTTTTCACCTTAGTGTAACCATGCTAATACTTTTGACTGGATATGATAACATTGCACTCTAAGTTATTCTTGCTCCTCTTTGTTTGGGGACAACACGCAGCAAAGACAGACAGCTGTTAGGGTGGATGGATTCCTTGTTCTTAGCTTCAAAATATTACCAAATGCTGACATTCTAGGACTAGACCCAACTTATTCCAGAATTAATGAGTACTTCTGAAGCGGAGGTTGTTACGAAAAACTTTTTGTAAATTATTTCTTCTACAAGCCTGGATCTGTATGTTATAGTTTCTCAGTATTGTCACCCTGGTGGTAGGCTCGCGAAGCCGATAAAAAATGATGGCCGATCGTTACCGGAAGTGAGAGACAGTTGACTGTAGAGAGAGAAAATAAACAGTTTAAGGTTCTAGCAATTTTGTAATATTGAACAGTGTATTTCGAGGAGAATAAAGTGTAGTTTTTGTGTTTCGTAACCTCGTTTTATTATTTCACGAACCCACAAAGTCACAACTGGTGTCAGGAAGCGGGACAACATCACCGAACATTATGGCCATGGAATCGGTATTGGAAATGCTTTTGCAGAAGATGAACGAATTAACAGCGAAGTCGGAAGCGGCAAATAACAACTTGGCCGCGAAGATGAACGAGTTAACAAAAAAAAAAAAAAAAAAAAAAAAAAAAAAAAACCAGAAGCGGCAAATAACAACCTGGCCGCAGAGTTGAAAGAAATAAAGACCGAATTGACCACAGAAATGAAGGCAGCGAACGACAGTCTGGCCACGGAAATGAGGGAGGCGAACGAGGTCCTCGCCGCCAAATTTGAGGAACAGTTGGCCGGCGTGAGGGATGACGTGACGGAGCTGGGCAAGCGGATGGGCCAAGTGGACGAGCACGTCGAGGACCTGGCGAACCGCTTCAATGACCTAGAGGAAAAGGCCGACAATAACGCCAAGTCCCTGAACGCCAAGGTTGAAGACGTCGAAGACCTCGCGAACCGCGTAAACAACCTGGAGGGTAAGGCCGACAGCAGCGTCAAGTCCCTGAACGCCATGGTGGAGGACGTCGTCGACAGGAGACTGAAGGTTTTGAAGGCTGACGCACCGGGACGCGACACAACATCGGCGCGCGTCAAACCTCCCAAGTATGACGGCGCGTCAACGTTTGAAGTCTTCCGCCATCAGTTCGACACAGTGGCCAGGCACAACAGATGGTCACCGGAGGAAGAGGCCACACAGTTAATAGCCAGCCTCCAGGGACGGGCCGCGGATATCCTAAACGCGGTGCAGACGACGGCGGCGCCCAAGGACATCTGGGAGGCCCTGGAGAATCGCTTCGGGAACCACCGCTTAGGCGCAGCATACCGCAGCCAGCTAAAGGCAAGGTCGCAGCAGCCGGGGGAGACGCTGCAGGAGTACGACTTCACCTCGGAACATCGTAGAGGGAAGAGCCACGGTAACGCTGACGCCATGTCCCGAAGACCCTGTCCAGAAGAGTGCGGCCAGTGCACAAGAGTGGAGGAGAAGGAGCGTGCCGCAGCAGTCCGAAGAGTCACGGCAGTGCCTGCGGATGGCTGGGATAGCGCAGGCCTGAGGAGGGAGCAGCTGGCGGACGCAGAATTGGGGCCACTCTTGAGGGAAGTGGAGGCAGGGACGAGACCAACCTGGGAGGACATCGCACCGAGGAGCGCCACCTACAAGTCGTACTGGACCCAATGGGACTCGTTGAAGACCAGAGAGGGCGTGCTGTTCCGGGTATGGGAGTCACCCGATGGGAAGACGCAGAGAGAACAGTTGGTACTTCCCCGGAGTAAGGTCCCGGAAGTCTTGGAGGAAGTGCACGCCGGTACTTCGGGAGGACACCTGGGAGCGAACCGAACGATCGACAAACTTCGGCAGCGCTACTACTGGCTGAGACTCCGAGCAGATGCTGAGAGATGGTGCCGTCAGTGTCACGTGTGCGCGGCGAGTCGTGGCCCCCAGACTAGGAGCCGGGGTCGCATGCAGCAGTACAACGTCGGAGCGCCATTCGAACGGATCGCCGTTGACATTGCTGGACCGTTCCCAGTTTCCGACCTAGGCAACAAGTACCTTATGGTGGTCGTGGACTACTTCACCAAGTGGCCGGAGGTGTATGCCATCCCAAACCAAGAGGCAAAGACAATCACAGACTGCCTCGTGGAGCAAGTGTTCTGTCGATTTGGGGTGCCGTTGGAACTACACAGTGACCAGGGTACCAACTTTGAGTCCAACCTAATGAAGGAGGCATTACAAAGGCTTGGGGTGAACAAGACCCGCACGACGCCTCTACATCCCCAGTCGGATGGCATGGTCAAAAGATACATCAAGACCTTAGAGAAACACCTGAGGAAGGTCGTGGCCAGTCATCAGCGAGACTGGGACGTCAAGGTGCCACTGTTCTTGCTGGCCTACCGCTCGTCTACACACGACACAACTGGGATGACGCCAGCCAGCTTAATGTTCGGTCGAGAGCTACGCCTCCCTTGTGACCTGGCTTTTGGAAGCCCTCCGGAGGCGAAGCAGCCGGTGACCGAGTATGTGGAGAACCTGGTGGACCACCTCCACGACATGCACGAGATCGCTCGCCAGAACATCCAGAAGGCGAGCGACCGCATGAAAACCCGATACGACAGGCAAGCCAACAGCCAAGGGTTCCAGCAAGGTGACGTGGTCTGGTTGTACCGCCCGACTCGGACCAAGGGACGCTGCCCGAAGCTTCAGCAGCCATGGCAAGGACCGTACCGTGTGATGAGGAGGATTAACGACGTGGTCTACCGCATCCAGAAGGTGCCCCGAGGAAAGATGGTGGTACACCTGGATCACCTGGTCCGCTACGAAGGCGCTGTTCGGGACGACCAGCCTTGAGGAGGGAGCAGTGTCACCCTGGTGGTAGGCTCGCGAAGCCGATGAAAAATGATGGCCGATCGTTACCGGAAGTGAGAGACAGTTGACTGTAGAGAGAGAAAATAAACAGTTTAAAGTTCTAGCAATTTTGTAATGTTGAACAGTGTATTTCGAGGAGAATAAAGTGTGGTTTTTGTGTTTCGTAACCTCGTTTTATTATTTCACGAACCCACAAAGTCACAGTATATACAGCTAACAATGAAAACATCAGCTAATGCTCAGAGTTAACCCAAGATGCACATTTTCATTTGATATAAACATTTTTATATTGTCTTTGAAGTAAAATATTGAGAAAACCAAAATTAACGAAATCATATCCATAAAAAGCTTAATTTGAAATGAGGGGGTGTCAAAGTGTTAATCCCTATACTTATCCTACATTTTGTCATTCAGTTTTAATTTTCACATACACATACACAGACACAATTTTATTTTATGTAGCTTTTATTTATTTTTTAGTGCAGAAGACTGCTAAATCTATTTCCAGGGAAATAGAAATTCAGAGTAGAAGTTATAATGGAAGAGTCAGATAATTCCAAACCGGCTGTGCGTGTTTTTCCACGGGGCATGTCGAAACATAACGCACTGCTGCTATACACAAGGTCATACTGCTAATGTGGTTTTGCTCTGTAGTGTGAAGTGCAGTAGTGAGTTGACGGTGATGTGATGTGGTTCAGTTATCACAGGTGGTTTGCTTATTTGTCAACTACTTACTCACAAAGTAAATTATGGCTCAGTATGTTTTCTACTGTACAGCCTGTATTTACTTATAATTTGTATGACTGGCTCTCACAAAATTGACCCGGGTTCAATCCCAGGCGATCGGATGCGAGATTTGTTGTGGACAACACGGCTCTAGGGCGGGTTTTCTCCGGTTTCCTCGCCAGCATTCCACTAATTGCTCCACCATCTTTCCTATCATTCATGTCACCCTCATTCTGTCATCCATTTCTCCTACTTTATACCAGGCATTGGGCTCACCACCCATCCTGGATTCTATCTCTGATTCCGAGTTTCCGTTCCTCAAACAGACACCTATGGGCATAAGGGTTAAGAGGAACAAGAATTCCCTAACACCGTGATAAATGCTGTAACTAGGGCGTTACAGAAGAGGACGAAGATGTGCAAACTCAAGTTAAGGTATCATAATGCAGACGTTCCAGGCCGTACAACAGTCCATTAACTTTGCAATAAACTTCAGGCCACAGCAAGTACTATAAGAAATCTTACCGGAGAAAGATTAGGAGGACATGAGTCATCGTTTGGAGAATCCCCCCAAAACCCAGTTATGCCTCTTTCATAACATGCAGGCATTTCTTATGGCTCTGCTACCAAATTGCTGAAGTTACAGCGATATAAAATAACTGTGACACATGCTCTTCGAACAGGTGATCCTATAATCAGGCGCATATATTGTGAATGAAATTTCAATAGTGTGTATAATGCGAAATAGACCCATATTTAATATTTTTCAAATAGGCTAGGCTCCACATTTATGGATTTGTGCATCAACAAAATAATTATTACTGCAGTTCTGAGAAATCTTATATTGTTCATGAAGTAGGTAGCTCTTCATCACGAATAAATTGGTTTATGGTGCCCCATTAGGGGAGAGTTATAGGGCCAATTGTTTTTTTCGAGTCAATAGTTGATTCAGTACATACGCAAATGCAATTTTGCCTCTTTTCTTTCTTTCTCTCCTTTTCTCTCCTTCTTTCTTTCTCTCTTTGTCCCTTTCCCTCTCTTCCTCTCTCCCTTTTTGTTTGTTTGTTTCTTTCCTTATTAGTTATTTATTTATAGATAATTAACAGATAGGGAGTGTGATTTTGCCTTTTTTCACCAAGATTATATAATAGCTTATACGGCAGATATTTCAAGTAGAACAATTGAAAGTGTGTTTCAGGCAGGAATTATTTGTAGAGATTTGTGGCCTCCTCGGTTACACGAGCTTTTCTATTTTTGGGTTAATTTAAAGTGCACAAGACAAACGCACAAACCCTGAGAGAATTAAAACAAAATATCTGCTAGAAAATTACCAGCATTTTACATGAATTATGGGCGAGTGATGGATGGTTTCCTAAAGCGGTACCAAAATTTTGTGGACAACGATGGTGGGCAGTTTCAGGATCTCCTTTCATAAATTTGGTAAGTAAGGTCTTAAAATAAGTTTTAAAAGTGCTGCATGGTTTCATTCGCACCTTTCTATGACAGCAGCAGTCAGCGACGCGTTCCGAGGGCACGGACAGGGAAAACATCGCGCTGCCGGTTCTCAGCTCTTCGACTCTTACTGTACTCCCTCTATCTATCATTTGTACCTAGTAGCTTTATAATGAATTATTGTTCACAATGTAAAGTATGCTTTTGCAGCTTCCCTTCCTTCCTTCCTTCCTTCCTTCCTTCCTTCCTTCCTTCCTTCCTTCCTTCCTTCCTTCCTTCCTTCCTTCACAACCCCTACCTTGAACACACAGCGGAAAATTAAGGATGCCTTAATTGTTTAGTCTAACTCGGAAAAAAGAAATAGTAATAAATATCAACATGAGTTTTACTTATTGTCAAGTATTTCGTAAGTGAGTTAAGGCAATATATTTCATGGACCCAATAAATGTGAGTAAACAAAGATTCACGATCTTAATTATAAATGAAGATAAACAACAAAATGCTTGTATTTAGATTTTGCTCAATAATAAGTAGGGTGCCCGCCTGGGTAGCATGGATGGTAGCGTGTCTACCTCACGTTAAAGATT
This sequence comes from Mantis religiosa, assembly GCA_030765055.1. Lineage (NCBI taxonomy): Eukaryota > Metazoa > Arthropoda > Insecta > Mantodea > Mantidae > Mantis > Mantis religiosa. The sequence continues at coordinate 61,896,274 of CM060948.1, forward strand.
TCCCAAGCTCTAATCTCGGTTAGAGTGAGTTAACCTGGATAAGGTTTCTTCCGAGGTTTTCCCTTATCCTGATTGACGAATGTTGGGTAACTCTAAGCTCCAAGGACTCCGGACTCATTTGATCATCATTTCATTCATCGTCCGATATGACTTAACGTTGGAGGACTTAAATTACAAAAAAAGGCGAGAAAGGATGATAAAGACAAAACATACGATTAATTGGACCAGATTCCTTCCTTTGGCTATTTCGTTTGGCATAAGGTAGGCCGCCTTAGACACAGAAGAAAGCTGCATTTTCTTCTGGATCCAGGAGAAGATAAAGAACAAGACGGACAAAGAGATGCCGGGGGGGGGGGGTGTACAGGGCTGAAGAAAATAAATAAAACGTCTGAAATGTTTAACGCCCGCTTTTACTGCATTCAGCACCGCAGGCGGTGACACTGACGATACATAAGATGAAGGTGGAGCACCGGTGGAATGAAATTGTGGAGGAAACCGGAGACCCCAGAGAAAACTCGCTGCAGCACCGTGTTGCTTACCACAAATCTCAATTTGCAGTCACCTGGGATCAAACTCGGGCCGGACTGGTAAGACTCAGCGGTCTATTCATCCAGCCACGGCGCGGCCACGCTGAAGGAAATGTGGTTATAGTTCGAGTATCTTGTTTGTGTGTGTGTGTGTGTGTGTGTGTGTGTGTGTGTGTGTGTGTGTGTAAGAGTGTGGGTATGTGAGTGTGTGTGTGTGAGTGTGTGTGTGTAAGAGTGTGGGTGTGTGTGTGTGGTTGTGTGTGTGTGTGTGTGTGTGTGTGTGTGTGTGTGTGTGTGTGTGTGTGTGTGTGTGTGTGTGTGTGTGTGTGTGTGTGTGTGTATTTATTAGGTATTGCGTTAAATAGAGATGCGCACAATATTTATCAGAACGTCAAGTAAATCATACCAACTTGGGAGAAATGTGTGAATATAATGAATTAAGGTACTTCTGAGATACTAACTGAAACATGACAGCTTAGTGATATAAAGCTCTTTCCTTTCGCAATTCACTTAAATGGCTTTGACTAAATTTGGACAGTTGTATCGGCATATATTCCTCAAAAACACTTTTGCAAACCTAGTTCGCTGGAAACTTATTCATATAACTTCAAATAGTAATGCACTGTACATAGCAGTTGGTGCTTTCCACTCAAGGTTCAAATTTTTCTTAGCTTGTAGAGGGGCTTGGGGTTTGCAAATGATTGAAAAACATGAGGCATTTTGCACCGCTTAAGGAATGTGTGCTGTAAACAAGAGAGTTAAACAGCAATGTCTTTTGCCTCCAAAGTTAAGAGAATGCATTCTCTGCATGTGTAATCTGCTCTTGCCGTTACCGAAATAGCGAGTGCTGTAGGAAGAGGAGAGGGCTGCGTTAGTTACGGAGTCCGACAGTTCGGGAAACGAGGAGGTGAACTAAAAATAAGTAGCAAATCCGGGAGACCAAAACTTGCCTCTCCGGATGTAAATGTAGCACTAGTGGTAATTTGTCAGAGAAACGTTTTATCGGGTTATACTTACGTAAGAAATCCAAATCCAAATGACTCTTCAAAGGTGAGAATACGTCTTCACGCCCTTAAAACTAGGCCTAAAGCAGAACCTAAGGACAATATCCAGCTTTTCGTTCGGGAAATATTTCCTCTCTAACACTGTCAAAGAAATCCTCACGTGGAACACCGAGAAAGCTTATTAACCTAACAAAAAGAGAAAGATAATAATTGGGCACACAGACACTATACGCTTCATGGAACTGGATGTTGAATGGCATTGTTGGTGAGATAGCATAGTTCAGTTAAGAATAAATTCTAATGAGAAGTAGCCAGACTCAAAGGTTTCTATGTAATCAAGCGTTCATTCTGAACTCTTAAGGGCACAAGATCGCAATTCAGATCAAAGATAACTGTAAAACTTCGAGAATGATGTTCAGGATGTATTAAGAGAGCATATGCATTAGGATTTTTTACCTGAATATCTGACCTTGCTTCTGTTCCAAGAAGTCTTAGTGCTGTCCCGATGTAAAGGGTTAAAGGAACATACATAGAATGAAAAAGTGAAAAAGTGGTGTTTACCTTTCTGCATTAAAATTATGTTAAATCTGATTAGGCTAAACTAATTTGGCGAATGCATTGAATCTCTATTTAATTTCTTCAAATATGTGGATTAAACATATATAAATAAAGTTGAGTGCCATATGTGACTGACATTTTTAAATAAACAAATATTACAGTAAGAATTATTAACGTAATATGCTTATGTAATATCTGCAATTAACAGTAAGTGTAAATTAATAATTCTTAGAAAAAGTAAAGGAGTGCCAACTGAATATTAAGGCCGAACCTACATCCTACAAGTCTCAAGCCACTAATGAAGAACGTGAAGACACGAAAACACAATTTCTGTGGTGCAAATGAATGAATCTTATTTATGGATGATACTAACTGATATGGTTTATAGTTTCATTCTCTTTCAGGCTTAAAAGGCAGCTCGATTTTGCAATGGAATCACATATCAGGCTTGAGGTTCTTTCCCGGGCAGTAAACGTACATAATGAAAGCAACTGTTTACAGCTTACAGTTTACATGAGAAAGGAAACCATGATAAGAATTTCTACGCCAAAAGGGTTCATCAGGCTCAGAACAAATTGAAAGCCACGACCTGGGGAACCAAGCATCAGTGCGTTACCCTTAGGTCACAGAGAACGATCTCTATAATACAATCGGCGAAGAATACGAAGAGGCTTTAATTGCCTCTCTTTCAGGAAGTTCGCCATGTAAATTCTGATAAATTCGGAAACATTGAACTCATCATGTACGACCATAGCAGGGGGCACTAAAAACTACGTGGTGAAATAACTGAGTTAATTATGGAATAGCTGCGAGTATTCTAGCAACAATGTGCAAGCGGGAGCTACAGAGCGAAATTTGTAACCGATTTCCTGAAGTAAATATTGCTGTCATGAGTTAATCAGTACTCGCGGCTGTAATATCGGAGTTATCGGCAAACCTCTTGATCGAAATAAGCAGACTGAAGATGTATATTGTGAAAGCAGCAAAGAAATCTTCGATACACAGATTAAAACGAAAATGACGAAGATAATAGAAGGGATGTCAGCCATTGCAAAATAACTGGCCAGCATACAGAAAGTTCTCAAGCAATTCGCAAACAGGTTAACGACTTAGAAGTTCTGAAGAACGTATTATACCCCTGGATAGAAAGGCGATGGCGACATCGCGGAACTCAGAGCCATGGAAGAGGAAGTGGACGGAAGGCTCCAGGATCAAATGCTTAGTAGTGTCAAATAAGACAATATTTAGAGCCGTGGCGCTAACCAAGTTTCACAGATCACATACACTTTTAGAGCATCCGGAAGTTTTGGCAGAATCCTCACCCATAGCTAACTGAGAGAAGGAGACAAGCTACACAGCGGAGAGCTAGCCTCCAGGTGTAAGGGACCGCACCTGGTAACACGATTCTGATATCAATAGTGTAAAAATACATGAAGTGTCTGTAGAACCTTTCAGGCAAAATCGCTTCTCTGTAGAGAAATGCAACCAGCTTAAATCTATGTAGCAATAGCCAGGTTAGATGCTTCAGAGTCAAGCACTGCAACAGACATTTGGTAAACAAGTTTTAGGGAATTTGTCATCTAGATGCAAACCGAAAAAATGACAAAGACTAAAGAATGAATTTATTTACTTATAGACGGAAGGTGTGACGCCGAAGAACGACTGGTGCATAACAGGTCGGACAATGGTTTTGTGCCGGTGAGGACCGTATGCGCACTAGACTAAAGCCAGTTGCCGAGCCTACACTCTCGGTCATGCGCAGTACTCTCACTTTCGGTCATGCGCAGGACACTGAAATGGTCTGTATCGTGCGAAATGTGGCCATGCTGCATTGTCTCCCATCTTCCAGCGCCAGCAGAAGGTGCAAGTGACGCTTGGGTATAGACTCTCCTCAGTGCGTGAAGAAAGTAGGTCACCGGCACAGAACCGCTGTCCGAGCTGCACTTGCCCTCATATTGGCCAGTACAATACAATCCACAGCGCTCTAACGGTCGTAATGATGGTAGAGTTAAAAGCATCCGCTATGATGAGATTAGATTAAATTAGAGATGGTTAGAAGGTTTTCGAAGTGGGATACGTTGAAAACAATGCTCCTCATACCGCAATAATGAGCAGGCAAAAACAAATAACAACCGCGATAGTGAAGGGCACATAGGTGCGGTCACCATCATCCCAACAAGTGACAAATCGCTACTGCATAAAGTTGGATGAAAAATATATTGTCGTAGCTATTGGTGTGGATTCAGAAGTGCCAGTGGATTGGTCGGAATGCGCAGACCTGATGTTTTCCGGTCTTCGTGCCCCCTGTTGAGCCGTTTCCGAACCTTGGAGGATCGGATGCTGGTTGTGCTGGTCTACCGCGGAGTTTCCAACTGGTAAATAGCAGGTACACCCTCTGCACTGTCGTGACTCCCTGCTCCGACCGCTTGTCGACGGGCCCTAAAACACTCCACTCACTTCATGTTTCCTCGCAGTGATGCCTCACTTGGGGCATAGGTACAATACTGGTTGCAGTGCCCATTCCCCTCTGTACCCTAATCCAATCCCAGCCCCTCAACATTGTTTTCTACCCGTACCAAGTCGTAAAGATCTTCAAAATAGGTATGTTATTCATTTTATAAACAGCTTTTTACTGCCTTAATTCAACTTTTGAAGAATCTTGCCAAGGTGAAGACATGAGCTAAATATTTGAGAAAAATGTGTCCTGACTATCCAAGCCAATAATTGCTGTATCATATAAAGTGACACAAAGTATACTAATGTTCGTCTTCACTCAAAAGAACGCTAAGGTATATGAAACATTAACAATGCATTACCTTAAATTAGTCGATGTGCCTCATCGCGTGTTGCAAATGGGGAAGTACGACGTTTATGTATAGCGCAGTATATTCCTAAACGTTAAATGAACGTGTATATCTTCTACACTTTTCCGGCTTGGGTGATAAAGGTTCATTGCGGTTTTCAACACCTCCTATTCCATTTGCTTTTTATGTTCTACCCCTAACTCAGTCACTTTCACTTTTACGTCCTCCGCCTCATGCCTGTTATCCGGGTGGCCGTGGTTATTAAGATATACGCTCGTGAATGGGAGATACGCGGTTCAAATTCCTGCAAGATGATCCTCTCACGCTGTGGTTTTCCTAGGTTTTACTCAGTCCTCATTATCGAGGCAAATGCTGAGGGATACCATAAGCTTAGGCTTGAACATTTCCTCTACCATTCAAGTACCAGGGTTGAAGCAGGGCACTTTTAAAACACCTTATTTTGAAAAAAAAAAAACCTGAGATTAGCCTTGTTAAAAGTATAGTACTGGTTTTCTGCTATTGTAAGAAATAATTTATTCTTATTTCTGATATCTTTGGTAGGCCCTTACAATTATTTTTAACACTGAATAAAAGTAATATGCATTCTATATCATATATAGGGATCTTCAACAAGAGCGTCCTATTTTTGAACTTAACTAAAACACGTTCTATAAATCATATAGGTTTATTTCCTTTTTATTTTGGAACATAATTAACGTCATTACGTGTGGAACAAAACACAGAGTAACCGCTGTGACTTCTTTGGGTTGTGCGTATACGGTTGACCCAATTTTCAATGACAGAAGAACATAAATTAGGTTTAACTTTACGAATAACACGCATGATGTTATTCATAAGATCATTTACTATTTCTGGCTTGTTGGCATAAACTGGAGACATAACATAGCTCCACAAAAAGTAATCCAACGGCGTTAAATGACATGATCTCGGCGGCCAGTTAACATCACCAGTACGGGAAATTATGAAACCTCCGAACTTCTCCTTCAAATAGTCCATTATATGGCCCGGTATCTTTCTCCATTGACAGTTAGAGCGTACGGATGATCTATTTTAATAATAAATGTTCACAATTTCTACGTATTGCTGAATACTGTAACGTTCCATGGCTATTTGTCAATAACTGTAACCACTTGAAAAAGTGACTGCTGTTACTCAGTAACAACGGCAGCTATCACTAGTTAAAAATAGGACACTCTTGTTGAAAGAGGCTTCATGTCAGGTAATACATGTGTATGTGTGTAATGCCCTTCGTGCATGTGTATTATACAGGATGCTTCAAAACAACACCGAACTTACATATAAAGGTAGTTTCTCAGCTTTTCTGTGACACATATGGATAGCTTTTACCACCAATAGAGCCGCATAAAAACGCTCCAGAAAGAATGTGGATTAGGCAGCGACAGGAACAACGACGCGCGCCTCACGCTGTCGTAGTTCTCAGGTATAGATCACACGCCGTGCCGCGTGCTGTAGCTGTTTGTAAACATACCAGCATACTCCGCAGTAGCTTGCTACTATTGAGAATTTGTTTGGCTTATGAAACCGCAATAAAGAAGCTATTGCATAATTATTGCTTATGAGTGTTTAATGTGTCCCAAAATTCCTTAATAGCAGTCCAAGATTTCAAATAAGCTGGCGGAAATATGCAACTTATACTTTTTAGGGGGAAGTTAATGTTGGTGAGGTTGAGGATGGAAGCATTAAATGATAAACAGAACAGAAAACATCAAAGAAATGTACATAAATTAATCAAAACTATGCCTTATGCAATGAGACGAACATTTTATTTCACGTGTTTGGTAATACTAAATAAAGCATTTTTAACTGTAAAGGAAGCTGTTGATATTTGCAGTAAGTTGCTGAAAGTATTGTAAAATTCAGATCATAACAAAATGCTCTGAAGTCAAACAAATAAATATTATAATTGATGTAACTATTTTTACAATTCATAATTTTAATGAAACTAAATTAATCGTCCGTTCGTTGAACTCCCTTCAGCTCTTCCATCCATCAAAACCATATCCGTCTTTTCGGCGTTCGTATAGCGCTCCATATTGCTTGGATCTGCTATCTAATTCCGCGCAAAAACCTTCCTGTTAGGACGGAATGTGTAGTTTTACAATGAAGAGCAATCTTGCAACTGTCCGAGTTATTAGTTGACTTTCGCACAAATAACTGTCCTTTGCCCCATTACCTGAAAGGTAGACGAGGTTCACTGATAAAGAGAAAGGAGTAATGTTTTTGTTTTCGTGGCCGGTGTGTCCCAATAACTTTTGAGGTTCGCACACCAGTGGTTCCTGCGCTGCCTAATCACAAAATCATGTAATATTTAATGCTGCATAAAATTATACCTAACAAAACTTGGAAGCAGCAACACCGAAATTCGGATTAGTTAAGTTATAAACTACGTAAAGGCTATAATCGTTTGGTGACGTTTTGAAACAACTTGTATAAAGATTATAATATTGGGTACTATATTTGAAGTTATTCCTTAAGTTATATTTACAGGAACATTTACACGAAAACATCGAATCGAATTTTGGGTGGAATTAGATACTTCCCTAAACGAAATTGGGAAATAATCTATGCCATAACTATAGCTGACAAAGAAATCATGAACAAAGAGGAAGAACTGTTAAATCTGGTGGAACAAGTGTAGCAGTCGCCAGATTGTTGGAAGTGTTTGGATGTCATATTGGACTGTACAAAGGACGTTAAGGGACAACTGCTAAATCTCATCATATTCAGTGAGTACAACATTTGTCAGTTATAGATTATAGCCATCTATGGTTGCTACAGAAGTGTACGTAGAATGAAGTGTTTCTGGAGGTGTCATGATCAAAGATGAACTTATTTTATCCGAAACGGCATTATAAACTTCCATACCACCCACACATGGACATGTAGGTAAAAATTCACACACTGTATAAAGAAAGATTTCGACACAAGTTCCACATCAATATTTGGGGAGGCATAATCGCAGACGTTCTCATTGGAATATTATAAATGTGCAAACTAACAACCTGCTTTAGAAATGTGATTTACCAAACCTGTTGCAAAATGTACCTTTACAGACTAGAAACATGGTGTGGTATCTTTATTATGGTGAAACAGATCACATGAGAGTTAAGAGTACGCGTTACTTAGCCAGAAGTTTTCCCGGTCGTTGGGTTGGGCGATTTGGATCTGTACCATGGCGGGCAAGATCTCTAGATCTCAATTCACTGGACTACTACTTCTGGTGCGATACGAAAAGAGAAGTTTAAAAGGAAGTAATAGGCTCCTTGGAAGAATTTCATAAATTCATCTGCCAAGCAGCTGAAGTTATTAGAAATAATAATTATACCTAAATTATTTAGGTATTTTCACGTTGTGCGTCAACATAAGCTTAAGAGATGATATGATATGATTGCAAGCCAAGATGCCCACATTGAACATCTACTGAGATGCTGTTAGATGAAGGCAACTTACATAACTGCAGCCATTAATGGTACTTTGATAGCTGAAATGGTGACTATGCTGCAATAGAGCACTGATTTATTTCGATTTATTGAGGCATAACTGTAAACATTATTGGCAATCATAATAAAGTAATATTGTAAGAGAAATGGGAAACATTATTCTTTCAGTCAGGTCTTATTATTACGAATTAGGAGCGATGCTTATGCCTAGAGATTTAGCCCAAGAATTGATATATATGACTCTTCATAATTAGTAGTCGTTACAATACACAATATTGTTGCCAGGCGTTGTTTCCTGCTGGCCCGTGCCTAAGCGAATGCCGAGAGAGAGAGAGAGAGAGAGAGAGAGAGAGAGAGAGAGAGAGAGAGAGAGAGAGAGAGAGAGAGAGAGAGAAGTGGGAAGTGAAAGACAGATAGCGCCCAAGCCACGCCCACGGAGCGGAAGAGCGCTTGTCACTTGCCGAGAGGGAAAGAGAAGGAGATACTTTGGAAATTCTCGCTGCATCTTGAGAGACCATGATGCTTCGGCAACTTTCGAGAAACAATGACTCGGCTATAAATAAGGGACAAGGAGGTTTGCTAGTCAGTCGTTCAGTGGAGCTGCTAGGAGTGAACGAATTTGCAGTTTTCTATGGACTTGTGAATTGAGTCGTGCAGTGGAGTCGCTAGTCAACTTCTATTGTGCGTGTAGTCATTTGAGCTCTACCAAGTTGCAAGTTGAGCACTGATTGATTATTTGTAGTGATTTGAAAGTGAATTCGTTTGATTGTTTACGTGTGGTGAAGCCACGAGAGACTGTGTATGCTACGTCATTCTGCTGCTGCAAAGGGCTGTACAAACTGTCTTTCTACGAAAATAAAGATCATTTTTAATTTCTGCAAACTAGACTTTTAATTTTACGAACCCAAAAAGCTACAATATCGAAGGGTTACCCACACGCCTGCTGGTTTATTCACGCGTGCGCACATCTCAAGTACTTACAGCTACTTCTTGCAATATGTTCATGCCAGCGGAATTACACAAACCCTCACCTCTGATAGTTAATATCTCTTCTGTAGCAAACCTTTACCCATTTATTATTTAACTATGCTCGTAATTGTATACAAAGTGTCACTTATATACTTTCCTTTCTTTCATTGCAGAATATGATTCCCTTGAATCCTCACAATTATTTCACTTCCAGCCTGTACACTTATACAGTATATATGTCGCATATTATTTTCCACTCACTGTAGAAGCCAGAAGCAAAATTTCATTACTCCTTTGTTTGTCCACATGCTGAGTCTATAGAACAGTAATGTTATTCACTCTGTTCCTGGAAAAGGAATAATAAGTAAAGAATCCCCTGGACCCTTTGCTGCCTCAATATGACTGCTTTCATTATTATAACAATGAATATGGAGTACAAACAACCAAAGACTTCTATTATAATGTTCAGTTACCATGAAGCTTCTCTTGATAAAGGCTTTATTCATAATGAAATTCCAGAGTTAGGAATGACTAAAATTCCTGGGATTTATTAATGCACTTCGTATTCAATGTTTGGTAAAAATGCATTCTTTTCTTATGAACAAAGCAGATTTACAAGCGTATTATGAACTCTTCAGATAAGTTACGGTCTTGACAGACTAGTCACAAGCGTCTGAAAGGAATAACATTAAGAGGAAATATTAAGTTCGCTAGTGAATATATACCAATGATGAATTGTTTTTCATTATGGCATACTCTGCTGTTTTGTTAGAAATATTATTACAATAAATAACTGACCGACTGACGAACAAACAAACAAAAACACAGACAGACAGACAGACAGACAGACAGACAGACAGACCGACATACAGACAGACAGACCGACCGACATACAGACAGACAGACAGACAGACCGACCGACAGACCGACCGACAGACCGACCGACAGACCGACCGACAGACCGACCGACCGACAGCCAGACAGCCAGACAGCCAGCCAGACAGCCAGACAGCCAGACAGCCAGACAAATAAACAAATAAACAAATAAACAAATAAATAATGTAACTTAACTGTAAGATGTGGCTCATAAAAATATGTTCTTGATGTTTGAATTGCGCAGTAAAGAGAAGACTTATGACGAATTTTCTCTCAATTAGTTTGACTAAGTTCCTGGCAGGTTTGCATGTGCACCTCTTTTGACCATTACCCTATAAGCGCAGAGTTTGTAGATAACATCTTATCTTGTATGACCTGATTTCTCTGGGTAGTAATTTTAGGAATATTACAGAAAAAGTACGATTCAGATTAGAATTTGTTTACCCAATACTGTTGCTTAATGATTCCAGTAAGAGGTACAAAATTACTGTTTTGGATAACATATTTTTAGGACTTCATCAGATCAAGAGTGTGAATCGCGAATAAACACATGTATTTGTGTAGAGCTGTACAACAGATTAAAATCTCTTCCCTTGCATTTCTTGACTCGTGTTAACTGAAACAAATCTTTCACCTGATGTTTCTCAATTTTGATTACACTTTCTTAGATTATTCTTGCACATGACTTCAAATTACATTTCTCAGCAAGAAGGTACTTTCACATGGTATTATTATTTAAGGTCCTCTTACCTCTTTTGTAGTAAACCAGAACTGAACTAAACACTTATGCATACCCATAAAGAAGTCTTGAAAGGACCGTTTCATTGCAGTGCGTAGGCTTTCACGGCCGGAGTCATTATCTACTAAAAGAACCCTTTCGTTCATAATAATTTTATTTAGTGTCCTTCCAACCGGGTATTCATTCATCATTTCATTTTCATGTGTCATTAGTTCCTCTGTCTGTGGTAAAGACTACTAAACACGTTTTTCCGTAATCCAGGTATAACTGCAAATTTATAGAGTGATAATAGTTGAATTGTGTGCAGTTAAAGCTATTCTGACTATCCAGGTTTATCCTGTGTATTAATTACAAAGTTTTCGGAAAATTACTACAACTGCTCATGATTAATTTGATATACTTGCTGTAAACTATACTTATTTCCATACACTTATGTACATCAATAACCTGAATAAGAGTAGTTCATGTGCAACTTAATATTCTGCCGGAACAGGCGTCATTTCTCCGACATATCTACAAGCTCCAACAACACAATAATTTGTTTGGTTATTAAAGTATAATTCCTTTCAACATTTAATGCAGTTTCCCCGCATAAACATAACTTTCTCTAGTCACAACTATTTTTTGTGACAGCTTGAAGAAGTACTAAGATAACATAACTTCAAACATTTTTTTTTTTTTTTTTTTTTTTTGCATATAGGGAAGGGTTCGACAAGGAAATCATGTGGGGCAGGAGCGTCACCTCGATCTTCGTTTTTTGCATTATATATATATATATATATATATATATATATATATATATATATATATATATATATATATGACATTATAGAACCCTTCGGCGGCTAAGGTGGCAGCCATAGCACCTAGTGTTACCCTCCCTTGGGCCACCACTTTGGGCTTGTCCGTAGAGCGGCGCTCTCGTGCTGGCGCGAGGAGTGCTCTGCTCTGCGTGGCAACAAGCTTCGAACAGTGTAAGGAGCTTCCGATTAATTGGGAGACCTCCTGTCGCTTATCGCGGCGGCAGGAAATCATTTTAGCACTGCTATTTCACCCACAGCTTTTTATTGAGTCGGACCCCGGCTCCAGTTTGCCCGCTGTGCGGTGCCGAACTGTAGGTACGACAGATCCAAAACTGGTTATAACCATTTGCGCAATGGCAGTATTTGTAGCTTCTGGTACTGTGCCACTATTGTGTGTTTCAAATGGGAAGAGTTCTAGCCTATAGCGATTCAGATGCGTTAGCGCACTCAGCGTCGTCCCACAAGCTTTATATTTATCCCCCTCTCTCTCGCACATGTGCGAATATTCTTGGCGCTAGACGTAAGGGAACGTATACTGATTTTTCCGAACTTTTATATTGCAGTTGTTGAAATCACAATTGGAAAATGAATATTCGAATATTATGCACATGTTTTAATTGCTATAATTGTAATTATAGTTTATGAATTGATTAGTTTTCTAATCCAACGAAAGTGCCAGTGACTCATCCATATAGCTGTAAATGTGACTTACGTCAATAGGAAATTCCTCATTTTCTTCATCGTCCGAGTTTTGCAAGTTTATGATGATAGTCTCCAAAATCTGGTCACGTGCTATTTATTTCCAAAAGTCGTCTTCTTGTAGTTTATCTGCACGTCTCACGCAGTTTTCCCAGTCTTGTGTTACCTTGCCAATTTCTTCGTGAATAAGCCGTTCAACGTCAGTCAGTTTAAAAGTATTATTTCTGTTTGCAACATAATTTGAGCCCACATTAACTCAATTGGATTACACTGAATATGAAGAGTGGGAAGGCAGATTACCTCATATCTCATTTCAATTGTAAGTTCGTCCAGCTGATACACATTTTCCTGGTTTTTAAACGGAAGAACAACTGAATACTACTGCTTTAAATTCTCTAGAATGAATAGAGATTACGAACATTCATGAACAAACACATAATGTGACGATTCACTTTCTGCAATGCACCATTCTTACAGGCCAGCAGAAAGTGTATGTTTGCGCTCTCTCTCCAGCATAACATACACTTTGACTTATTCAAAGTAGTTTTTTTTAATCACGTCATGTCAAAAGTTAACATTTCAGTTCTGAGTAACTACAAGTACACGCATATATGCCAACCAATAATGATGTTCATTACAGTGCATTAGAAGATATAGGTAATTTATTTATTTGCATTAGGGAAACTATTTGAGCTAAAAATATGGGATCTTTACGGTTGTGTTGGGCACATTACTCCTTATCTTCCGTGTGGTTCGATTTTTGCAAAATTTGAATTTTTGTCTTAGCGCAAATAGCATTTATTAGAGATGGATTCAACTGGCACTCGTCACACACCACTTACGAGGAATACAATACGACAACGCCGCAGGACTTCGATTAGTCTTTCGCCTAGTAGCGTTCAAGGACAAACATCTTCCCATTTGAAACACATAATAGAATACTATTGTAACGCTATGACAGGGATAATTCTGAGTAGTAGAGAGGGTCAAGTGAGCTTACGAGGAAACTAGAAATCACTCGCTTTCCCCACAATTTATATGGGCAAAAACCTCATATGTACAATTTATTTAGACGTTTGATGAATATTGCAGTATGTTTTGACATAAAGAAGCTATGGCCAAGAGCCTAGGTTATTTATATTAAAATTCCTATTGTAGATATGGTCCAAAAATATAAAAGGGTAACTGACAGGTGGAAAGGCTAGACAGAACATGATGCTCGAATGGCATTAAATGAGTTTAAGTAAGGTTTATTATCGGTCAAGCTGGCTTCACTGAAATACAATTACCAAGAAATACGAGAAATACAACAACTCTGGCAATGATGAAGTTGCATGTAATACATGTCTTAGAATCGAAAAAGTGACTATTATTTCCTTTGTCTTTCTTTCCTTGCTTTCATCTTAACTTATGCAGTCTTTGGAGCTATCAATTAGCAGTCTTAGAAGTGAAGGAAGCTACAAAAGTTTTAAAACTAACTTTTGAAGTGCTGATACGTGATGAACCAGTACCTCAGTGAATACTTTTGCTCAGATATGTAAGCCCTTTTTGTTTTATTGCAATGTGTGTACAGTGTAGTATAACTGAACAAATTAGTACTTTTAAGTATAAGTCATTGCAATTTTCGGAAAATGAACAAAATGTATCAAGTCTCACCTGCCTCAATGGATAATTCACTTGCTCTTTCATTTTTTGATCTATTTTTATATTCTACCAAACTGAAATAAAAATATAGCATTTTAATATATGAAATTTAATTGCCGAATGTACTAGCTATAATTTCACATATTTTGAAAACCTGAACGCAGTATCACATATTTTAGGACCAAAAATAGAAAAGTAGAACTCACTTGCCCCGTTCTTCCATAATGTCAAAATAACTATCACAATTCTTCCTTGTTCAATGGCTATAGGAAATAGCGTAACAGGAATTCATCTCTGCTATAAAATTCTAAGATGCTCTCCCTCATGTCGTCATAAACCATTTCAGTTACATTTCCATGACTTTCATTGTGATCTTCAGTGACCCAATTCCTTTGAAACAGTAATAACGCTGTACTTAATGTTTTCATACTGTTTTTATGCATATACTACTGGATGAAATGGGCCCTAGTACGATTCTGTCTCAATTAAATGGCATCCCGCCGTGCTTTCACAGTTCGTTTTGCAATTTTAGTATGGACTTCTCTAATTTCGTGTTCGATCCTCTTCTTGTATTGTTTCTGATGACAATGGTGTCCAACTGCAGGGACTGATTCTACGTAATTAACTCCCATATTTTGTGCACTTTCTATTCTCGTGTCCGTAGTTTCGAAAATATTTGCTATGACTGTTCCTGTAATGCTTCCTGTTGCTCTTTTGTTGGCAAAAATGCAAATAATTAATTCTAGCGACCCGTCTGCTCTTCATATAGATATTGCGCTTTTTCCTCTAATTAAAATTTCAGTCTACCGACTCTACGAGCTTTCTGTTTATACCCTGCCCGAGTAAGTTATGTGCTTTTACTGTTGTCAACCTAGATACTGTGGCCCTGTGATTCAAGGAAATTGCTGCGATTGTATATGTTGGACTGGATTTTAACCTCTGTTCATAAACATCCAGTTGAGCATGCTTGTAGATATTGGATTACGATCAAACGCTGTGATTATTTCTAGGCCTTCAAACTCGATAGTAACTACAACAATCAGCTCATTAGTGCATTTATAACGAAATGAACCAGTTTTAGTGCAATGATCTCTCTGTCCTACATTTGTAGTTTTATTTATTTAATCTTTTGTTGTAATCAAGGTGTAAATTTTCTATGCCCAAAAGGAGGAGGATGTTTAGGACGGTACCATCTGTGTACCATCTGAACGCCTTCCGCGTTCGGGAGGGCATGAGGCTTGATATCCGTGGCCGAGCTCGTGAACATTTTTGACGGGGGAGGGAGTTTGACTGGGTCGCTAGGTGAAGGTTGGGCCTTCATTTTACCTTTGATATCCGTTGCCTACTTCACACTTCAAGTGTCGGCAGGAACTTCTGCGCGTATAACAGGGGCACCCTGTGTAAATTTCTGTCCTCCGGATAGGGAGAAGTCTCCGAGTTTCGAGCTCTCCAGGGGATATGTAAGCCCACAGAGAGGGTCACGAGTTCAAATTTGCAATTATCAGAGCCCCCTGATGTCCTCCTCTGTCCGACTACACTTAGTATTCTCTCACCTTATCCCTGCCTCATGGGAGTGCCCATAAGGGGCATAAAGACCAAAGACTTCATTGGTCTAGCGGCTAAGGCATTCTTCCGAACGTTATCATATTCATTTATGTCTATGAATATTTGAATTATTATCTCCCATTGCGCAGTTCCAGCCTAACCCTTTAAAGTTCCATGCTGCTTATTATCTATACCTATATGAAACGTAATTTAAATTCTGCAAAAAAAGACAGCGTCACCTGTCGCGAATCTGAACGAAATTAGCGCTGAGCTTTGGGGTTTTCTCGAAAACTATCATTTCCATTTCGTTGGGAGTCGATTCTAATCTAAGATACCTTTCTAATAATCTGAGGTAAACATTTGGATCCTCACCATTATTGAGAGCACAGTAAAATTATCATAAATCACTACTTCATAAGGAAGCATATTTTGACAATTGACATCGCCGATGGAACCATCACTTAGGCCGGAAGGCGAGTGTTCACTGCCGGTTTCCACCAGTTACCACACATTCGCTGTTTTCATTAATTTTACTCTACTTTGTCGAATTTCTGAGTCAAAGTACTAATTTCAGTTATAAAAATTTCTGTTTCAATCTGACTGAATGAACTAAAACAACAGAGTGATTGACTAATTTTAATTCAACTTCCATATTCTGCAGTTTTCTTTCTCCTCGCAGTTCTTCAGTTTTATTCCTGATTTTTTATTATTACTGTTTGATCTCAGCCTGTGCATAACTAAATGGGTCTGATCACTTTTATAACTTTGGTATGGTTATGATGGAGATTCAATATTGACAAATTTCAAATGTGCTTCCATATATGGAATATAAACCGGATTGATTCGGAGGGGAATCGGCACGGAAACCACACTTGGTTTATTGTACCCATTTCCCAAGTGGGGCATCTTTGAGGAGGAAGAACGAAACGGGAGGAGACACAGGGAGGCCATCACAAGGAGTCACTATAGTGCAATGGGCAGGGTCCCTACATTTCTCTTAGATGGAAGCTTCTCCGGCAGGCCAAGATAACGGATATGCCATCCTACGTTGGTTCTGAAACTGACCTGCCACGAGACTTGGGTTCGGAGACCCACAACCATCCTACCGGAGGAGGAATTGGTTCATTCAGAGCATATTGTCACATGTACGGCTGAGAAATACTTAGGCCAATATCAAATTCTAGAAACTTAGGACTCAAGACTCACTTTTTATGACTTCTATTATTCGCACGTTTAGGAGTTCTTAATTCTTCTGAGTAATTAGATCAGTAGCTGTCAGATTGCACATGTGTTTGAAAGTTCGGCTCGATTTCCTGTTTTCACATACCGACTGCAGGCAGATGGTGCATGTACGGATTTCGGGAACCGTGACGTACGGGCACATAAGCGCCGGATCGTAAGCATGATTTCGCTTAATTTAATTGGAAAGTGACTACACAACTTTCTAATTCGGGAAAGTCTACAAAGCTTTCTAATTTGTAAATGCTCAGTAGGCTTAATATCATGTTAATGGGACCCATATTTAAGCATTGCCTAAGCCAGCAGTGGGGGTCAATCGGGTGTTCATTGTGGTCAGTGATTCTGTCCAATCAGTCTGTAAAGTTTATTATTTCAGATCTTAGAATCAGGCACGTCATGTCGCTCTCCAGCGACGCCGACGCTACACGCATCCTCAAGGAGATAAGACAAGGCATTCTCAATGTAAGCCCATATAGGTCTGTAACATGCTAATGTGATTGTAAACACCATTTCACCCCAGGTCTCTTCAAGATTTCGGGAGCAACTTGTCTCGAGATGTAATCATTAGATTATACTAATTTGGCAATTTATAGAACTCTAAATGCCTCTATTTATCTCTACTTATCTCTAATCTAGTTCCTACCTTGCTCTATCATTTGGCTCTACCATCTTTTCCCCTGTCCTTCCAGCTACACTCCTAGTTGCAGAGTAGATTGTAAACCCATTAGGTAAAACCCCTTTAAGTGCACAACAATCCTCTCGTAACAGTATCACCCTGCCATACACCGCCAACACATCCATCGAAACTTCGAGCCTGCAAGTAAACAAAAGATGAAAAGCTCTCTTCGGTAGCGTAGATGGTAGCGTGTCTGCCTCACGTTCAAGAGGTCCCGAGTTCGAATCTCGGTCAGGGTGAGTTACCTGGTTAAGATTTTCTCCGGGGGTTTCCCTTATCCTTCAAGACGAATGTCGGGTAACTAAGCTCCATGGACCCTGGACTCATTTGAGCATCATTTCACCCAATTCATTCACCGTCCGATATGACTTCACGTTGGAGGATGTAAATTACAAACAGATGAAAAATGATATGAAATGATAATGAGGATGAAATGGTGGTACAGGAAATTCGGGGGATATAATTAACGTACCAAGCATTCGCCTTGTGATCCGGGAACACCCCCGAAAATATCCATTGATCAGGAAAATTGGCCACGGGAATCAAACCGGGCTCCCGAATGCGGGCCACAGACGAAGCTGCCTGAGCCATCCCGCTCAGTTATAGAATATAGATATTACAGGTATAAAATAGTGTCACGCGAGCGTTGGAACACCCT
This sequence comes from Mantis religiosa, assembly GCA_030765055.1. NCBI lineage: Eukaryota > Metazoa > Arthropoda > Insecta > Mantodea > Mantidae > Mantis > Mantis religiosa. The sequence goes on from CM060948.1 coordinate 61,914,497, forward strand.
ATAGAAGCAGCTGGGAACGGACAGCTAGGGAGGTCCGTGTTAGCCACGCCCTCCCCTCGTTTGTCTTATAGTGGTGACAGGCGATGGCCGGGAGAAAAAACATCATTGTGCCGTCTGTTTCTGTTCCACCTGTGTTCTCGAAATTACGGGATCTTTCATCTATTGGAGAACCTTCGAGAGCGGCAAGCGTACCCTATATAAGCTACACGTCGTGCACGAGGAGTCAGTGAGGAGACAGTCACAGTTCTTGGTGTGAGAGTTAGTCAGTGACGGAGCGCCGTGTTAGTGAACGAGAAGATTGTGCAACTGAAGACTGTACGTAAGTGTGTATGTGCATCGGAGTTAACGTAATCGCGAGGACAAGTGAAATTGTAACGGACGAACTGGTGAATTGTAATTGTGTGCAGCACGTAATACTGTGTAATTGGCAAGAGTTTAACTGTAAGTCGGTGGAAATAAAGAGCATTTTGAGTGGTGAAATTGGACTTTTCATTTCACGAACCCACAAAGTCACACTGGTGTCAGGAGTGGGATGACAAAAGTACCGAGCATTACAGCCATGGAATCGGCATTGGAAATGCTTTTGGCGAAGATGAACGAGTTAATAACAAAAACGGAAGCGGCAAATAACAACCTGGCCGCAAAGCTGGAAGAAATGAAGACGGCTAACGATAACCTCACGGAGAAGATGGAAGAAATGAAGGTTGCGAACGAGGCTCTCGCCGCCAAGTTTGAGGAAGGGTTGGCCGGCGTGAAGGTGACGTCGCGAATCTTGGCAAGCGGATGGGTCAAGTGAACGACCGCCTTAATGACCTAGAGGAAAAGGCCGACAACATCGCCAAACCCCTAACCTGCCTGACAGAGGAACACCGGCCTTATGTGTGGACGGAGGACGCCGAAGACGCTTTCCAGCACCTGAAGGAAACCCTGTGCAGTGCTCCAATTTTGGGTCTCCCACAACCAGGTGGCGCCTTCATTGTGGACACCGACGCTAGCGACCATTGCATTGGAGGTGTCCTATCGCAGATTCAGGACGGCCATGAGCGGGTGATAGCCTACTACAGCAAGACGCTATCCAAGGCAGAGAACTACTGCGTCACCCGACGGGAGTTACTGGCTGTAGTAAAGACATTGGAGCACTTCCACAAGTACCTGTACGGTCAGCCATTCCACCTGAGAACTGACCATTCCGCCCTAACCTGGCTATTGAGCTTTAAGAACCTGGAAGGCCAGAGGGCACGTTGGGTCCAGAGGCTGCAGGAGTACGACTTCACCTCGGAACATCGTAGAGGGAAGAGCCACGGTAACGCAGACGCCATGTCCCGAAGACCCTGTCCAGAAGAGTGCGGCCAGTGCACAAGAGTGGAAGAGAAGGAGCGTGCCGCAGCAGTCCGAGTAGTTGTGGCAGTGCCTGCTGAAGGCTGGGATAGCGCAGGCCTGAGGAGGGAGCAGCTGGCGGACGCAGACTTGGGGCCACTCTTGAGGGAAGTGGAGGCAGGGACGAGACCAACCTGGGAGGACATCGCACCGAGGAGCGCAACCTACAGGTCGTACTGGGCCCAATGGGACTCGTTGAAGACCAGAGAGGGCGTGCTGTTCCGGGTATGGGAGTCACCCGATGGGAAGGCGCAGAGAGAACAGTTGGTACTTCCCCGGAGTAAGGTCCCGGAAGTCTTGGAGGAAGTGCACGCCGGTACTTCAGGAGGACACCTGGGAGCGAACCGAACGATTTACAAACTACGGCAGCGCTACTTCTGGCTGAGACTCCGAGCAGATGCTGATGGTGCACCTGGACCGCCTGGCACGCTACGATGGTGCTGTTCGAGACGAACAGCTTTGAGCAGGGAGCAGTGTCACGCGAGCGTTGGAACACCCCATAGAAGCAGCTGGGAGCGGACAGCAAGGGAGGTCCGTGTTAGCCACGCCCTCCCCTCGTTTGTCTTATAGTGGTGACAGGCGATGGCCGGGAGAAAAAAACATCATTGTGCCGTCTGTTTCTGTTCCACCTGTGTTCTCGAAATTACGGGATCTTTCATCTATTGGAGAACCTTCGAGAGCGGCAAGCGTACCCTATATAAGCTACACGTCGTGCACGAGGAGTCAGTGAGGAGACAGTCACAGTTCTTGGTGTGAGAGTTAGTCAGTGACGGAGCGCCGTGTTAATGAACGAGAAGATTGTGCAACGGAAGACTGTACGTAAGTGTGTATGTGCATCGGAGTTAACGTAATCGCGAGGACAAGTGAAATTGTAACGGACGAACTGGTGAATTGTAATTGTGTGCAGCACGTAATACTGTGTAATTGGCAAGAGTTTAACTGTAAGTCGGTGGAAATAAAGAGCATTTTTGAGTGGTGAAATTGGACTTTTCATTTCACGAACCCACAAAGTCACAATAGTTACCTTCTTTTACGCAATTTCGTTCAGCCAAAATACAGACTTTGTTCTCCTGCATAGTCCTATTAGAATTTCCTAATAAGTTCACATGCTCTTGTATCTTATGAAATCACCCACACGTGCGATAAAGTTGCGCATCGGATTCAAAGAGCAAAGACTTCGAATTATAAGTGACGAGACTGGGAATTACATTAAAAAACTTCCCTGTTTTATATCCACAGAGAGTAAAGCAATCACTAATATATAGATTTGTAACTATAATTTTTATTGGCTTAACCAGCAAGCTCTTGTGAGGATAACATGAACCAAGTATATTTTCATTCGCTTCAGTTCCACTTTCTGGAAAAATCTTTACCTATTTGTCTGGTGTAACATTAGATATTCTTTATTAAATGCTAGCGTTACTCAAATAATTAATTGCTCTTTCAGCGTAAGAAAGACATGTTCATCTGGCTTGGCTATCGACCGTGTACCTGGAGCTCAATACACTGTATTACCTCCACAACTTATAACAAGAATTCTATAAAATTGCTATTCTTATATTCTGTAATTGTTAGATATAATTGCATTCAAATTCGGCTTCTTTGCTGAAATTATGATGAATCCTAGTGTCATTTCGGGCGGATTAACGGCAGACTGAATGTTGTAGTTCTGCGAGGACATAAGCACAACGTCCAGACTTACAGCTACAAATCCTCTCTCTTAAGGGAAGTAGTGCAGATATTTGTCTGCACAAGACCTGGGACACTACATACGCGGACCTACGTGTGGTGTAGTGTAGTGTTTAACGCCCGTTTTTACTACATACGGCACCGCAGGCGATGGCACTGATGATACATGAGATGAAGATGGAGCACCGGTGGAATGAGATGGCGGGGGAAACCGGAGGTCCCGGAGAAAATCCGCCCCAACGCCATGTTGTCCATCACAAATCTCACTTTACGGTCGCCTGGGATCGAACCCGGGCCACCTTGGTGAGAACCAAGTGGTCCAACCACTGAGCCACGGCGCGGTCCCTACGTGTGGTGGAGCGCTTCATTCAAAATCTATAACAATACATGTGATACTAATGTCTGATGACATGTTCCAAAGGGAGAGAGGGAGAGAGAGGGGGGGAGAGAGAGTCTACAGGTGCCATATTCGGAAATTTATATGGCAGAGAAGAACCAGCGTCCGAGAATGTTGGAATGCTATGAGCAGATGCAAAAGTTTTTGTTTTTAACGACTTTTTCGCAAATTTTCGTGAATTTTTCCTTTTTTCGAGAATATTTTTTATAATATTTATAGCGTTAAATGAGAAAATTTATATTATATTTAGTCTGCATAGAAAAATTTACATTTATTTAAAATTGCATAAATATAACTTTAATTTAACATTCGTGTCTTCATAGCATGAAGCTAGAAATTCTGAAAAAAATGTTCACAAATTTAACGAAAGCAAGATAAAATTTAACTCTTAACAAAGACATGCTAACTGGAAATGTTATTTATTCGATACCACGCCGTGCACAGCAAAAACTCCTATTATGCTGACTAAAGGTACTGAGAAGGTACTGAACTTCTAGGAAGCTACTCTCAGACATTACATTGACATGAAAATATTGTCCCTCGGGGCTCAAGAATGTGTTCCGAAATGCCCGAAAGTTAAAAAACGAATACAAACAATACTTCACTGAAAATCACCCAGATTTATAAACTCAAATTGTTCCCATTGCCGTACTGACACGTTTTCTAGCTGGCTTAACTCAGTAGTTTACATTGCCAGCTACTTTGATGGAATTGTTGATTTCTTTTCTAAAAGTAAAGCTTTCAGTTCCTACGCAAAATGTGTTAAATAATCATTTTTGCGATGCCAGGTGCTGCAATATTGTAAAGGTACAACAATAACAACATTTGTTTCTGAAAATTGCAGATTGATAACATATACAATATTAGAATTTGAATAAAAAAATCTGTGGCTCATCTTGTTTTATCCCGAATTAACTCGCTTAGAACCAAATGTGAAATATTAGAGAGTGGTCACTTTGGAAACAGAGTTAAGTGCACTTGTAGATCATATCATGCATCCCAGTGTTAGAAAAGCACTATAAGAGAATATAAACGTTTGCTGCCGTATGACTTTGTCTAAATTAAACTTCATTGTGCAAAGAAACTTATGATGCAATAACCATAAAAGCTATGTCATTTGGTTGAACCTTCTAGGCTAGTTACTAAATCAAGTATAGGTGATTTAAATCATTTAATGACATCATTTAAACAACTAAATGCATTTAAAACCAGTGGTATTACTTGTGATTCTGATTTGCTTCTTTATTACAAAGAGCTTTGTGACATTGTTGAATAGCAAAGCCACGATGGTAACGATAACAGATTAGATGTAGTAACTGCATTCCTGGCATTGAAGGCAAAAGTTGATTCATACCGCAATTTTTGTGAGAAGTCCCTTCCAATGTCTTTGGTTGCCGATGTCAAACCCCGACCGTGAGAGGTATTTGTCTACATACAAACAACAGAACAAGTATGAAACGTGAAAATATCAAAACTTTTTGTATGCTGCAATTTGGCGATGTCTATTTCGTGATATCTGATCTTATTCATGTTACCTACTATCTGCTGATGTCAAATGAAATGTTTTAATTTGGAAAAAAGGGGTTTTAACAGTTGTGCTGCTCTAGTTCATTTGAGCCATGTCATTACTCATTAATTCTTCTCAAAAAATTTGGGTGAAATAATGCGAATTTATGGTAAAAAACCTACAAAACACCACAAAATAAAATTATTAATGCGAATTTTATAAATGATTGTCACTACAAAATCTTACCTCTGGCTATGAGATTTCCTCATGAAGGTCCTGCACGACATGTCTCCTGCTGATCCTAATGGCGCCAGGAAGACCCGACAGCCGGGATTTCTAAAAGAGTATCTCAATAGGTTTTGCACTTATCTGCCCGAACAAAAGATCCGATTCTTTATGCTACAATGGCAACATTAGTAACAATACCTAATGGCCAGAAGACAATACTGTGGAGTGCCACACCATACTTGAGAGATATTTGAAAGGTGGTGCTAATGGAAGGACAACAAAAACCTTGTCAAAGGTATCAAGAGATCTGTTATACAATATAGGATATGTGGCGACAGTCGATAGGGTTCACTTCATTTCTCTTGGCTACAAAGAAACAAAACACAGCCGTTCACTCTAATGTCGAAACGAACATTTATATATTTCTTTAACTTTTCAAGACCAAACCTAATTATGAATATAAATAGTTCCGTTTCATTTGCCACATTTTACATCTACGTTCAGTGATCTTAAACTCAAATTTGTACTAGAATGCAACTATCAATGCTTACTATTCCTAGGCTGTGGAACATAAACCATCCCAATGTTCAGTTAACGTATTAAAATGTTATCATGAGTGCATGTAGTATAGCTCAAACTTCTACTGCTGGTTCCAATATTCCCCTCTTAAGCTACCCTTTGTTTAATAACCAATATGAAGCTCCACTTCTCGTACATTTGAGCTAGCTCATTATTATAACATTGATGAAGTTGTTTCACATTCATATTTATTGCAACTTAATACACTGTTGAAACATAATTAAGCCATGTCATTTGTAATACATACTCTCTCTTAAATGTAAACGATTAGAAATGTCAAAAAAATGTCATTCATCCTCTCTCTCTCTCACACACACACCGACACAGACACACACACAGACACACACCGACACAGACACACACACACACACAGACACACACCGACACACACACACCGACACACACACACCGACACACACACACACACACCGACACACACACACACCGACACACACACACCGACACACACACACACACCGACACACACACACCGACACACCGACACACACACACCGACACACCGACACACACACACACACACACACACACACACACACCGACACACACACACCGACACACACACACACCGACACACACACACACACCGACACACACACACACCGACACACACACCGACACACACACCGACACACACACCGACACACACACCGACACACACACACACACACACACCGACACACACACCGACACACACACACACACACACATATATATATAACAATTATTCAAAATCATCGAAGTTGTCATCAAAATATTCATCTATACCGTAATAGGCTCTGCTTAGCAAGAATTTAGTCAGTTTAGGTTTAAACTTAGCAGCTGACAGTATTTTTTAGGTTTTCCGGAAGCTTATTAAGTAGTTTTGGACCTAAGTATTGGGGCCTATGTTCAAAAGGTTTTAGCCTCTGACCTTTACCTATATAGTTATTCTTTCCCCTTGATTCATATGGGTGGACATCGGAATTTGTGGAGGTTATATTTCTGTTATGTAGAAAAAGTATTGTTCGCAGAATAAATATGCACGGAGGAGTGAGTATGTTTAGTTTTTTAAAATATTGCCTGCATGAACTCGTACGTGTTATTTTTGCCAGGTACCTGATAGCACTTTTCTGTAGGCGCAAAATTCTGTTAAAGTTTAATTTGGAAGTGTGTCCCCACAACTCGATGCCATAAGAAATGTGTGAATATATTAATGCAAAATATACTAACTTACTAGTATCTACTGAGAGAAAATTGGCTAAATATCGCAACACAAGAGTCCTGAGCTTAATTTACTTTCTAGTTTTTCAATGTGGTTGTTTCAAGTTAACTGGTCATCAAGGATTAAACCTAAAATATTTACACTTTTTACACGCTGTACTAGACTATTGCCTATATTAAGCTGAGGTTCGAAAGGACGTCACTTCAAATCAAATAGAATTAATTCGCTTTTTTCGTGCATTGGTACGCAGAAACTGCTATGTCACTGCTCACGCATGTATGCTATCCAACAAGTCTAACGCTGGCACACAAAATGCATCATACTGGTCTTCTCCCTATACATATACGTAACGTAAGGATTCAAACGCTGAAGTACATAATTTAATTTGGTGGCTTACTTCTTGTACATATACATTATATCATAGTTTCAACACTGTAATACAAAATATAAATTATTTTTCTGTTCCTGGTGGTTGTAGCTTACATTATTCTAATGTTTATATAATGTATATAACAATTATAATTATTATATAAATAATGCTATTATCTATTTTATTCATACCATTGCATCACCACTGTATTCTAACGCTGATTAACTCATATCTCTTTACACCATCATATAACTCACCTCAACATTCTCATGCTAGCAAACGCAATTTATGGCGTAATTTCTTCTCTTACATATAGTTCATCTTATTACTTTAACCCTGGTACAAGTAGTTTAACTTACTGTCAACGTACGTACACACATCTAAAATTGGTATGAGACAATTTATCTTACAACTCTGCTCTTGTTGCCCGCCTCGGTAGCGTGCTGGTAGAGTGCCTGCCTCATGTTCAAGAGGTCCCGAGTTCGAATCTTGGTCAGGGTGACTTACCTGGATAAGGCTTTTTTCGGGGTTTTACCTGATCCTGAAAGACGAATGTCGGGTAACTCTAAGCTCTATGGACCTTGGGGACATTTGAGCATCATTTCACCCATTCCATTCATCGTTAAGTTGGAGGACGTAAATTACACACAAAAGAACCTGTGCTCTTGGAACATACATAGAAACTATCTCAAAAAATGTCCTTTTTTTTAAAGAAAAACAATTATTTTATATGTCTTCTGACAAGCAAATAATTTTAAAAGTATAGACCATTAGATTTTATGGCCTTGAGCAATCGTTCAGCAAGATTTATTATCCCACGATGGAACCAGTTGAAGCAACAATATATGTAGCGAACAAAGAGTTCTACTTTGGGGCTACAGTTTGAAGCAAATGGTGTTTAGCTCAGGGTAAAGCAATGAGGTTAATCTCAGGGTATGCGTGGGTATGGATGAGAAGGATAGTTTAATGACACTGGAATGCAAACTTGTTTAATGACTGCTTCTTTTATTATTACATTAAACTCAAAGTTGCCGACCAAGGATTACCAATATCACTGTTTAAAGTTACTGAAGGCTTATTACTTGACAATACTTACTTAGTTACGTATAAACTGGCAAATATCTTCTCTCATCACTCCTGGTCTGTCCTCGACCAAGACAGAGGAAGTGGACTGCCCTAATCGGCCTCACGCCTCGGAGTCATCCACCGCTGCGCGAGGAGTGTCTGTGTCACTTTCACTTTCTAGAAGCCCTCTTCATTTAACCAAAGATTCCCTTTGTGACTATTTTGTCATACCATTATGAAGGATCCGAAGAATGCCCTATTCACACAGTCAAGTGCTATCCCTTAGAATTTTGTTTTTCCCTTGTCTTTTGTTACACAACTCAACCACGTTGCTATTCAACTCGACTGCACCTGCACGCGTTCCACACAAATATACATTACTTTGAAATCCATTAAGATTCTTTATACATCGCATCCCTTAATTTCGGTATCACAGTATCTGGTTTTTGATACGAAGAATTCGGTGGCACCCACTTGCACTGCTTCAGTGTCAAAATTTCTTCCACGTAGAAAATTAACCATGAATCAAAAAAGAAAATGATCTAATGTTTCGAAATCAGGGCCGTATACTGGGTGTGGTAGCGGTTAGATTCCTCCCAATTCCTGAATTATTTCCATGTTGATCGTGCAGTATAGGGTGTTAATTGTCCTGTTGCAATAGAACTTTATAGAACTAATGCTGGGTATCTCCGTCTCAAAATTTCATGAACTCGTTCCGGTTGTTGAGAATAAATATCCACATCAATCGCCCGCCCGTTTGGAACATACTCCCAGTTAGTCAGACCTTCAAAATTCCACCAGACACACAACATTACTTTGGGACCGAACTGATCATTTTATTTAACAACCACTTTGGCAGTTTGGCGGGGATGAAGCCACTGTTTCGAGGCATCACGATTTCGGTAATATACCCATTTTTCATCACAAGTGACAACTCTCCGGACAAATCTATCATCCATGGGATTAAGGATAAGCTGACTACAGAGTTCCACTCTAATTTCAGTCTGTTGATGTGTCAGTTCACGAGGTACAGATCTACAACTTCTGTATGATTTTCCAGGTGTCTTAATGTGGCGATGTATCGTATCTTTTGATGTAGCAAGTTCTTCTGAAAGCCTACGGGTACATTTTTGCGGATTTTCTCCAAAACTTGGCGTGTATCTCCAATACTCCATTCTTCAGGTCTTCCAGAACGTGGTAAATCCTTAGAGTTTTCGTTTCTAATGTTGAAAAGCTGGAATCATCGCTGTGCCACACGCTAACTAACGACATCCCCTTCCATCCTAACATATTCTTTGAGCTGCGACAGCGGCCTTATCTTGTTTCCAGTAGTGTTTTAGAAGGACTCTTAAGTTCAAACTTGTGATTGTTTATTAAAAACTGAAGACTGATACATGCTCGCAATGTATGCAACACTAACCATTGCATCCTGTAAATAGCATTGCCAAACCAAAGAACCCCAATACACTTTCCAAAACACCAAAATCAGAAAACCGACGTTACTTGTGAGACAACCTAATATAATTCATCTCACTATTTTACACCTTGTACGGACACATCATTATCCTACTCTCTACCTGTTCATATTATTATGGTCGTAAGTATACAAATTTCCAGTTCGATAGGCATTGTAAATGTCTTGTGGATGGTTATCTTTCCAACTTATGTTTCCTGGAAACTCCATGCTATTTGAAACACTGCTCCTTATTATACTCCAGTTTTGATAGACGATTGGCGTTAGCATATTTAAGCAGCTTATGTCATTTCTACTATAGTGATAGATATAGCGATGCCGCTGGTAGTATAAGTAAATATAAGTGTAAATAAATATTAACAGAAGCATTAGATTACCGTAAGAGGTTGGAGAGAAATGTAGAGAATTAGGAAACAAACATAGTGATATAGACAGAAAGTGATAACATTAGTTTTAATTAAGGATAGATAAGTAGGAAATAAACGACAACCAATACAAGGAACTGGTACCTTTAAGGGATTTGCTCATCCTGTAAGAAAAGGCCAAGCTGACCCCAACAGTCGGTGGGAGGCCCTTGCTCTTAAGGGATGTTATGGGCTAATTATTTATTTATATATTATTTTACACTAGAGAAGGTCACTCTTCCACATTTAATACGTGCAATTTTCACTACTACTTAATTACATTGTAATATGCACTCTCCTTTTCATTACTTTATTTAGTACTTCCATTCTTGTGTTAACTTACTGATCAGTACATTGAAAATTTTATTTTTGTTGTTGTAATTTACGTCGTCCAACGTTAAGTCATATCGGACGATGAAAGAAATTGGGGAAATGATGCTCAAATGAGTCCGGGATACATAGAGCTTAGAGATACCTAACATTCATCTTATAAAGATAAGGGAAACCCCGAAAATAACCTTGTCCAGGTAACTCACCCTGACCGAGATTCGAACTAGGGACCTCTTGAACATGAGGCAGACACGCTACCACCTACGCTACCGAGGCGGGCCGCAATACGATGTGATAATACATTTTCTACAGATGCTATCACCTCACTGCATATAACTGAATTCTGGGATTGTAATCTAATAACGATAGAAAGAGGGGAAAATAGAAGCAGTTTTGCCTGTTGGTACATTTAAAGATGTTTATTATTTCTATGTTATCGCAGCTGAAAGCTGCTGCCCGCTTCGGTAGCGTGGTGGTAGAGTGTCTGCCTCACGTTCAAGAGGTCTCGAGTTCGAATCTCGGTCAGGGTGAGTTACTTGGATAAGGTTTTTCCGGGGGTTTCCCTTATCCTGATAGACGAATGTCGGGTAACTCTAAGCTCTATGGACCCTGGGCTCATTGAGCATCATTTCGCCCATTCCATTCACCGTCCGATATGACTTAACGATGGAGGACGTAAAACTACCACACGCACAAAAAAAAAAAAAAAGCTAAAAACTGACTTCTGAAACTCTTCCTAGCTGATAAAACATTTTTAACGCGCTTGGTTGATAGTGCCTTAGCTGTAACGGTCACCGCATCGGTTTAATGGAATAAAGGAAATTATACTAACACCCACTTCAGATGACATTCACCAAGTTATAATTAATATCTGCAATTATACGATAGGCTGTTAGTATTTGATTCTCTGCATTATTACCTTCTAACGAGGAAGTATTTGATGGATTAGAATACCTAACACTTGTCAAGAATTCAATATCTTGTAACATGAATACATGCCAGAGTGCATGGTGAATCTATGTATACATGAATATTTATATACATATGTGTTTAACAAAGAGAACTGAGTTAGGTTATTTTAAATATTTTTCATATTTTCTTATTTATTCTTTTTTATCCGATGGGTTTTGAAGAGTGAATAGTAAAAAGGTTGTCTTCTGTCGAAAACTGGAATTTTTATTATTTTTTCCGATACAGCAATATTTTTAAGGTGAAAAGGATGTCAAATGTATGATATATCGGTACATATGCTTACTTTAATACCACCCAAGTGCCTATTCCCTGATAGAATTATAGCCTAGCGTTGGCTCGTGGAACATTAAAACTAGTCCCTGGACGAATATCACACATCAGCGGAAAGTTCGATATTAAAAACTGGTTGTGCGTTGTGATGATGTACGTTTGGAGGCTGGGAATAGGGGTGGGTAGTGAATATAGCAAGGGCTAGGGGAGGTGTGGAGTTAGTGAGGGGAGAATGTATTCGATAACCAGAAGTTCTGAGGATGTACTTTTTATGGCGAGGTGAAATTCTGTAGTGAATAAATCACACAACACGCTATGCAAGCGCATAGCACTGATGAGACCATTATATTTCAATGATTTAATGCTCTGCCAATACGGCTTGCAAGCCTTGTTATAGAGTTAGCGATGTACATGAATATACGCCGAAAAATGTCCACTTTGCTGGTCCATGCTGTGGGCACAGAACGGCACAACCTCCATCCTTGACAAAGTCCGTAAACATGCTGAGAATTTATATTGCTGTCACACTACGTATAATGCATATCACTAAACGTCGAATATGAAACTGTCATATACCATTATGCTTTTCTTCTTAAATGTAGATTACTGTAACTTGTGGCAATAAGGTTATATATTCCCAGTACTACCAATATTTTGTACAACTCGCTGTTATCAAATATATTGTGGTGTAATACTCCTAGTTAATGTCTGCTGCATCTAAATTAAGGGCACTGGGAGGTCGAAAGGTTTCAAAAAATCCATTTTTGTTTGTTTTTAATGTTAAAAAATTATATGATTCTTCAGCTTTAAAATTATATAACATAGGTTGTCAGCTGGTATTAAAGCCCTTTAATTCGTCAATTTAAAGATGGCAGCGTAATGATACTCCCACTTCCTGAGAATGGTGCATAATCTTTGATTTCCCAAAACCTTGATGTTTCATACTTTAGGTGCATATTTCTCAAAAACTATAAAATATATTCACACAAAATTTGTAGTGGTTATATGTCAATGTTCCCTGAACACATTCGGCTAACATTTATATTCATGTGATTTATAAAATGGATGAAAACAAATATTCAGTCCTTGAAAGTATTATCGCTTTTTTACTCAAAACTAATTAATTTTTCATGTGCATAGTATAAACTGTATGTGATTTTCATTTAGCCGATATTATAAAACTGCATCTTAGGTTATTTAGGATAAAACTTCGTGCATATAGCTTTAAATTCCTACAAGTAAAGTGCAACTGTAATATAGGGTGCAATATTTTTTCAGTACACATGGTGTGATTTATGCCACTTTTGCGTGGACCTACGTGAACGTAATTTAAATAGTATACAGTAGTTAAATGCAAACATCCTTATACAGTAATCATACCTAATTTCAATTTCTGATAATGTTTATTTTTCTATATATTCAAATTTTAATATTGGTAAAAATTAGCCTTGTCTGGGTAAAAATAACTTCCCAGTGCCCTTAAGAGCAAATCTTTGAAGAACTAATTTACCCCGGCTTCACTAATCAGTGCGTCACAATATATTGAGAAGAAGCAAATAAATAAATTGCAAAGTTCTGTAGTAGAAAAGCTAGAAAATATTCATTAATACACCGTTTCAATAACGTATCAGGTGTAGATAAAACAGGAAAGAAGAACACAAGGGTAAATGTTGTGTACGTAGAGAGTTAATATTAATGATTTTTAAATATCAGGGATACATGTTTAGAATGGAAACAAATTACACCCCTTCCCCTTTTCCACTATATGTTTAATGTCTACTTATCTTTTCAAAACTTTGCAGTATAAAAATGGAAGTATATTACTTGTAGGTCGCTATAAAATAAACTTTTGATGCAAGTGGGTTTTCGCTATAGCAATAATAATTATAATAATAACTATAACAATTACTACGACAATAGTAATTATTATAACAAATAATGGGCTGGTAACTTGGGAATTGCTAATAATCAAAATTGGCAACAGATGTAGTCAAAGTACGAGGGCTGTTCAATAAAGAACGATCACAATTTTTTTTGGCAACGTACCTTTACCCATCCTCATAATTTTCATGCTCCTTATTAAAATAGTCTCCCCTGAATGCGATGCACTTGTCCCAGCGTTTCTGCCAGTCTTTAAAGACAAACTGGAAACCATTTTTGAGAGATCCTTCAAAATCGCCTCCGCAGCCTTCACCACTGCTTCTGATGATGGATAATGCCTCCCACGAAAGCGTTTCTTCAAGTTAGGGAATAAAACATGTCACATGGGTCTAAATCCGGACTATAGGGAGGGTGAGGGATGCACTTCACGTTGAATTTTGCAAGATATTCAGCACCAACATTGGCAATATGCTGCCGCGCATTATCTTGGTGCAGCATCCAGCCTGCTTCATGGAAATGTGGCACCCAATGAAATGTTCAGTATTTGAGAAAGTGAGCTTTAGGTAATTCGTCGATCCTCTCTCACAATGGCAGCAGCAGTGTTGATGTTTTCTTCCGTAGGAGCAGTAACTCGAGCACTGGGTCCACCTTCCTTTGAAATTGATAGTCTCCCCTCTTTAAACATTTTATACCACCTTCGAGCTGTGCTGTAGGGAAGAACAGACTCTCCATAAGTCTCCGGTAACATTGTATAGGCCTCAACTGAAGATTTGTTGAAACGAAAACAGAATTTCAAAGCCGTATGTTGTTCCTCGCGTGTAACCTTCATTGCAGCGGTAGGCGATACTGAACCTGTCTGAACTTGCCTGGTTCTCACAGGCGGGAACCAGGAGTACCAACAATGAAACTACTACGGCGTGTTTGTTTCACAGTAAGGTAACAGAATATAATAAGTTTGAATGTTAGTGCGAAAAATTATGACCGTAAAAAAATTATGATCATTCTTTATCGAACAGCCCTCGTAAAAGACAAATGCTATTATACAAGAACTCTGTATTAGGCCTATTCATTTACTAGAATGTACTAAACAATTCCTGAAACTGTATATCTTAAATTAAAGCTACGTTAACTTAATATTAATTTTGTATTAATAAAATATGACATATGCTGTATTTTAAAAAGTTTTAAACAAAATGCTAGATGTGCTTGACAGAAAAAACGAAAATGAATATGTTTCAGTTTTCTGGAGTCGTGTCTTGTTGAAGTTGCTGTGAATTAATATATTTTTCAAACGAGACAATTTCCTCCCAAAAACTAGTTTTCTTTTATTTTACTTCCTCCAACGTTAAGTCATTTCGGACGGTGAATGAATTGGGTGAAATGATGCTCAAATGAGTACAGGGTCCATGGAGCTTAGAGTTAACAAGACATTCGTATTGAAAGATCAGGGAAACCCGTTAAAAATCCCTATCGAGGTAACTCCCCTGACCGAGATTGGAACTCTGGACCTCTTGAAAGTGAGGCAGAAACACTACCATCTACGCTACCGAGGCGGGCAGACTACAGAGGTCGTTGGAGTAAGTCTAACATATAGCATATTCACTGGTTTCATTTCTATCGCAACAGAATTGTCACTTTTTTGGTTGACTTTTTTAAATACTTCTGAATTAATTTAGATCAGATATTTCTACAAATATTATTTTACACTTTTAATTAACTAATGAACCGTGTTTCCCTGGCGCACTCTCTAGCCTTTGAACTCAGTTATGCCCAAATTTCACTTACTTAAGGACTGTCCACTTTCTCGAAGCTAACAGGCCACTTGTGGCAAGAAACTCAACTCAGCCGCAAGAACCGAACTCGGGAAGTATCATAGCTGCTGCAATTGAAGATGCTACACTGACCACCTTAGTTATCCATGGGGAAATTTGAAGCATAGTAAATCGTTTTAACAAAGATCTTAGTATCTGTAGACATCCGGAAACAAGCCTGGTATCTGTTCGAATACTATGTGAAAAAATTAACATGTATTACCAGGTCACGTAAAACATGTTGGAAACAGCGCTTTTCATATAGTGCAGTGTCAGTTATGAAATGTACATTGTTGTAGTATTCAATGAGACCTTGCCGGGTCTCAGTCTGAACTCTAGTAACGCGTTTCTCATATTCTTTTATTGGAACTACTTCCATCACACCCACTGCCCTTTAGGATTCATTGAAAGGAAACGGTTCAGTTCATGGAATAGTTCAATTCGAGGTGTTTCTGGAACTCTTGCTTCAATAAAACCACACCCCTATTCCAAAATAAAATGTAAGTATTATGAACGCCATTTACCGTGAAGAAACCATAATCAATTGCACACCACACCATGGCTAGACGGTTAACATTGCGCTTATAGAGCCTTCGTACTGGGCGTTTAAGTTTTAACTAGTTGTGGCGAAAAGACAACACTAAGTTGTGCTAGCCTTAGTCACAAAACCGGTTAGCGCTATGATACTTTTCCCTTATTTTCACTTTTATAAATGCACAGTACAAACTCAGTTGCTGATGTTTACTTATGCCTTTTATGCGCGTATAAACTCGCGCTGCTCATAGCTTCTCGACGCTCACAAAATGATTTACTGAACTCACTGCTCACCGCTTGACGCTGATCTGACTTTCACACTAAATTTGCTCACAGAGAGGCTTAAGCTCTCCCTTATATATCCGGAGCCACGAAAGAATGTTTCACGAAACCTCTCGAAATGTATCTTTCCAGAATCGAAAGCTCTCGAAGTCGAAGTCACTCGAAAATGGGCAGCGGTGGTAATACAAAAGCTGGCTCATGACATGATGTAGGGTCCGCTTTATGACGTCTGCGGAAAGGTCGGTGCGCTAACTTCCTTCACCTCACCGCCGATCCGGGCTTTGTTTTCGGCGAGACATTATGAACAATGTGAAGACATGTATTTTCATTGCAATATATTGGATTCAATAGATGGAATGATTTTAAGCAGGCTTTATCATCTGGGGCATACTTTTTATTTTACTATAAAGGAATTCTTATTTTAATAAAAACAAATTCTTATGAATTCCTAGTACTGTGTACAGTGTTGTCCTTTTATTGTGAACGACGGATTGCGTGTATGTGCTCTCCACAACCAGTCTGTTACACCAGGGGGGCTGTCAGTTATTTTAAATCCACAAAAATTAGTAATATTCACTATACTGTCTACTCACCTACATAGTTATGAGTGGTGTGGACTGTTGAGGGACTGTTTCCATCTTCATGTGAAGACTTAGCATTTCGGATGAAATTTGCTTTCACACACTAAAGTATTTGTAGTGTAAAGTTCATACTTACTGTTTTTTATCATCTATGATGTGAGAATTGTTCCTAGAAACTTTAGTTTTGGAGTTCTCCACAAACTGATGTCGCACAGTCTAAAATACAAGACAGTTTTACGTCCTTCAGTGTTAAGTTATATCGGACTATGAATGAAATGGGTGAAATGATGCTCAAATAAGATCAGGGTTCATATAGCTTAGACTTACCTGACATTCATCCTTCGGGATAAAGGAAAACCCCAGAAAAAACTAATCCAAGTAACTGTCCGTGACCGAGATTCGAAATCGGTACCTCTTGGAGGTGAACACTGAAGGGCTGAAGGGCCTACTCCTCTAGAAATTACCCTGTTACTAAAAGCCATCTTTATGTCCTTCAAAAAGATATGAGCTGTAAGGACTATGACAGATTCTTGTTAGAAATGTCCATATTCTTCCTCATTACCTAAAAATATCTGAACAATGAAATAGTATAAAGATATCCCTGTGGCATCTACCGGAATATATGTTATTGTTGAAAAACAATGGCCCTATTGTCCGTTATCAGTTGAAAACACGCAAAATAATTTGACACTATTCATTAGAACTTTATGATTTAAACGAGGGTTGTGTGAGACCAGATACGTATTATTCAATAATATTCTGTTAAATAATATTCCATCCGGTGCTGAGTAAAATAAAAAAATGAGATAAACTTTTAGGAAACAACTTTGCTCAGATTACTCGGTCCAATGGAATCGAAGTAAACGTTGCGCATGGACAATATTACTATTTAAATGAAGTCATGCCTCATCTGAAAAAGAAGTATTAATGGACGATTTTGTAATATCCCTTGCTGTGTAACATGACTTAGATGTAGTGGAGCATACATACCAAGTTTTTATTTAATATTACATATTATTTCAATTATGTCCATAGGATCGGGTAGCGTAGGGTAAGGTAGGGTAGCTTAGGTTAAGTTAAGGCAGGGTCGTGTAACGGAGAGGGAGCTCAGCACTGCAAGTAGGGCATTTCAGTGATCCCAATCTGTCTTACGTGACACCTCGGGTCAAGGAAACTCGATTGGAGCCTGGATCCAGACAAAGATGCAGGCTGACAAGTATGAGGTAATTAGTAACTCTAAAATAACAATCTTGACGCCAGCCTGTCTTCCTGCACCATCATTAACCCGGGGGGCCCCGGAACAAACATAGCAGAAAGCGGTTTCATTCTATCATCCAAATACTATAGGGAAATCCTTTACTGAACGCAAACTCCGTCGTGTGCCATGGTGTGCCAGCAGCCGTCGCCTGGTCTTGCAACCCTCAAAAATCAAAACAGGTGAAAAAGTGATAGACACGAAATTCGAAGTAGAAGAGAAACCACTAACCTATCGGGAAAAATCATGAAACACAATCCGGGGTCTCCCTAATGCAGGTCTCAAATTCTCGCAGAGTTGTTTCACTAGGTGTATCTACATATACAAAATTAAGTTGTAACATAACTGATTGTGTCTCTCTGCCGTGGCGGACAGCTGACAACGGAGCAGAAAAGGAAGGCGCAGCATATAGTACCGATAGGTGTATATTAGCAGACTTTGGTAGAGCTAGAAACCACCAAACCAGACGTAACATTTATCAGCTGATTTTAAATAATCGACGCATTATTAGTACTGGCGTGTTTTACATTATAAAATGTAACCGCAGAATTTCACTTCAAACTTTTCGGGGAGATTCGAATATTGCTTTAATGATAGGAGATATACCTACTGTGATATTTCCTTATTAATATTATCGCTACAGGCGAGAAATGCGAGTGGTAATGGCTCGTATAACTCAGATCCAAGGTATTCAGCCAGAAACTTAATCGGTATTAAACTATTATTCTGGTGTATCTTCGGGAAGACGTTAGTGGAACAAACATAGAAGCAGTATGAAGAAATTCTTTTTGAACTAACTCTCGGAAAGTATAAAGTAAGAGGCATGTAATTAACTCTGGCAGAGTAGACAATAAATACCACGAACGAACTATGATGGGAGTAGCGGGATAGTTCCCGTTGGATACGCCAAACCGTCCGTGGATTTACCTCTTATTTTGCTAGGTCGGTAGAATTCTAATTTGTGTTATATCCTAATTTGCCTTCAATTCGCTTCCTGAATGTCATATTTTAAGATAGCAAAACTATCATCAGTGGTTGCAGTTGAGCATAAGCGGTGGGTGTGCTTTGTGTACACAGCAGTTTCTTTCCTGGCATGGAACTCCCTATTAAAATCTATCCAAACGGAAGAATGGCGGTCGGGTAATCTCAATATAGACGATGCTGCATCTGGCATTCTTCGTGACCTCTCGCCTCATCTCTTCTTCTCGGAGTCATTAATCCTAGTCTTAACTTCGGAGCTTATATTCCCTCTGTGTACTTCATCCATATTGGTATAGACGTGCGCGTTGGGAACTCTGCATTGAAACAGATTACTGTAGGTAACATCAAGATATTCCATATTGGTAAGTTTGGAATATTTTTCAGCAAAATGACGTGTTTTTACTTTATATTCATAAGCGATCTATGTTGTACGCACTTATTTATTTCAGCAATAAGTTGATTAATGGGAAAAATAGCAGTAACTTATCGTTGCTCTTGTGTTTTCCAAAGCTACTGAGTGAATCAGCTAGGAGACCATAATGGCAACATAATTCTCACTGTCCTTATTGATTTAGTAAACTCTAACTGTTCTATAAGAGCCTTTTCTCCCATTATTTGCTTCTTTCCAGTTCGGATGGTAATATACAAGGGCTGTTCAATAAAGAATGATCACAGTTTGTGATCATTTGTTGTTTTTGACAACGTCCCTTTACTCATCCTCATAATTTTGATGGCCCATCTCAAAATAGTCTCCCCTGAATGCGATACACTTGGTCCAGAATTTCTGCCAGTCTTCAAAGACACGCTTGAAACCACTTTTCAGAGATCCTTCAAAACCGCCTCCGCAGCCTTCACCACTGCTTCTGATGATTGATAATGTCTCCAACGAAGGCGTTTCTTCAAGTTAGGGAATAGGAAAAAGTCACATGAAGCTAAATACGGACTATAGGGAGGGTAAGGGATGCACCTCACGTTGATGTTTGCAAAATATTCAGCAACATTGGCAACATGTGGCCGCCCATTATCGTGGTGCAGCATCCAGCCTGCTTCACGGAAACGTGGTCTTTTGCGCCTGATATGGACTTGTAATGTTTTCAGGATATCCCTGTAATATTGTCCATTTACTGATGTGTGTGCAGATACAACATGCTGATAAACCATTCTATGAATATCAAAGAATGAGATGACCACAACTTTCCCAGCAGAAGCTACCACTTTTGCATTTGGGGGGGGGGGGGTTGGTATTGAAAGAGATTTCTACACTGAGCTTTGCTATTTGCTCTCAGGATCAAAATGATGTAGACAAGTTTCATCAGCAGTGATTACGTTTGAAAGAAGCCCCAGATCTTCCTCTAACATCGACTTTAACTGCATGCATATCTGTATGCGAATGTCCTTTTGTTCGGGAATCAACAGTCTTGGAACCCATCGTTCACAAACACTTCTCATGTGTAATGTTTCTGTCACCAAATTGTGCGTGGCACCTAATAAAATGTTCAGTATTTCATAAAGTGATTTTAAGGTAATTCGTCGATCCTCTTCTCACAATGGCAGTAGCAGTGTTGATGTTTTCTTCCGTAAGAGCAGTAACTGGAGCACCGGGTCCACCTTCCTTTGAAATTGATTGTCTCCCCTCTTTAATCATTTTAAACCACCTTCGAGCTGTGCTGTAGGGAAGAACAGACTCTCCATGGGCTTCCTGTAACATTCTACAGGCCTCAAATTCTGTTGACACGAAAGCAGAATTTCAACGCTGCATATTGTTCCTCTCGTGTTACCTCCATCGCAGTGGTAGGCGATACTGAACATGTCTGAATTTGCGGGAACCAGGACTGCCAACAATAAAACTTCTACGGCGTGTTTGTTTCACATTAAGCTAACAGAATATAATAAGATTGAATTTTAGTGCGAAAATTTATGACCGTAAAAAAATTATGATCATTCTTTATTGAACAGCCCTCGAACGTTGTAGGGACCTTTGGTACGTCAGTTTACTGCATTAAAATGAGAGATGTCTGCTTATTTCACCTTCACATTTCATGTACGATGAGGGTGTAATGTCGATACTTATATATGATAAGTTAGGGTACTTTATAGTATTGAAATCCTTTGGGTTTAGAGATAAATACCTAGCACATAAGTTCACTTAGAACTATTTTAAACAATAAATGGCAAATGCAACACACAAAATATATGTGCATATTCCGAGTGATGTATCGTATAAATTTTTGTTTTGAATAAGCTAGACGTTAATTAATAGTTATACATCATTTTATTCAGCTCAGTGTATATAAAAATAAATATATAAAATAATTCTACTGAATTCGTCCATTGCAACACAACAGTTCCGATGCCAGGCGACTAAATTTCATCTTGTTATACGAGTATTTGTCAGTTGCAGAGAGGTTCACGGTTTATTAATTAACCAAAGAGTCAATCAACTGGAACTTCCTG
This sequence comes from Mantis religiosa, assembly GCA_030765055.1. Lineage (NCBI taxonomy): Eukaryota > Metazoa > Arthropoda > Insecta > Mantodea > Mantidae > Mantis > Mantis religiosa. The sequence continues at coordinate 61,936,160 of CM060948.1, forward strand.
ACGCAACATCCGGCTGTATGGACGGTTACACCGAAGTGAGCAAGTGTGTCCGCGGGTGTATGCGTGGTTACAAACTGAATGTTCCAAAATTTGAAATACGGATCGGTGTCAAACGGTTCGTTAGTTTGCCACATTTAATTGCCGTATAAACTTAACATAGACGGAGTCAAATCTTTCTGATTTATTCGAGTTTGAGCTCATTTAAAATGTTTTTATTAGTTTTGTGCACAAGGTACAGTTATGAGATATATGCATTGGCGCAATAACGCAAATGGCCATGGAAATATGGATAATGTGAAAATAGGTGAACTATACAAGTTCCTTTTTGTTCCGGTAGGTTTTCCCTTTTATATGGCCTAGATCATCTTTTGGGAAGGTGATTTATAAACTTATGTCAAAATTATATTTTATTTATTATTTCAGAATAAAAAGTGGTTGTACAGAACTATCAAAACAGTACTGACACACTAGCGTATTAATTCTGTAATTGGTAAAAGAAGGATAATCATGATGTTCAGATTATTTACATATTACAGTTAAAGAACACTAACTGCCTATTATTAACTTCACTCCTGTTTATTATAATACATCTGTATTTCTACTTATATCACTACTGTTCACTGTAATGTGCGAATTTATTTGTTTTGTTTATTATTGTAACCTGTTTGAACTGTTTGTTTCATATTTCATTGTTGTCTCAATAATGTATTAATTCCACTGTGGTCGCTGATAACCTTAGTTGTTGTAAAGCGACCTTAAATAAATGAAAAAAAAAGTAACTGTTAATATTTTTTTCACTTGTGAGCTACGGGAATTCTTAGACGTTTTCATAAATAACTTATAGGATGAAATAATAAGAGTTCGGTGGAAAATGCCATTGACTAGCGAAATATATAAATGGTTGTACTCCCAATGTAAACGTGCAAATGTTTTTCTGAGGTTTATGGTAAAAACGGACATGACTATACAAATCAAAGTTCACAAAATATCTAGTTATTCCACATTAAAAGAGAGAAGTACGTTAAATTACATCTTATTTCGCTGCCATGCATGTTTAGCGGTTGTAAATAGTTTCTTCTGAAACTAAGGGAAAATTTAAGAACCAATTACTTGGCTTCTAGTGTCATGTTGTATATTTTACATTAACCTATTGCTTAATTATCAGCTTTTGTGCAACATCGCTTAAGAATAATTATGTTCCATTAAGATAGAGAAAACACTAGATTCTCATGTTATACTTTAAGCAATCGTTTGGTTGGAAAAAGTAGTCACAAATGTGTATTCAAAATATTTCTTGGTGCTAGGTCAGTGTTGTAGTTAATATTACAAACAGGTTGTTTCAATGTGCTACACTATATTTTATTAAAATGGAAGGTTGAGCATTTCTAAATAAACATAAAGTATGAAAACCGAAAATTAAAAATACAAGTTTCATTCTTGGAACATGCACCGATACTCCATCTATACAATTCTCGCCCGCCTCGGTAGCGTGGTGGTAGCGAGCCTCCCTCACGTTCAAGAGGTCCCGAGTTCGAATCTCGGTCAGGGTGAGTTATATAGATAAGGTTTTTCCGGGGTTTTCCCTTATCCTGAAAGACGAATGTCGGGCAACTCTAAGCTCCATGGACCCTGGACTCATTTGAGCATCATTTCACTCGATTCTTTCACCGTCCGATATGACAACGTTGGAGGATGTAAATCATCAACACCGCCACCGCCACCGACACCACCACCACCACCACCACCACCCCCCACACCTATATCATTCTTGTGTTAATTTCAGTTTCATTGACTGACTGGTACATGCCCTCAGTATCGATGTCTTAATCGAAAACTAATGAGGCATAGATACACTTCAACGTGAGTATTGATTTAAGTTACGATAAACTTCCTCTGTATAATGTGTGACAAGCTTTTTGCCAATATACTTAGCATTTATCGACACTGCATCGTCAGCCGAAATTTAATACATTTTTGTACTCTATAAGTATTATCTTAATCGTAAGGTACATCATGAAGCATTCTCCTTTGTGCGTCTGACTCAAAAAGCTCTAAATTCATCCCTCTACGCTTTACAGGTGTCTTTCACTTAATACCAATGCTAATATCTAATTTGTCTCATTCTGAAACGATCCTGTTGTAAATAGATGGGAGCAGAAAAAGAGACATACAGAGACAGTTTAACGGTACGCTAATGCCTGCTGATTGGTGGAGGAAAATTCATGGTTGTCTATAGAGCTGACTTGCACGCTTTTAAGTGAGCTTTCAGAGGAAATCGAATATTCATACCATGTATACCCTCCCCCCAGTTGTTCGATTAAATGCCAAATGATTAATGAGGCCCCCGTGTTTCTTATATGATAGAAGTTGCCTGATAGCCAGCCCAATCGGATAAAAGGAGACTTAAAAGATGTATAACCATTAAATTATTGCAAACGAAAAAGTTGTGTGCCCTCTCAAATACTCTCACTTTAGCTTTAAATTTGGTAAACATGATAAGTTATCCTACGAGGGCTGTTCAATAAAGAATGATCATAATCTTTTTACGGTCATAACTTTTCGCACTAAAATTCAATCTTATTATATTCTGTTAGCTTAATGTAAAACAAACACGCTGTAGTAGTTTCATTGTTGGTATTCCTGGTTCCCGCCTGTGAGAACCCGGCAAGTTCAGACATGTTCAGTATCGCCTACCGCTGTAATGAAGGCAACATGCAGTTAAAGTTGATGTTAGAGGAAGATCCGGAGTTTCTTTCAAACGTAATCACTGCTGATGAAACTTGGCTACATCATTTTTATCCTGAGAGCAAACAGCAAAGCTCAGTGTGGAAATCTCCTTTATCACTAACCACCAAAAACGCGAAAGTGTTTGCTCTTGTTGGGAAACTTATGGTCATCTCATTGTTTGATATTCACGGAATGGTTTATTAGGATGTTGTACCTGCACCCACATCAGTAACTAGACAATACTACAGGGAGGTCCTGAAAACATTGCAAGTCCATATCAGGCACAAAAGACCACATTTCCATGAATCGGGCTGGATGCTGCACCACGATAATGCGCGGCTGCATATTGACAACGTTGTTGCTGATTATCTTGCAAAAATCAACGTGAAGTGCATCCCTCATCCTCCATATAGTCCGGATTTAGCCCCATGTGACTTTTTTCTATTCCCTAACTTGAAGAAACGCCTTCGTTGGAGGCATTATCCATCATCAGAAGCAGTGGTGAAGGCTGCGGAGGCAATTTTGAAGGATCTCTCAAAAATGGTTTCCAGCATGTTTTTGAAGACTAACAAAAACGCTGGACAAGTGCATCACATTCAGGGGAGACAAGGGTCATCAAAATTATGAGGATGAGTAAAGGTAAGTTGTCAAAATATTGTGATCATTCTTTATAGAACAGGCCTCGTACAAATTTAAGAGTATCACAACTTATAATTTTAAGCATCGAAACAAATATTTCACCTGCATTGCTCAAAATTGTATTTCTTTAAGACAGGACACAAAAACTATAGTTACCTTAGAGCTTTCAAAAAACGGTCCCAAATGCATTTTAGGACTGTTGGGTAGAAATCTATTCCGTTTAATCCAGATGTACCTGTCACTCCACAGTAATGCTACACGATCTGGAAAACATCGTTGGTTGGCTTATATTTTCCAAAACGGAACCAGAACCATATTTTCGATAAGGAACTGCATTCCTTTATCGTTATTGTCATCCTCTTCAGCAAAAGAACAGGATTTAACTTAATGACAGACAAATTCTACACAGTCTTTGAAAAGAATGGGAGAGCTTACAACATTTAATAGACATTCATACATGAATTTTCCACCCATTATGCACACTCAGTGCTTCGGGACAGGAATTCTTTATCCGTAGTTAATTTCTCCCCATCTTAATCAGCCACACGTTCGGGTGCAATTTTGTGCGGGATTTCTATGTTGGAGATGGGATGCACGTTGACTTTTCGAAGACCCACGTCGAGAAGCCAATATAACAGGGTTAATTCGTTGTACTTTGAGTTGTTTCTTGATGATTGTGTTTGATTAAATAAGAGTCATGAGAATCTAAGTTTCAGGCGTGGTTCGGAATAAAGTTTCTGAGAAGTCAAATTTTGTAACAATTTAATTGTATTATTTGGATTACATTTTACTTGAACTTTAATTCCCAGTCACTTGCAGGTTACTTCTAACATATCGATAAATTCTTACTTTGTTATATTAAAACAGTTCCAACTATTACATAAAAGTTCTTGATCTTGCTCCACTATTCATCACACTCACGATTACCAAAACATCTCTAACAAGATTATTGATTTTTCGTAACTATCGTTACTCCTATCTTAATTTTGTGATTGACCGATTTAATTCCACGTCACAACATTACGTCATACAATTATTACTACGGCCAACCACAACATTACATATATTTTTACTTATTTAAATTACTACATACATTTACATAATCATTTTTTTTATAAATTTATAAACTTTTCATAACTTTTCTAAATATAACTGGAAACTGTTACAGCTTCTATACTATGCTGCTTTCCAGAGAATAATGAAACGACTGCAGTTGAATGATGGTAGTGAACGTGCTGAGCACTCGTAAAGGAAACTGGAAAGAAGTAAGTATATAGAATTTGTATGATCGAGTGCCTTAGAAGGAATAGTTGTTTCTCGTAAGCCCTTTTGTTAAAATTACACATAAGAGTTTGCTGCATTTTTCAATATTATTGTTGTAAGTGCGTATGTATTACATTATATTGTAGTAATACAATATACCACATTAAATTATCACCTGAATCATAATAAAGTGCAATAACAAACTAGGGTATGCTTTACAAATATCTAAAATTAAAAACAAATCAAGAAAGGAATATTTTTGTTCCAGATTGAAAACAGGAATAAACAAATATTAGTGCTTGAGCCCTCAGCACTTATAACTGCCTATAGACTTCGGCACGCGGATGTCATACCTAAACCAGTGTGGACAAATGGCTACATGAATTGGTTTTTTTTCTTCTAAGTCCACGCGTTTTAGACAGAGTTCAAATGTGATGAACTGGGAGGCCAGTCAGTCACTGTGATATCTTTCCTAACAACCAATATGAAGCCACTCTAAACGTGTGAGTAGGATGATTATGCTGCAGGAATACTATAATAGGTACAATAGGAAATCAAAGTATGCTCAAGTATTACTTCATGTTTTGCACTGTTTAGTAGTGTATCGGCTAACTTGCACAAAAGATCCGTACCCAGCCTCAAAAAGTTACGGATGGCTGATCAAGGCGACATTCTAGAGCGCCATATCTTACATCACTTTGGCTGGGATCCGTATGCAGTATAATCAAATACATTAACTTGACAAATAGAAGAAAATATCACCTCATCTGACAGCAGTTTATTGCAAAAGTAACAACAACCATAATAATAATGATAATGATAATGATAATGATGATAATGATAATGATAATGATAATAATAGTAATAATAATAACCTATGGCGCAACAGCCCTTAGAGGGCCAAGGCCAACCAACCCGACTGCCGGCCTCACGCTGACTTACGCCCGGCAGAGGTTGACGGTCATCCAACCGATACTTGGAGGGGATTTGGTCAGCATCTCGGCATCCCCCAGCCGGAATGTTGGTTTCCGTGACCAGGGCCCGCTTACCTAGCGTAATCTCCTCACTTTCCTCACGATGCTGAGTGGGCACCGGTCCAATAACCGGGACCTAAAATCCCCACCACATGGGTGGGATGGAACCCGGGCCGCTTTCCGTGGCCAGGGACCAAGGCATGCTGCCTTAGCCCGCTACGCCACGGCGCAGGACATTGCAAAAGTAGTAGATGACGATTTCCTCTGCAATGCTAGTTGTAGCAATCTACAGCTCTTGGTCAAGTGCTGCTTCCTAGCTGTTCCTTCTGCAGAGTTCTGAGTCTTTTATACGTCGCAGAGTCATTACAACAGGTCTATAAATCTGCGAACATGCTTTCGGGTCAGAAGTAGTTTGAAAGGAATTGCTTTCTGCTTCTACAATTAAAGTTGCATTCCAGTGCGAAATGAACACAGACTTCTTTCTAAAGCAGAACAACAGGTTAAATTTTTCCTATATACTCTCACTTCAATACAACTTGCAACGGACGGAAAAGCCTGTGACTCCAGTATGCAAGGAGATACTGTCTTTGTACTTGCAATGATCGTGCATTGCACGCTGTGCAGTGATCAAGGCTGGTATGTTACACTGAAAGCAAATCTTTTAGAGGATATGGCGTTTGTGAATAATTCCGTGCATGCTCCTAATCATATACCATTTATATCGAACAAGTACCAACAGATATATGATAACAGTCATTAGAATGTATTCAAATTCCTTAGTGACACCAATCAGACCTGACGTTAACCAAATTAATTTTTTAAACGATGCCGCGGTCACACGGCTTATGAACACAAGCACTGAACTCCTGCATTTACATATCAAGAAAGTAAACTGCAAAGGGGAAAGCATATACAGTATTTTACTTTTTCAGCTAAAATTGAGCCTGAAACGTAAATTTACCTGGACGTTTATCATAATAGACGTTACCTCACCAATCATTTCTCCGAATTTCTCGAATTACACTTCTAACATCTGGACTGTACAACACTGAACGGACAATACAGTCATTGATGATACAATCATTGATAAAGCCCTTTCCGTTAGGCGTCAAACATACCTACATTTCGACGTCATGTTTTCCTCTAAATAGGCAAAGGAGCACACAAGTTTACTCTTTCGCATCATTGTATGCTGGTGTAGCACCGATAAAAGTGTCCTAGAATCCAAAAACATTAGCTGTTTTCAATATACGTTCTGCAGCAAGCAAGCAACCATTGCCCCACAAAATTACAACTCAAAGATTTTATTATAACGTTGCTTTGGCCGTAATTGCAAACATTAAAAGAAATATGGATCCAAAGGGAGGAAGCAAATGGCAATGCTGCAGTCGAAACAAAATTGCAGAACGAAGGATTGTTTGCCCGTATCACCTTCGGCAGCGGCTATCAGAACTAGTGAAGACGTCGCGTCATTTCACACCACATTTGTGAGAGTATGTAAAATCTAATGTTTATATGTGCAATGTACAGGAACTGTTCTGGACCAATAAGGTAGAAGTTAGACGTTTCATTTGTGAAATTTTACCGGTCTATGAAGGTTTTATCAACATAATGTATCAGTGCCAACGGAGCGATGGTTAACATTTGTGTGATGCGTTTCATATTTAATTATCATTTAAACAAATAATGTCTTCATTATAGAACACCGTATTGTATCCAATATACAGGGTGTATATAAATGAATATTGGGGTTTTAACTCTTTATAATATTTATTACATTAAACATACAGTTATAAATGATATGTCAAATCAAAAAGCAACTCAAACAGTTTTGTTTGTTGGCACCAGTGCGCATGTTGGTGCGATGTTTCTGCCGCAATCCGCTAGACAGCGGTATTAGAAAGATGGCGACTTGTAAACAGAAAACGTTTTGTAGTTACTGTGCAACATGCGTTCCGCATTAAGTTCGGTTGTGATCCTCCTAGTGATGATAACGTTCGTAGATGGTATCGTCATTTTGAGGATACCGGCTACCTTTGTAAAGGGAACAGCACGGGACGACCAAGAGTAAGTGAAGAGACTGTTGAGCGAGTCAGAGTCGTTCACTTGTAACCCAAAGAAATCAGTCCGGAAAGATAGTCGTGAATTGCAAGTTCCTATGTCGACTGTTTGGAAAGTTGTAAGAAAACGCTTACGCCTACGTACTTACCGTTTACAGCTATTACAGGCTTTAAAGCACAGATTACGCGCCAACTTTGCAAACGACATGTTGTGTCATGACGATGAAGATTTTATGGATCGTGTTGTCTTCAACCGTTCACCTTAGTGGACATGTTGATACTCATAATGTGCGCATCTGGGAATTTGAAAATCCTCACAAGATGGTACTAATGCAACGAGATTCCCCTAAAGTGAATGTTTTTTGTGCCGTTTACCGGCGAAAAGTTTGTGGGCCTTTCTCTTTTGGTGAACCTACTGTAACTGGCACTTCTTACCTTGACACACTGGAGCAATGGTTCCTCTCTCAGTTGGTAGAAAATGAACCACAGAACTTCATTTTCCAGCAAGATGGTGCGCCACCTCTCTGGCATCACGAATTACGCTATTGGTTGAAAGTCACTGTACCCGAGCGCTGAATAGGCCGCAAGGGCCCCAATGACAGAGCTTGCTATGCATGGCCTCCACGTTCTCCTGACCTAACGCCATGCGATTTTTACCTTTGGGGCTTCATCAAGGACCATGTGTACGTGCCTCCGCTACCACCTTATCTCCCCGAATTAAGAAACTGGATTGAAGCAGCTGATGCTACAATCACTGAATACACACTTATCAACGTTTGCGAAGAACTCGGCTATAGACTTGATGTGTGCCGTGTGACAAAGGGTAGTTACATTTAGCATTTATAAGGATCTTGGTAAAACTGTTTGAGTTGCTTTTTCATTTTACATACCACTTATAACTAAGTTGAATGTATTAAATGTTATAAAGAGTTAAAACCCCGATATTCATTTATGTACACTCTGTATTACTGTGTAAACACTATAGAGTAAAGTCTTCTGTTTCACGAAAAATGCCTTTTATTTGGCTATTAGCACTGCTCCGTTCACCTATATGAGCAGAACTTTGGGAATTTACGTTTTAGAACCGTGCAAAGTTTAAAGGCTATTTCAGTATTTACAAAAGCAAACTTTGCCTATATATTATAAGCTTTATGTATAAATGAGTTCAGCTTAATACAGCCTTATTTCTAATTTTATATTGTATAAAATACTCAAGAAGCCTTGAAATTCTCTACCTTGATATAAAAAATAGGTACCTTGAATCCATATTTTCAACAAACTGCATAGAACCTAATATTCTTTGAAGGATCATAACAAAAATTTGGAAACTTATACAATGATAATAAGAAACAGTTGAATTGAATTTTAAATTTAAAAGTGGTAAAAGAAAACAACCAACTGAACATAACTTGCTGGAGTTATATTAAAAAACTAGGGACCTGATGGTGAGGAATGAGTAGGTGTACATAGGGTTACAAGCAGTTACTACAAAAAACTATTTTGCTGTAGCCAGGTGTAGGTGATGCCAAGATAAACTATACACAAAGACACATTGTACTAAGAAGCAGCCGGCTTGTGCACAGTGTCGAGAATTAGGACATACCAGAAAGGACTGTATTCAACATGATTCTATTTGCATTCCGTACACAGGTAGAGGGGAAAATGTGATAGAGAAGCTAACAGACCTATTAAACGTATTGGTTAAGACAAACACCTGTTACGGATTATGGACAGGGCTGTATAGCTGTCGATATAATGTGGAAACGTCATCAGAATAGAATAAATCAATAGTTAACGGAATAGGTCTGTAGTGCTAGAACTAAGACGGTTAATACATGAAATGCGCTTAGACATAATTTTTATTCAGAAGCCATACAACATCAAGGAGCAATTGACAGTTTTGCCACTGGCAACAAGAATAATGTTACAGCAGCAATTTTTGTGGTAAATATGGATATTATAATCTTTCATGTAACTCAATCTGTTGATCAATATATGAATCTTATTTAAGTAACACTTAAGAGAATAAATTGTGTTATCAATATTATCAACTTACCAGTATACTGATAATATGAACTTTGATATGAACAAAACGTAACATCATGTAGAAGCTTCTGAGAACCATGTGGTCATTATAATGATGGATGCGAGTGCAAATCTCGGTTACAGTGGAGTAAAAATGTGGAAAGAAGAAGAAAGATACTAAAGGACCATTACATGTAATAAATTTGAGGTAATTAATAAGGCAAAAGTTACTTATGCATTTGTAAATAAGACCACGATAAGGAGCTTATATATCTTAGAATTTAAAACTATGAGACTGTTTGCGAAACTACGACACACTACAAGCGATCAAAATATGATACAGAGACTTACAAATGTCACTTCATAGTTTCAACTATTATACATAATATAATAGTTAAGTTAAGTAGTTACTTTCTTTGACACAATTCATCTTCTATACTCACGCCATCTCCTGACCTGTCATTTAATTGACTGAAAACAGTCTTTTGTTCAGTAATGCGAATGTTGATAGTGTTTTGCCTTTGTTTATATTTGTGTTATATCCAATGTTTCATTTGTGGTTATAACATTTAATAAATATCCTGATGATGGGAGAGATGTACACTCCCGAAACGTCGATTTCTAATCGTCTTTTCACCTGGCTTGCTGCCCGAGAAGTAATTGAGCATATACGTCGCCAGGAAAGCTTCAGGTCTTAGATAGGAAATTGTAAACTGAAGATTTATGCTACTTAAGATATTTAGCTTAAAAGACATTATGACACATATGAGTCCACCTTACTGTTTAACTGTTTTACTAAAGCCTAGAAGCACGTTTGCATTTGTTAAGGGAATGTAAAGGAGAGGATCTGACACGACCGTTTTCAGGCTTATTGCTGGTTATAAAATATAAGCAGCTATTGAGTCCAAAGCATATCGTTAATATACTTGCAGGTATAATGACGAGCATCGTCTCCGCATCAATGGCTGGTATAGCTAGAGGTGAATTTACATGTTATGAGGAAGCGAAACTTCGTCGTCTTGACCATCACAAAAGTACTTACCGTGGAGAAATCCGTAGCAGTATATGCAGTTATCACTCATATCATGGGCAATTAACGTCTTACTTCATATGCTGCGAACTATATGATGTCTATCTAAACTCAAAACAGCAAGTAAAGCAAAGAGATTATGGCATAATGAATTATCCATAAACAGTAACTAGAATGTGATATTAGGGGAACTGTTAAAAGGGACGACGGCTACCAGTATATGATCTCCTTTCTGTAATTATTAATCTTTTCTCAATTTAAATTGATATGCAGTAACTGTATTTATCTTTTTAATATAGAACAGTAAATAAGGAACAAAAAACTAACAGCATAAGTATAAGTGATGTCATGTGATAGAATTGAAGGAATGCAGGGGGACACCTCGCTCATCACGACATGACAGGGCTCTACTGTTGGCTACCTCCCAGCAGGGGGAGAAAGGACCACAAGCCGGTAGACACTAGAGTCGGCGGAGACGCAGAAACGCACAAAAGTATCTAACTGTTGGAGATACCCGACGCACCATCAGATCTTCTTACCTCCGCTATGGAAGAGGGTGTTGAAGTGACCCTAGCGGCCTGCCCGGCTACTTAAATGGGGGATATGAAAGGTTTACAGAGACCGTGCATTTGCACCACCTGTTCGCATCCGCAAGAACCGCCATGCTAACAAATAAACCTGAAAGATGATAAGGGAAGGAAAAGAATTCCTGGGTTAGATATACCAATCCGAAGGAAATCATGGATAATTCCAGGTCAGAATGATCTGTCGAAATGGATGGAACACGCAACCTCCCGAATGCGACTCACATACGTTACCACAACGCTACCTCGCACGATAATACTTTCGTAATTATATGTTCAGTGCATATATACGATTTGTGAACTACAAAGAACTGCAACAACCCTAACCAGCAAATGTCTCAACTCTGTTGAGAGAAACATAGCAAATATTTCTTCGCATATTTATAAGTCGTTCTGAACATCAAATGATTTCAAGAAGTCGAATGATTACCAGTAACTGTGGTTTTGTGCGATACAGATAGTTGAAATCCTACAGCAGCAATGTCTTTCCGAGTTCATTACAGTGTTATTTGATACAGCATATGACAAAACTTCCAGTAAACCTAAAATTAGTTATTTTATTAAAATTACATGTATTGCAACACGACGAACCATCGCCATTATAGGATCAAGATAGGTTAATAAGTTTACGCTAACACACGAGAGCTGCTCAATAAAGAATTATCACAATTTTTAAAAGTCATAATTTTTCGCACCAAAATTCAACCTTACATATTCTGTAAGCTTACTGTGAAACAAACACGCTATAGTAGTTTCATTGTTGGTACTCCTGGTTCCCGCCTGTGAGAACCAGGCAAGTTCAGATATGTTCAGTATCGCCTACCACTGCAATGGAGGTAACACGCGAGGAACAATATGTGGCTTTGAAATTCTGCTTTCGTCTCAACAAATCTTCATTTGAGGCCTATAAGATGTTACAGGAGGCCTATGGAGAGTCTGTTCTTCCCCACAGCACAGCTCGAAGATGCTTTAAAATGCTTAAAGAGCAGAGACAATCAATTTCAAAGGATGGTGGACCCGGTGCTCCATTTACTGCTCTTACCGAAGAAAACATCAACACTGCTGCTACCATTGTGAGAAGAGGATCGACGAATTACCTTAAGACCACTTTCTGAAATACTGAACATTTCATTGGGTGCCACGCACACGTTGGTGACAGAAACATTACACATGAGACGTGTTTGTGCGCGATGGGTTCCAAGACTGTTGATTCCCGAACAAAAGGACATTCGCATGCAGGTCTGCATGCAGTTAAAGTTGATGTTAGAGGATGATCTGGAGCTTCTTTCAAACGTAATCACTGCTAATGAAACTTGGCTACATCATTTTGATCCTGAGAGCAAACAGCAAAGCTCAGTGTGGAAATCTACTTCATCACCAAACCCCAAAAAAAGCAAAAGTTGTAGCTTCTGCTGGAAAGGTTATGGTCATCTCATTCTTTGATATTCATGGAATACTTTATCAGCATGTTGTAAAATGCAATGTATAGTGTTTATGGCCCGCTTTTACTACCTACGGCACCGCAGGCGATGACACTGATGATACATGAAATGAATATGGAGCACCGGTGGAATGAGATGGAGGGGGAAACCGGAGATCCCGGAGAAAAATTGCCTCAGCGCCGTGTTGTCCACCACAAATCTCACTTTGCGGTCGCCTGGGATCAAACCCGGGTCGCCTTGGTGAGAGCCAAGCGGTCTAACCACTGAGCCACGGCGCGGCCTCAGCATGTTGTACCTGCACACACATCATTAATTGGACAATACTACAGGAAGTCCTGAAAACATTGCAGGTCCATATCAGGCGCAAAAGACCACATTTCCGTGAAGCAGGCTGGATGCTGCACCACGATAATGCGCGGCCGCATATAACCAATGTTGTTGCTGAATATCTTGCAAAAACCAACGTGAAGTGCATCGCTCAACCTCAGTATACTCTGGATTTAGCCCCATGAGACCTTTTTTATTCCCTAACTTGAAGAAATGCCTTCATTGGAGGCATTATCCATCATCAGAAGCAGTCCTGAAGGCTGTGGAGGCGATTTTGAAGGATCTATAAAAATGGTTTCCAGCATATCTTTGAAGACGGACAGAAACGCTGGTACAAGTGCATCGCATTCAGGGGACAATATTTTGAGAAGGACCACCAAAATTATGAGGATGAATAAAGGTTCGTTGTCAAAATAAATTGTGATCATTCTTTATTGAACATACCTCATATTTTGATTTATTTACAGTCGTATACACTTTATGCTCAACAAGACCATACTACATAAAGATATAACTAGTTCTTGGATAATTCAACGTGGCGCTGTACGCAGTCAAGGGGGACAGGTATAACTGCGGCATTGGATTGAGATAATTCTAGACCTGTTGATATGCAACATGGCTCTCTTACATTAAAACATAGCTGAGCTTCGCTATTTTCGAGATGGAGGTCACACAATTAAGATAGCTAAAAACTACAATATTGCATTTCTGTGTAATCTGTGCACTGGGTGGCTATACAGCATGCATTGAATGCAACATTTATCGTCTGTGCACTTGTTAAGGATCCAACATTCCCCTCAGAATCCTGACGCTCCAATATAAACGTGGCATTGGATTCAGAATTGAATTTCAACTGTTTTTATATTTGACACGCCCTCTTATTACAGTGATATAAAATGGCTTATTCAATGCAGGACTTGTACGAGGGGGAAATTATCTGATTTAACATTGCATTCATCCAAAAGTCCTAAACTGTTTTCATGTTAATGAACGACATATTGATGTTTTAAACACTTCGATATGTAAATTTAATTAAACTTGGTAGGGAACGGTGATCTCAGAGCATTCACCGATACAGCAAAATCATTATTTTTTCAGAGAAATAGGAATGCTATTAATGGACATAGTACATTACATTGCATTTGTTTTTAATTTCAACAGGACCTTATAAGTTTATTTTATTAGTCTTGTCACAAGTGATATTAACAATCAAAGTGAGGTTAATACATATTGTTGGCTCCAGAAATGAAATGAAATGTGAAGTGTGTTTAACACCCGCATTTACTACATACGGCACCGCAGGCGGTGACACTGATGATACATGAGATGAAGATGGAGCACCGGTGGAATGAGATGGCGGGGGAAACCGGAGGTCCCGGAGAAAACCCGCCCCAGCGCCGTGTTGTCCACCATAAATCTCACTTTGCGGTCGCCTGGGATCGAACCCAGGCCACCTTGGTGAGAGCCAAGCGGTCTAACCACTGAGCCAGGGAGCGGCGTTGGCTCCAGAAAGAAGTCTCTTGTGGCTGGCAGGGGTTTTTTAGTTGGTAAGAATCCAAATCACCGAGTTCGGCGTCTTTTGAAGATATTTTCCGCTGCCTAAAAGAAATAACATTGAGGCTACAATGCAGTAGAAAGTTTTACTACACTGTGAGACAATTTCTAGTAGTATACCTACCTAATGCTATGGGTATATTTATCCACTTGTGATTTTATTAATTTCTCATTGTGATTAATTACATTGTTTTCAGTTTCAGCTTTTTCCGGCGTACATAAGCAAAGTAACATAGTTTACGTTTTACAGGTTCTAATTCACCGACATTACATATCATTTATCGGATAAAGACGGAATCATACTTTCTGCAGTTCCTGTTTATAGGGGTAACGCCTTACGGTTTGATCTTTAAGATCAAGAAATAGGTTTATCGCTAAGAAATTCTTCTCTACATATATGACTTTGCTGCCTTGGGCAAAAAGTAACTGAGCTACCCTGCTGTTCGAAGCAAGTACCATAACCATAACGTATTCCGCCTTTCTCCGGGTTCTCCACTTACAAGACTGGCGATGAAACCTGAAAATCGCGGCATTTTACGACTAGAGATAAACTACAATAAATTGCTTCTCTCCCTTTAAATTCTCTCTCTCTCTCTCTCCCCCCTGTACCTCTCTCCTGCTACCAAGCCCCTGGAATGCGCTCATTTCACAGTTTTAACGCTCCCTTGAGGTAGAGGTTGAAAGAAGAAGGTTTGTGTTATCATTTCTTCCATCTCTCCATTTCTTGGCTTCATAGCACAACTCCAATGCTTTCAGTGATTACCAGGAAAATCTGTCACTTTTGAACTTCCGCACTGTGAAAGATACCTTGAAATTCAAGCTTTATTACAACTTGAAACTTAATTTTTTGAGCACCTATAAAAATAAACGTTAAATCAGTTTGTTTCCAGCTGTTCTTACTTGATTTATGTATTTCTTTAAATGAGCGAGACTAAAATTAATACTTTTTCCAACTTATTTTGCTCAGTAATAAGCATAGCCATACAGCAAATAGCTTCATAAGTGACAAATAAATCAATCATAGAATTTTGTAATTTTGATAACTTTCAATACCTTCACCAATGATACGCAAAATATTCAATGCTATTAACGTAGGTTATATTTTCAAGGGACATTCAAAGTTAATGTTCTGCAAATTTATGTGCATGAGTTTGTTGGCATACATTGAAACTAAGGCTATTTAAATATCTGTTTAACTTTGTCACATGATGGTTCCTAAAGTACCTTGTTTATATATGAAATGTTACAGTAATTATTTAATTAGCAAGCGTTATTCGTTTAGTTTATTTTTAGTCATTAATTTTTATATCTGCATCAGTATGCGTAATATTTCTCTTTGCTTTGGTTTCCTCTTTTTAGAATTCCAAAGAATGCAGTTTACCACATCCGTTAGTTTCCCTGCTTTAATTGGTCTTCCAATTAAGCACATTGTTTGAAGATCATTTATAGTGGACTCAAGTATTTGAACACTGACTCTAAGAAGTCTAATCTGTCTTTATTTTTCTCAGAATTGCAGTGCTCTATCCTTACATATTGAAACATGATTCTTAATAGCTCAACCAAAAAGAATACACGTTTTAAATTTTTTGCTTACTTTTTTCACCATTGTCATGGTTTATTTCTCCAACATCAATTTTTCAGCTGTGGTCTCCTTTTGCTTATCTCTGTAAGGCAATTATGTACAGAGTACACTGATTTTCATATAAATTTTTTAAAAGTATGCTTCACATGGGAGGTACCAGAAACCAAGAACTTGTGCATTACTTCCTAGTAAAATAAGTGACGGAAATACCGAAAATATAGGAAAATATGAATTTTTATCCTAGTATTAATAATTATAATGATTTTCAATTTTTATAACCGATCAGAAATTATTTCCATCCACATATGCATGTGTGATACAACTTTGGAATATCGGTCGACAGCAAGAGTTTTAGTGAACAAAGTTCTCAAATAAGTAGCAATTTCTGTAAATGTGCATACTGAGAGCTTTTAAGGGCCTTCACCGTAAGATATACTTCTGCTTTGGCTTGATATAATCTTATAAACAGAAGTGGAATGCCAAAATCGGAATGTTTTACAATCGATTGTGTACGAACATCTAATGACAGCAGAAGGGCCAGATTAGTGCTTCTGTTGCTACCATTAAAACAATAGATTATGCACTTTTGAAATATCTGCATGTAAATATTCTGGAAAAATGTATTAGCTATCTAAATATGCCACACTAGAAATGATGTTCGCTGATCTGCCTATAAAATTTTTGCAAAAAGAAAAAAGAGAAGGTGTAGCACTATTTTGCATTACACCAGTAATGACTTGGTTTCAATAAAATTATAAAATTGGAGCACATGCACCTCCTGTAACAACTTCGTTTGATGCTGTACAAACTCATACATAATAGTATCAACTTTTTGCAATAGTTTATAACATATAGCTCGGTTATTGGTAGTGTGAGCCTAGTACTCCTTAACGGTCCTGGGCTGTACATATCTGAACGAATTGTTTTTCTTTTAGGATATACATGACTGAAATTTCATGAAAATATTCAAAAAATCACATTTTCTTCTTTTTAGTCTATAAAATACTGTAAGCCTTCCTGAATCCAAAGAATGCTTAGATAGCATCCGCAAGTCATTTTAAATGCTCTAATCTAGTTTGTAAGTTACGTGAATACTAGTGTTAGATATGAATTCTAATTCCTTATACTTGTTTCCTCGCTATTGAAAGTTTCAGCATTTGTCATTATTTAAAATACTCCTTGCCTCTCAGTTCTTGTATTAGACTAATGAAACTTTGTAAACACGTTCATAGAGACACAGTGAATATAACTCACGCTGGGATTTATTTATATGTACATTTAAGCACATTTTCTTTGCTTCAAAACACAAAAATTTCAAATTTTGGCCAAAAAAGTCACAATCATAGCTTTAAATACTTGTGGAACCTAAATTTATTGAGACACAGAGAAACCTAGAGAAAACTAAAAAATGGATGTATTGGGAACCTGTTGTTAAAATATTTGACCAAAATTTAAGTTATTTTGTCGCAATGGAGTTTTCAAGCGACGTAACCAAAAATAAATACAATTGACAATATTTTCCAAACTATCAAATTGAAATTGATAAAATTTGGGCTGCATCATATTTACACTAAGTTACATCTATGACATTAATCCTAGAAAGCTAAAGTTATTAGTTCAGAATTTCAAATTTTCAGTCATAGGTAACCTTAAGCCCATGCATGAATATATGCCATTCACATTAAAAACAAAATATAATTGCGGAATACGAAATGGAGTGAAAACACTATTGCAGTCTAGAAACAGAACAAAGAGGTAATGTTGTACCTGGACTTACAAATCACACTAATGATTCTGGAGAACTAAACCCTGCTGCATTTGTTAGAATTCCATCTTTCTGCTGCAATTTGAAGGTTGTTTGATTACATCGGCATTA
The DNA here is from genome assembly GCA_030765055.1 of Mantis religiosa. Taxonomy (NCBI): domain Eukaryota; kingdom Metazoa; phylum Arthropoda; class Insecta; order Mantodea; family Mantidae; genus Mantis; species Mantis religiosa. The sequence continues at coordinate 61,954,243 of CM060948.1, forward strand.
GTTGTTAAAACAAGTTGTTCCTATGCGCAATATAATTACAAATCTCCACAACAGAAATGTAAATGTGCCACTCAATGCCATGAGAGCCATAAAAGTTCTATATATACTGTGTATAAATATCAACTATTATGAGTAACAGAATAACATTTTTGTCTGGTAGGAATTTATCATAAAAAATATCCATTCCGACCAAAATAACCTAGCTGTCGACGGGTTCTAAAACCCCAAATTCTCAGTAACTCACTAAAGCGCACATGATTCACCTCTCTTCAGTTGCTTTAATGCTCTTTTAAAACCTATTTCTCTGCTGCCTTAAGCTTCCTTAAAGCCCAAGATAGGTTCCATTTACTATTGAATAGGTACAGATTAAGAGAGCTACAAACCTGTTTCATTTTGACTGATTTAAGTATAATGTTTGCTCTGAGAAGGGTTTAAAGTGGTGCGACATTATACACAAGAAATCGAAATTGTATTATTTTCATTTATAAGCTACAATGAATTGTTATAAAAGAACTCATTATGATTTCATGCAGTGTAAATTTCTTGAATCAATTTACCTCGAATACTTTGGAGAATTGTGAATGTAATACTTTGCTGTAGTAAATCCTCAATAATTACATTATTTTTGTTCTCAGTCTTATTACCTGCTTAACGTACCCTGGAGGTTATTCGGACAGCAGGAAGCAGCACGGCAAGATGCAATGCCTTATTGACTGTCATTGAAAGCAGAACACTCATATTTATGTTTATTGATAAAAGAGAAAATTTAGTTTTACTGTTTTGAATACATAGCATACACAACACCTCTTTAATAATACATCTTCTTACCTGACTGTGATTCCACCCTATAAAATGTTTGAAGCACAGTGCTTTCACTAGAGCACTTGTGGCTATCAAACAGCTAGTTGAACTTTTATATATTTTCGCGAATCCATTATCATGAATGGCGGCGCACGCGCTAAAAGGGTTCGTGGGAGCGATAACAGGCGGATAGTGTATCACGGAGATAAAGAGCCTGCATAAGCAGAAAAACATAGCGCGGAGATAAAAGGCATGCCAAAACAGATAAGTGAGGTAAATGGAACATTCTAGTGACATCTTGACTGTCTTACAGAACATGTAATTTCTTGTTTGTTACAAAATATTCCAGAAATATCTAGTAATATGAGTAGAGGTATTTAAGGAAGCGGCGACTAGCCAAAAGGCAGTCGCAAACAGTTGCAAACAGAGTGTTGTTATAAAATAGAGCTGTAATTGAAATTGGTGTATTTGAGTGAGTGAGTGTGTGGTGTTTTAGGGCCCGTCGACAACAAGGTCATTTGGGCCCGTTGGTGTATTTGGAAGTAAACTGTTTGTGTTCAACGAACTTGGTAGATTGCAATTGTGTGCATGTTACGTAATTCTGCTGTAATCTGCAAGTGTACCAAATGTATTTCTACGGAAATAAAGAAAGTTTTGAATTTCCGCAACTTAGACTTTTAATTCCACGAACCCACAAGTCACAATATAGAAGAAAGGCAACTCCAATTTATATTCTCGTGTTTTCATGCACTACTGTAATTAAATTTCCCTCTCAACACGTTGACATGAGTTTTGAAGTATTTATTATTCTCCGTTTTACATAGTATAGTCAAGAATGAAAGGTTACAAATATCTTGCACTAAACGAAGAAAAACAATGTTCACCACAGAAAAATAAAACAAAAAAGGCCACACCGGCTAATTAGATGCAAATAACTGCAACAAAGTGATTCGCAAGAAAAGCAGAGATGATAATTGCAGTTGTTGCCCTAAAGGTTTGGAGATAACTGTAAAGTGAAATGGAACTGTAACAGTTATGTTATCATAGGAATATTGTGAACCAGGAGACGCTGTTAGTGGCGATTTACTTCTTAATGCCTATAAACTTGGACACTAGGCATAGTGCGAACTTTATAAACGTGAGCCATTTCAATAGGCTATAACTTTTGGAACAATAATGGGACACACGTGCAACTTTGGGAGAATATAATACACAATTGGGAGATTAAATTACACTATTTATATCTCAGAGAAAATGTTGGAAGTTTCCTCCACCAGCATCTATACATGTTTGCACTCGTCTCACTATATTCTCTGAAGTTTTACGGAGAGTATTCTCGCCAATGTTACTTATTTCGGTTCAAATGGTTTGCTTAAGGACATCAATTATCCATGGTCTATTCTTGTACTCTCTGCTTTTTAGATACCCCCGCAAGAAAAAGTCCGGTGAGGTTAGATCAGGGGATCTGGTGGACCACAGACCTTTTGAGATTATTCGATTATAAAAGAAACTGGTTAAAAGTTCCATTGTGTCATTAGATGTATGGCACGTTGCTCCATCTTGCTGGAAATAAGCTCTCAATTCGATATCATCTCCGTGAAACTTCAGAGATATTGTGAGACGTGTGCAAAGATGTATGGATACTGGTAAAGGACACTTCCCACATTTTCTCTGATATGTAAATAGTGTAATCTCCCAATTGTGTATTATACTCTTCCAAAGTTGCACGTGTGTCCTATTATTAGTTTAAAAGTTATGATATGGCCTACTGAAATGGTTCAGGTAATATTTAGAATGCTTTCCTTCAGAATAGTATAAAACTCTTCTGCAAAACACAACGTAAATCCGGATTAGTAACAGAAGAAAACTGCAGTACTCAAGAGCTTTCTTACGACTATTGTTTTCCAATAGAAGGAAAAGGTGGTGTGAATGAGTAGAGAACAACGTTCAAAAATCCGTCGGCTATTCCCGGAAAGGATACTTAGTTTTGGGGATGAAAGAATTCTTCTGAAGGGTGCCAATGAAAACACTTGCAAAGTGAAATATAACAAGGATATTTCGGTGTATCTTGTTTCATTTACAATGAATTCCTTTTTATCTTTGTATGCCTTTGTTTACAAATTAATCTAGTATGCTCAGAGTAAAAAGGCATATTAAGAGTTTTCCGGAATATCGTAGTGTTTACAATTGATGGAATAATCAACCAGACTTTAAACGCTCAGTTTTAGGGATTAAAGAAATCCCGTAAGCAAAAATTAATAAAAAGGAATAAAAAGAAGGATAGATAATAAGTTGGTTAAACATTAATAAACAAACAGTACAATAAAAGAGAAAGAGGTGGCCGCCTGCACTGTTTCTCACCCCCGCTACACGCTCCCTTTCCCTCCAGCAGTAGTAAAACTGCCGCGTTGATAAGATGTACTGCACAAGTTTGCACGCCTCCATTACTGTACTTCCTTCTAATTTATCGCCAGTGAGGGCTTGTGGCCTCCACCCTCCCCGACTTTCTTCTTTACGACTGTCGCTGCCGCCATTCTTTTCTTCCTCCATCCTTTCCTCTCTGGAAGAACGGTAGCCATTTTTTCTCCTCGAAACCAGTATACTTCAAAGTTAGGGACTGCGTTGCAGCAAACAGTATAAGGATTATTTGAACTGCTGCAGCCCATTGTCTTTACAAATTCATTTGAATGAAAAGCTCTGAAAGCGGCTCTTGATACCATCTTATTATTCTGTAAAGTCATGCTATTTAAATGGATTGATTTTTACATACCTAAGCGGAAAAATATGTAGATGCAGCAATATGTTTTCTGTATAAGTATACAGTGTTTTTTATTTGAGATCAGCGTCTATCTTAGCAATTCAATACTCTGGAAGCGCAGCTCTTTGGGTAAAATATGAAGTACAAATCCTGAAGACTTCCAACTACTGTCACTTAATGCCACTGTCAACCTGCAGCATACAAAATAAATTAAAGTAGTTAATTTTATTTTCGCTGGGCGTTACTAGATAATGAAGTGAGAAGGTATCATACAAAACACAGGTTAATATGATTAAAAGTAAAAACAGGCATCAGATATTAAAACAAAGCTTACTATCGAAAAGATAGTCAGACTGAAAAATTCAATGCCATAGCCGGGATCTGAACCACGTATCTTCTGGTTGCCATCCAGCCGTTCTAACCATTGAGCTACTATGGCCAACGTGCCGATATGACATTAAATTCTCCAACTGACTCGTGTCAGTCAATAGTAGTTCAATGGTTAGAACGGCTGGACGGCAACCAGAATGACCCGTGGTTCATATCCCGGCTATGGCATTGAATTTTTGTCTATCTTTCCATACTTAGCCTACACACGGCCAGTGTGAAAGAACAATTAATTTCCAAATGTTACTATCGTTCAGTTCTTTGAGCGCATTGAAATTTGCTAATAAAATATTATTTGTATTAAGTTTCGGAATTTGTATTTATTTATATCACATACATTCACATTTTTAAACGGTATGACGAGGCTCCGGCGTTATGTTCAGAAATAGAAAATATTTACAAAGTAATGAAATCCCTAAACAAAGCTCTAAAGCCAATAAATGTCCCTTACATACACATGTTAAGCATAAAGCGAACGTAATTACTTATTATAAAACTCCCATCTTAATTCCTATATCTTGAAATAAAATGTTCTAAGATTCAATGGAGAAAATGCCTATGGTAATTAATTCAGCACTAGAGTAAAGTAATTTCAAATATAACACGATCGTTTCCATTACTCGAATTTATTTTTAGTTCAAATAGGTACAGCCAGACTGAAAAATGCAATGCCATAGCCGGGATTTGAACCACGATTCTTCTGGTTTTTCGTTCAGCCGCTCTTAACCATTAAGCTAATATGGCCAACGAGCCAGCTTTACAATAAATTCTCCATCATAATTTTACTTTGTTATACAACCAAAACTCTCTCCTTAGAATATCCGGAATATCCGAAATCCGGACCGATGTGTGTGTGTGTGTGTGTGTGTGTGTGTGTGTGTGTGTGTGTGTGTGTGTGTGTGTGTGTGTGTGTGTGTGGGTGGGTGTGTGTGTTAAATCATTATTCTTATGCCTGAGATTAGCGAACAACGTTATCCACTAGGAAAGTAGGCTGCCTTGCTCTATAGTCTATACTCTGCTTTGGTCATTCCTGAGCTTTACAGTAGAACACCACAAAAAGTAGACTTTTCTGTTATGTCTGACCTTTTGAGCTTAAGTGATGATATACAGATTTTGTCATTTTAATCAATAATTCAGCAGACCTATGTCCGCACAAGGGAAAAGTAATGTAGCAACAGAATAAACACTTCATGCAAACTGATATAGAAGAGGAAGGATAGTGGCACTTCGAAGTAGCACAGTGAGTTTTGCAAGAAACAGGGAAACAGGGGCATGGTGTTGAACACAGGCTTGAAATAAGGAATAAAAGAAAAGTATTATGACGAAGAATGTCGTTACCGATGAAGGCACAGATGCTTTTTCCTAGGTTTACAAAATGTAGAGCAAACAGTTGGCCAGTTTTTCAATCAATTCTACAATAAAAGTTTTCAATTTAATAACAAAACTGAGAAATGTTTCCAATGAGCTTAAAAATCTGAAGATTGATTTGAGAAAGTTAGTGTTGCTAAGCCACAAATGAACATCCGTGAAATCAACGGCAAATTAAAATAGTGTGCAATAAATAAATACTTTCAGTTTCTTTCTTTCTCGTATTCTATTTTAAGATGCAGAGCTTGAAAGAGAAGTGCATCAGTGCGTTCGTTGCAGTATTATAAGTGGATGCTCAAGCTTCTAGTAACTGTGAATGCAAAACTGATGAAGCCAAGAATTGTCAAAAATCTGAAGATGTATACTTGCTATTATCCTAATCGTTTAGAAATCTTCGAAGAGCTTGGATGCACTAAGCAAATTTCTGAGAATAATTTCATAAGTTGCCTGTTCCACTTGTGTAGAAATTCTTAGCATATGATCTTCCAGGAAAGGATTGTAATCATGACAATATATCGAAAGCATTATGCAGCAAATCAGCCGAAACAATGGTGAAATCAAGTGTATTCTTCTGTAACCCATTGTCACATCAGTGGGTCAATCAAATGGTATAGTAATTGTTGAATCACACAAGCCATCGTATGAAATAGGTATCTCATAGTACTGATTGCTGATATGGGCGCGGGAAAACGTAATGCTGAAACACAGTGCTGAAAATATACAAAAATCTGAATTTATGATGCTATCAGAGTCTCCCAAGAATGGAATGAAATTAAGGCATTAACACTAATAAGATAAAGCAAAAGTTTGGGCCACAATAAAGTTGGTGGAAGAGTACCTTGTAATACAGGTTTTCCTTGGCATATTGGATAGTTGGTTGATACTAACAGTGATAGTGTATTCTGTGATAGTTATTTCACGAGTAGAAACCTTTTGAGTCTCCTCCAATTTTAAAGCATCCGAGCAGCAGGTGCGGTCAGGGAGACACAAATTAAAGGAATCTCCTCTGAAAAACAGAAAAAAGATGAAGAAAAAGGAATGCGGAATTTATGAATCTTAGATTTATATTAACAGCAAAATGAGCATCAAAATGCTTCCTTCACTCCACATCCTAAAGAACCCATTTATGTAATAATCCTATCTATTCTCAAATCCTATTGGGTGTGCAAGAAGCAAACACTCAGACTAATCCTTAGCCTGCCAGCAACAACGAGAGGAGACAACGAGTGGAGCTTTCTGGAGTGTCTCATAATCTCAGAAGACAGATATCAAGAAACATTAAACTAATTCCACCGCTACCCAGGATGCAAAGATGGAAGCAAGTAGTATATGAGCGTGGGTAGGAAATTGTTAGAAAGTTATTAATACGTTCGCCCTCGTCCGATGTGACTTATCATACTCACACAGAAAAGTTGCCTCCTTAAAATGAACGTACTTATTCTTAGAACTGTTTTTCTCACAATCCTTAATCCTAGATGTCTATCGACAGACGAGATGCGCTTAATTTCCTTTTTATACATTTCTGAATGCTGGGTATTGAGGTTATTTTAAAAAGGAACATTTCTTTGATTTATCTGCCAGTCTAACTTGAAGATATGAAATGGACTGATTCGGTCTCTTACAGAGGCCAAATATGCAGATACTTCCACAAGATCTTGCATATCATGCACCATAGCTTGTCTATCATCATTACTAGGGCTATGAAGTTGAGGAAAAATCGGTTTTCTATTTCGCTAGCTTGGAGGAGGAGGTCTAACATAATATATTATGGGTCAATAAGTCTAAAAATGAATTTTATTTGTCCTTTTTTTTGCCTTTTTAGTTATTTTTTACTTAAAGATACTTTTTTTCAAATTTATATTTGTTCTTTTTGCCTTTTTGGCTAGTTTTAAAAGGCGTTTAAAACTTTATTAGATTTAAAAGTCATTTCCATAGCACTTTAGTTATGTTTAACGGTTGCTTTTGCAACTGTAACTTCTTTTGACGATCTTTTTCCTGTTCAAAAGTCTTAGAGTAAATTCTACTTTCTTTAAACTAGTACGAACTCCTTAGACTTGGCTACAGCAGCTAACAGGTGAGATGATTCTTTCTATTGCATTCAGGTCATTAGTACCAGCAGAATACCTAACAACGTTCTCTAAATATCCCGTTAGTTTTGCTCACAAGATTTTGTTCATATCAAGTATGCACCAATGACATCCGATTATGTGCAGATAACTTCTTCAATGCTTTCCCAATGTGCTGTCAAAAACAGACGATCCTTTACACCTAATAATTTAGAGAGAACTGCAATGCCGAATGAGGTAATCCTTTTGAAGTTTAATTTGTGTAATCCGAGTGTGGTTAAGTCAGATATGATTTATTTATATCTATTTCAGTTTCCTTCTCCAGAATGTCCATCAATGATTGCTGAATCAGAGAAAGTATTTCTTAGATGTTTGTCTCGCTGTATGTATTGCGTATCACTTAAATATTGTACTTTTGACCTTATTCATTAAATATTTAATTGAAAATTAATTTATTCATTTGTAGGTATCACTTCTTTACGTTCTTTCTTCCAATTTCTGGTAATTTTTGGAATATTTTTATGTCTTTTTAAAGATCCTTTTTAGAAAATTTATGCGTGCTCAACTTCCTAACCCTAATCCTCAAAATATGTTAGTCATTAGAACTTTCACGAAAGGCAAATCAACTTACAGTATAGGAAATTCTTCCAAAATTAGAGTACAGTAGCTTACTACTGCCCTAATATCCCTGATATAAAATATTCTTTAGTCGCATATTACGAGGGTGGGTCAAAAAGTAATGCATCCTATTTTGTTTTTCTCCTTTAATTGTCAAGGAAATTGAATCCAATTTACATAGCTTGAAAAGGACAACATTGACGATTAATTTGTCACTATTCAATATAACCTCCGTCCTTTTCCGCAGTTTCGGTCCACCTTTTAACTAGTGTGGTAAAGCTACGGTCTTGCTTCCTAAGCCATTGACGTACGAACGTTTCCACAGCCTCCTCATCTTCAAAATGAATCCCACGATGACCTTCCTTTAGTGGCCCGAACAGATGGAAGTCTGATGGTGTCAAGTCAGGGCTGTATGGGGGGGGTGAGGTAAGACTTGCCATCCCAATTTCTCAATTTCTGCAGTGGTGTAACAGCTGGTGTGTGGTCTTGCATTATCATGCAAAAGAAGAACATCCGCCATAGTTTTTGTTGGGCGAACTCGGCGAAGACGTGCTCTCAGATTTTTGAGAGTTCTGACGTATTGGACATAATTTATTGTGCATCCCTGCTCAAAAAAAAAAAAACATCATAAGCACACCTTCTGCATCCCAAAATACTGTCGCCATAACTTTCACTGCCGTCCGATGAGTTTTGAATTTTTTTTTTCTTCGGTGACGATGTGTGATGCCATTCCATTGACTGCCTCTTTGATTCTGGTTCAAAAAATGGACCCACGTTTTGTCTCCAGTAAAATTTTTTTCCAGAAACTCCTCTCCCTCCAAATTGTAGCGCTACAAGTGTTCGGAGGCTATTGTTTTCCTTGTTTCTTTGTTTAGAGCGGTTAACATTCTTGGTACCCAACGTGAACAAACTTTTGAGTAACCCAGTTGTTGAATAATTGTCATCACACTGCCTTTACTGAGGGAGGTAATACGACACAGTTCACCTGTTGTTACTCGGTGATCACCACGAATGATGTCATGGACTCGCTGAACGTTGCATGTAGTCACTGCAGTCACCGGCCTGCCGATTCGCTTGTCATCTGCCAATGGTGTTTGCCCTTCAGCTTCGTTACAGCGACGAACCCATCGTCTAACAGTGCTGACATCCACCGTTGTATCACCATATACATTTTTTAGCCTTTCGTGAATGCGAATTGGCGTTTCACCTTCCGCAGTCAAAAATTCAATCACAGAACGCTGTCTAATACGAATGTCGATGTCAGCCATTTTGCAAGAGGATGCAGGGCTGCCACCCGTTGACTTAGGAAGTTACTAGTGCAGGGGATTGGAGAAGAAGGTTTGAGAAATTGCGCCAAATTCAAAATTTTCACATAACTTACTTAGTTAAGGGGGAAAAAATAGGAGGCATTACCTTTTTACCCACCCTCATATTTACTATAAAAACTGTGCATAAAGATGACCGTATACAGTTAAAATACACGTTTGCCTATAAGTCCGGATATGTAGAGAAGGAATGGAAAAAAAATTAAGGTAGTGTACACGAAATAATTATACGAGCATGATATAATATTTTATAGCCACGTGTTCTCAGTTCTATTAATTTAATTATAAGGGTATTCAACAAACTCCTGCTGCAATAATAATGATTATTACTATTATTATCATTATCATCATTACTTTCACCATTACTATTATTATTTCATTTGATTTTCTCTCCTGTATGTTCAGACTAATAACAGACTGCATTATTAATTAAATATAGTATGGTAACATTAAATAGACGCCACAGAAAATGCATGTGCTTAAATATAATGTATGAATAAACGACGCTGATAAGACAAAAATGTGCAGCCACTATTTATGAAGCAGAGCATAAATATTCAAGGTAATGTCACTGAATTTTACATGTAGATTGTGTTATAGAAACAATTTATATAATAAAATAATCGCAAACCATGAGCGAAAGGGAATTTATGCCCATAACGATGAAATAAACATAGATGCATTATTTGCAACCTTGACTATAAAGTTCCATGTGCCCAGCGTCCACATTTGAGGACCCCCGACCCTGAATACATGCCAGTCAATAGTAATGAAAATGAGAAATGTAATGCATGATTCTACCCTCAGCTGGATGCATTTATCATCATATACTAATAAAATAAATATCATCTCTACAAATATGGCTGCGATCATTGACTAATTTTGAGTTATATTTCAGATGAGTTCCTGCATATCAGCTTAAATAATGGATACCTACGTTTTAGAAACTAAATGTCTCACTCCAGAAACATTTAACCGTTTATATCTTCTTGGGTAGTCCTTTTGTGGCCACTTGCTGCTTTTAGGTAGTTACCTAATACATGATTTGAGAATTGCGCTTTTAAACTGCCAAATATTAGGCTAAAGTTAAAGATCGGAACTAGACTGGACACATTTAATAATAGCTAGCCATATATAATCGAATTTCAAACAATTACTCACAGCAGTGTTAATGAACTTACACATATACTGTTTCGCAGTATTTGAGATGATCGCCGTGAAGACGTATACAAACACGTGACAGATGACAACGCTTACTGCGCTCTCGGAAATCTCAATAATAGTCGAGTGATAGAACCAGGATCTCTAGTTCCTGGAATTGACATTTACAAGAGTGATTCGACTCTCCAATCGCTTTCCTTGTTTAATCAGAGATTTTCTTGCTTAGGATTGAATTTTCATTCAATATTCTTCCAATTCTTGATATCTACATGTAAGAAGAATGCTCCAGTATAACTAACGTTTGAGTTCGTTAACATTTGTGAAATATTCCATTTCTTTGGTAAGCTAGTTGATAACTGTTTGTATTGCTAGGGTGCGGGAGGGGTTGTATGTTTTACGCTTCCAATGCATGGTCAGAGATCTACTTGTCGGTCCCAGTAATGATTTTCCACAGTTACATTTACTTTCCCGAAATTTTAGATTGTTAACTGGAGACTGTGTTTACTGGTAATGCAAATGAGCTTAGGGTGTGATGTAGTTGAGTGCTATTTTGTTCTATAGTAACTTCATTATGATATGACAAGAAAATATGCAACAAGTATTATCTCTTAGAAATCTAAAATGATTTTTTGCTTAAGTCAGCATATTATAAGGTAAGACAGTTTAATTCATTAAATGTTAGTTCTGATTTAAGAGGCGAGAGGGACCGCTTCCAGCCAGGCTTTTTGTTCAGTAATGTATAACAGGTGGAAGCCTCAATGCTCTAGTGTGCAGATTGCCATTTACCAAGGTTCATGAGGAAATTTGGGGCTAAGTTCAATGCATTTCCTATCAACTTTGCTATACGATCCGTCGGAACGTCATAGCTTGGGTCGTCGAGGTCAATTAAATGCAAGTGCTAAGATTTACAATTTTTAATCGTGATGATCAACCTTTTATGCTTGTTAAACAATTCATTGCTATCTGTCTAGACTTAATCGGCTGCTTCGTTGATATCATATCCTTGTTACACAGTAGCAGATTCAACTGCGAGAGGCACCTAGCTGAGTACCAGCATAACAGGTTAGGTCACGTTTGATATTAATGAGTGGGTCCTAATACGAGGACTGTTCAATAAAGAATGATCACAATTTATTTTTGACAACGTACCATTACTCATCCTCGTAATTTTGATGGTCCTTCTCAAAATAGTTTCCCCCGAATGCGATGCACTTGTCCCAGCGTTTCTGCCAGAATTCAAAGACATGCTGGAAACCATTTTTTGATATATCTTTCAAAATCGCCTCCGCAGCCTTCGCCACTGCTTCTGATGATGGATAATGCCTCCCACGAAGGCGTTTCTTCAAGTTAGGGAATAGAAAAAAGTCACATGGGGCTAAATCCGGACTATAGGGGGGGATGGGATGCACTTCACGTTGATTTTTGCAAGATATTCAGCAACAACATTGGCAAGATGCGGTCGCGCATTATCGTGGTGCAGCATCCAGCCTGCTTCACGGAAATGTGGTCTTTGGCGCCTGATATGGACTTGCAATGTCCTCAGGACATCCCTGCAGTATTATCCATTTACTGATCTGTGTGCAGGTATAACATGCTGATAAACCATTCCATGAATATCAAAGAATGAGTTGGCCATAACTTTCCCAGTAGAAGCAACCACTTTTGCTCTTTTGGGGATTGGTGGTGAAGGATATTTCCACACTGAGCTTTGCTGTTTGCTCTCAGGATCAAAATGATGTAGCCAAGTTTCATCAGCAGTGATTACGCATGTAAGAAACTTCGGATTTTCCTCTAACATCAACTTTAACTGCATGTTACCTCCATTGCAGTGGTAGGCAATACTGCACATGTCTTAACTTGCCTGGCTCTCGCAGGCGGGAACCAGAAGTACCAAAAATGGAACTACTACAGTGTGTTTGGTTCACATTAAGCTAACAGAATATAATAAGATTGAATTTTAGTGCGAAAAATTATGAGCGTTAAAAATTATGATCATTCTTTATTGAACAGCCCTCGTACAATTGACTGTGAAATACCTGCACTTATCTTTCATAATGTGGCTGAGTATATTTTAATTCTGTTGAGCTGATTTGAATTGTACATTTAAAGGGATATGTTGTAGGTAAATACTTATATTTTTATATTCTAAATTACTGCGTCGTTTTCTTGAACTATATTTGAAAAATAATTCTGGTGAGTGGTGGATGGTGGGTGGTGAGTGGTGAGTGGTGGTGGTTGAGATAGTGGCGGTTAAGTGTGTGAATTTGAAATGGGCTCAAAGGTTTTCGCACTTAGAGAACTAGGTATACTACCCATATGTTTTGAACAATCCCTATTTCCTATCTTGTAGGATTTCGAGCTCCTAGGATCTTGTTGGTTCCAGTATTCCTTTTCTGATGTTTGGAGTAAGTGGTTTATCTAACAAGGTCTTTTGATGCTGCAAGATCATGTGTGTTTACTTAATCGTTTTTAATTATTGTCTTGATATTGTGACTTTGTGAGTTCCTAAAATTAAACGTCCAATTTGCAGAAATTCAAAATGTTTATTTCCGTATAAACACTTTGGTCAACCCATGCAGTAGCAGGATTACGTAACATACACAAATACAGCCTCGAAGGTCGCCTGCGGCACCCACAATCAAAATAGTTCACTTTCAAAACAGAGCTGTACGCACACGCAATTTCGATTACCACTCTCCCAACTCGCGATCGCGGCTTCCTCTTTATAGCTCCACTCATATTTCTGGAAGTTTGACGAATGTTCTGTTATACGACACCAGACGAAACCCGAACCTTTCAGTCAACTAACTTTATCTGTTTCGGCAAGCCTTTTATCTCCGCGTTGCACTATCTGTCTCTTTGTGCGTGCTGGCCGCGCATCGTCGCAACAATGGGTTCGCGACAACATGCTAATCGCTATAGCCATTGAATTTTATTGCTTAGTTCAGGCATTCCTGTTCATGTTATAAGTCATTCGTCACAATGTATACGTAGAGAATGTAGAAAGAATGTATTTCAAATTATCAAATTGGATATCAGATATGTGATGCGTTATAACTCTGCCCAAGTTGGTTAGCAATATTCTGCACAGAAACATTTGTTTTGGGCATATTTAGCTGCCTTAATAGATGCAGCTAATCGTGGTTCGTTGTTTTTCTTAAACAAAACCAAAACTGTACTTAAACTACTATACTTAAAAGAGGGTTTTCACATATATATATATATATATATATATATATATATGATAATGAAATGTTTGCTAACATAGCAACAGATGAGACACAAAAATTTCTATGGGGACATGTCATCCACAGGTCAGTGATATAGCAATTAGGAATGCTTCAAAATTTGGAAAATAAACTGAGCCGAATGCAGATTTCTGATTAGAGTAGATAGTACTCACATTGATTACTCAAGGGCACCTAATATGTAGCAGTTGAATGACACTAAATTTGAGCATGATGGTAATGATTCCAGAGCAATTGCCTTAATACTAAATTTTGTACACATACATGGGAGAATAAATTAAAGTACCCTGAAAGGACTATTTGCTATCTCATATAACGCAAAAGTGATTCATAATCTTCAAGCTCAAGTCTTTAAGGCTAAGCACCTTAGCACAACAATCCGATGCTGATCTCAGAATTACCGTCCAAAGCTGCGTCTCACAACGGGCGTCATGAGTGGGATGCAGTACTATAGGGTATAATGTATAAGCATTCCGTGTCCCTTTCAGTCGGTGAATGCGATCTTCCAACTTGGCGCCGCTCCCTCAATTGGCCTAACAGGGACGACACTAGGCCCAGTACAACCATGGGTATGAGGAAAGGAGGTAGTTTCTTATCCAGTTGTCGTCGCTGACTTAAGGGTGGTTTTAATTACCTTGTAATCGTCTTAAGGTGAGGTGAATGGCGTAGTTTGTATTAAGGAAACAAACTATTTGGTTCTATAGTTATTTAATATGTCCAAACGGAAGAATTTTCACATTAATGCCGCTTGCAAATAAAACAAGTAATACTTCGCATTTTGTTGCAGTGCAAACGAATGTTTAGAAAAATTTATTTTCAAAGCAGAAATGTATATGAACCACTTTCATTAATAATGATTATAGTGATAATGCTGATAACAACAGTACTAATAATAACAAACATGTATTAGGTTTAACTCTTTATGCTATTTTGGATAGCAGAAGACGTTTACTTATTGCTAACTTATTTTGGATATAAAACTGAAAATAATAATGATAATGATGATCATGATGACGACAACAACAACAACAACAACAACAACAACAACAACAACAACAACAACAACAACAACAACAACAACAACAACAACAACAACAACAACAACAACAACAACAACAACAACAATAATAATAATAATAATAATAATAATAATAATAATAATAATAATAATAATAATAATAATAATAATAATAATAATAATAATAATAATAATAATAATAATAATAATAATAATAATAATAATTACTCCAAATGAAGCTTGTTGGCATGATATTATAGGTAATTTTGTCGATGCGAAAAGCATTAGCATTGTAATCTTACACCTCTTGGTGAAGTAAACCATTGTGAAGGCTCCTAAATTTACTAGTTAGGTATAGCTGGCGCTACGAAGGCTTGCCAATGTGCTTGATGTGCAGGACACTATTCTCATACAGCACGTACCGTTACACCTGTTGGGCGATGAAATGTGTACTGTTTAACGCCCGCTTTTACTACATACGACACCGCAGGTGATGACACTGATGATACATGAAGTGAAGATGCAACACCGGTGGAATGAGATGGCGGGGAAAACCGAAGATCCCGGAGAAAACCCGCCCCAGCGCCGTGTTGTCCACCACAAATCTCACTTTGCGGTCGCCTGGGATCGAACACGGGCCGCCTAGGTGATAGCCAAGTGGTCTAACCACTGAGCCACGGCGCGGCCCCTGTTGGGCGACATTTACCTTTCACGGCCTCAGTATCCAACATCGTGTCGAGGTACGTATATCGCAGTGAATGAGCATATTATTGAGCTGATTACTTTTTACCGTGTTTTGTGGTTTGATACCGAGGTTTTATTTATTTATGGTTTAGAATATATTACATAGCTATCATACCTCCCATAAAATCAAATTTGGGGAGTGCTAAACTGTAAGATCTTTAATTAGACTGAGACCAGCCGACTTTGTTCGAGTAATACCGAAGTCTCGCGCAGCTCCGACTGGTAAGCTTTCGTTGCGTTATCTCTACTCGATCACACTTCCCTCTTTCTCGCTGCAGCAGGTTTCATGGAGCCCAGAAAACATTTGGAAGCATCTGTATGCATACAATTGATATAAAGGAAACTCTGTGTAACAATTTCGGTGCATTACTTCTGTAAAATGGCAAAATATTACTAATTTAAGTGCAGTGGTAGAAATAAGCGTTTCTATGGGGAAAAACACAACTCATGTTGAAAAATCTTTTCCCAATATTTTATCCAAGCTGCAGCACAATTTACCTAAGCATATGCGACTCACTACACTAGAACATGGAATTGTTTCTAGAGTAACTGGAAAATGGTCAGACAGGGAGAATAGCAAGATAATATAAGTAATAACGAAAATAAGCACAGAATGTCATTTAACTGTGCATATCTTGAGGACGTTTTGTAGTAGGTATTGCTGCACTCCTGACGAACATACTTTATGTCAAGAGTTACACACAACATATGAATCCTTCAGCATTTAACACGCAAGAGCTTTGTGATAATTTTAAGTGTAATATTCTGGGAAACAGTGGATATGGCATGTAAATGCGCTTAACTTCTATGCATCAACGCTTGAACAAATTGAAAGGAAACACGTATAATTAGAACATACATAAAAAGTATAGTAACAAGGCTGTAGAACAACATAAAGTGGTGATACATTGGATTCTAATAAGAAAAAAGCATGAACGTTGTTGAAACTACGCGTACAGCATTCTATGCTACCATCTATGGTCTCTTGGGCACAGAGAAGTTATCAGGTGGCAAGTGGTCAGCGTGCCACCGGTCCTATTCCCTTTAGTGTGGCTTTCGAGAGTGGATCCGCTGTTCTTCCATCAAGTAATGCCTCAATCGGCCTCCAAGGACCACCTCAAGTTGTCGAGTACAGCGCACACATGGCTTCCTACGCAGCAAAAGACCATGGCTTTTCTGCAATTCTAAACTACGTCCCTCCGCACCGCAAGCCGCAACGCTACCGCAGCGCCAGTGGGACAGCAGTAGATCAATATGTGCATTACATATAACTGATTTCCAAAACGCTAGGAACATACGAAAAAAATCAGTTTACCCAAATGATATGGGACAGGCATCCAGCCCCAGAGAACCTTTGAGCCATTAAGCTTTCATTTAACTAGACATCTTAATGGGAGTTTAACAATCCTACTCCTTTCTATTCTTCGTTTTCTGTTTCGAATGGAGGCCTTACATCTCTCAAAACCTGAAAATTGGAGTTGGGGGCCAGATGCCCCTCGATCAGGAGATAAACATTGGTTTAAAGAGATTAGCCTGCATGGGTGATCAGCCTTAAGCCTGGTATTATAGTGAGGGAGGAAGTTATATCAAATGAGGATGAAACGCATAAAAGAAATGATCATGACAGGTCAGATGGGGGAGTGAAAAAGCAGAAATCGAAGTAAACCCACCCTTATGCCGCTTTGTCCAGCAGAAATACCACAAACGGTCTTCTGGGATCGAACCCAGTTTTGGTACGAGACCAGCGTTTTAACACAAGTCCATATCTTTGCCCAAAAGTCTTATCCCAGCAACTTTAAATCTTCTACACGCATGACCCATCATCTCAGGAAATACAAAAGATGCCCGCCTTGGTAGCGTGGTGGTAGCATGTCTGCCTCACGTTTAAGAGGTCCCGAGTTCGAATCTCGGTCAGGGTGAGTTACCTGGATAAGGTTTTTTCCGGGTTTTCCCTTATCATGTAAGACGAATGTCGGGTAACTCTAAGCTCCATGGACCCCAGACTCATTTGAGCATCATTTCACCCAGTTCATTCATCGTCCGATATGGCTTAGCGTTAGAGGACGTAAATTACAAAAGAAAAAAGACTACAAAAGATGACACTGAAATATATACATAATGTAGAGCAGGGGAAGACAGGTATTGGTGGTGTGATGTCAGCTCCGTCAGCTCCCGAACGAAAGGCAAGTTAGCGTGTGACGTCAACGTGCTGATTTCTGCTGTCCAAGAAGAAGGAAATGTTTGATGTGTTGGGGTTCCGACAGCATAGGAAAGACAGGATACGTATCGGGAATTAATAATATGTACAACTTACATCTTGAGTGTTGTAAAATTAATGCTGATGCTTTAATTACACAATGCTTACAGTTTATAAACAATTACATTTTGGCTCTGTGCTATGAGAAAATAAAACTTCAACTCGTAGTTTATCTGAAGGTCAGGCATGTTATACTGTATATAAAATGAAACAAAGTAATTTACTCTGCAAATTAGAGGAGGCCCACTCAGATCAGAATTACGTGGACATTTTCCGACACTTTCTGTATATTTTTTCGTTAACTAGTTTATCAATATCAGGACGTAATGTCTGGGATATTTGTAATCGAAGGCTTCATGTTAGATTGTGATTCGATAAGGCAGTTCGAGTTTTGGACCTAGCTAATTTTATAACAGAAAAAAAATTGTTCGCACACATATGTCGAGCCAAACATATACAATGTCCATGCAGCAAATGAATTCAAACTCGGAAATCTGGTTTGGGGGACATTCTTGTAAAAATCAGCCAACTCTTTCTTGTGTGTATATTTGTCCCTCAATAAATCGCCATATTGTAAATTTAACAATTCCATTAGGTACGTTGCAGCTATGTTGTTGTCATCGAGTGTGCTACATCTTACTGAACCCTCAGATTCTGTACTCAGAGACATTTATATAGGCAACTTGGTACTACACGGCTACTGCCTGACGTCACACGCACTGCAGGTCTCGCTCCCGGCTAAAATACGTCACGACTCTCGAAGCTGTGTTCTTCTGATGTAGGGGCATGTATATCGTTTTATTGATCTAATTTTATTCGGTAAGGTTCTTTATTAAGCAAAGAAAAATTAATGAAAATAGTCCAATCTTTTAATTAATTTTGTCAAGTTTTCTTAAATATAACCAAGCGTGTTGACACCAAACTAGATACACAACAGTAATTTGCGGTTGATTTTATTATCCTAAATTTTAATTTAGCAATCTTAAATTCTTTCCGAGAAAATTTTTCATAAATAACAAAAAAGTCATTCATAGCAAAAGCTAAAATGGCGAAAACAAATTATCATATATTTAAAAAGAAGGAAATCATATTTCTGAGCACATAGAAGCTGTAAACATTGACAATTGTACCAATATGTAGGCTTAAACCTTCCGTAAACCCTAACCACTCTACTCCAAAGTGTGAAGGAGTTGGATTCTTTTTTTCTGTGGAGTTTTGTGGACATTATGAGTGAAAAATTTGCTGATACAGTAGCACTGAAGAAATACATTTAAATAACTCCTTGTCTCCGCAACCTTGTTTGGTTGAAGCTGAACCACTTGTTAAAACCTCTAACCACTGGCTACGCGTTATTTGGTATTCTGTTATATCGTAAACATAACATCTTGTGGAGAAAAAGAAAGTTACTGTTAAGAATAACAAGAGGCGGACCGAAATTTTGGCACCTGCAATACTACTTTATCCTTGCTGAAATTTGATTTAGAAGACAAAGGGACGAAGAACACTGTAGGGGATTAATAACCTTATGTTATTCGTATATCGTAGAGTGAAACCATAAATTTGTGTGTGAAAATAATGAAAATTGTATACATACACAAGAAATACGTAGAGAGTTTCCTAACCTAACTTTTGACCTCTTGTCATTTACAAGGTAGTAAGGAACATCTCGAAGAAACGTTTGCTCTGAGATTCATACCCCTGTCAGAATTATCTTGTAATCAAGCATTTACATTTAATTTTCTGCCATGTAACCTTTGAAATGCTAGTTTGGGCCAGAAAGTCCTACAAACTGTAACTTCTACATTCCTTTAGCAGCTGAAGACATAGCAAACAAATATCCAAAATTAAATCAGTTTCTTTCAAATTAGTGCTAGAAGACAGAACATGTATATTACGGAATCGCCAGAACTCGTATTTCATTTCAGTATTGATTACAGATTATTATAAGAAACTATACTGTCCTGTAAAATATAACTTTTGTTCGCCGGTTTACGATCTAACTTCGGTGTGCTAAACTGAATCATGCTGCTTTCTTCTCTATCACGTAGGGTTTTCTCACAAATCACAAATAATAATTTAAAAGTGGTGTTTTCATGTAATGATCACGTGTTACAAAATGGATACAAAAAGAAAAATTTCTGAGTAATAAATATATATAAATATCTTGTACTTGTTAATAAGGTGTGAAGTTATATTTCCTTTGGCCGGAAAGTCTGTTGTGCTGCCTTACGTTTAAGTCGTGATTAAGGAACTTCTGAGGAGCAAACAGTTAAAACCTGGCATGTCCACCACAAACGAAAAATGAGTTGTATATAAGTAAAATCGCCTTGTTTTGCACTGATTTCACATTTTCCCATCTTTAATTTCATTCAAAAACCGATCAAGTCCCTGAGAAACGGCGTCTTAAAGTAGTGCTTTTCTTTCAATGTCTGTCATGTCCAATAACGCTTTTAAACTAAGTTACCTTGCTAGTTTCATTCAATATCTTGTCACGCTATACGGTAAAGACATTACCGTGGCAATTGCTTCAAAATCTGACATGTCCAATTTAGTTAATTTGTCGTTTATGCTTGTGGCAACACTGTTATTAGTTGCGAAGGCGTCTGCCAATGCGTTGTGAACTTCAAACACCTAAGTGTTTCTGCTGTTACCTTCTGGACTTTCTAGTATATTTTGTAGTGCTGAATAATAGAAGTTACAGTTGATGTTTCCGAAGGGTTCAGGAAAAGAAAGAAAAATCCTTCGGCACGTGAAACTGATAAAATGGAAAGGAAAGTTAAAATGAACCTTAATGTACCACATTTTGACTTGGAATGCATTATGGATTTTAAATTTCAATGAACCTTATAATATTTAACCATATTATGCGAGATATTTGATTTTAGTAGAACTGTATAAACCTGCAGAGAACTACTTACGACTAAATTGCGTACAACAATTAAAGTCCATTTAACGGAATAGCTAACTATTAAAGCCCGCGCTGTCAGTGCTCTGTTGGTTCTCTTATGTGATATGAATGCAAACATTTTCAACTGTGTCTTTCTTCCTGTTCTGTCCCTATCTTGTTTCCTGACCTGGTTTATATTATTTCTATTGTTTTCTTCATTAGGTACTTTGACAAGAATCCAAATTTGCTTTACTAAATTACCTCCGTTTCCTTAACCTTGAGGGTATTAAAGTGATTCGACTGTTTTCTGACGGATGTGGAGGTCAAAATAGAAACAGTCATGTTCTCCATACATTTATGGAATGGATGGAAACGGAATCTCCTGAAAATGCAGAGCGCATTATGATGGTGTTTCCTGTAAGGGGTCATAGCTTCTTGCAAGCCGGTCGAGTATTTGGGAGACTTGAAAAGAAGTTCTGCAAGGAAAGCACTAATCACTCCTGAGAAATTTCAGACATTTTATTCAGAGTTTGGGGAAGTTAAATTATTAGGAAGTTCCTGGAGATTATTTGATATAAATCAGCTGTCTTAAATTTATAGAAATCTCAAAGGACTAAGAGCTTGCAAAAGAATTTTAATAAGAAAATATCTGGGCAAAAAACGGAACTAATTTAAACGTTACAGAAATGTCACATTATAGATTTGGTCCTGGGCTTAACTGCTAAAGCGAGAGAATCATCTTACTGTGAGGCATCTTGGAAGCTTCAAGGAGTTGCGCTCATGTTCCAGAAAATTTCCGAAGAAAAGAAAATGGATGTCACAGCCCTTCCCCAGAAGCAATTTGGAGACAACTGGAATAAACTGGAAGAGCTTAAGTGGTATTCCAGCATATTATAAGAAATCCGGGAAGAAGAATAAGAAGTAGAAGAATTTGTATTTTTTGTAATTTTCGTCCTCCAACATTAAGTCATATCGGACGATGAATGAAATAGGTGAAAGAAGTAAAAGCAACCGAAGAATGCCATGGTGAAAACGAAAGAGTGCAGTGTTTGCAATGAAGAACCTACCTTCTTGAATGTATAGTTTTTTTCTTAAGAGCAGAAGAAGAAGAAGAAACTATTTACCAGATATTTATCAAAGTACATAAGTGTATTTAAATGAAAACTCTACGTGATTTAAATTCTAATATATTCATTTCATTCAAACAAAGACAAGTACATTTCTTATTCAAACAAACTTTGACATGTCCTAAACTTCCAATCAAATCATATTATGCCCATCCCATTTTGCAAACTATTGTGGCCTGCATAAAATGTGCAGATTTATAATTTAGGCATAAGGCTACATACTAATTTCCACTCATTTTGATTCCTGTTTTAAAAAAAATATTTGGAATACTTTCTGTGCTGCATGTATTTTGCTTTTAGCTAAAAATCAAGTAAAGTGGACATGTCATCTTTTGAATATTTGCTCCTCTTCTGTTTTCAACAGTCCGCATTGTTTGATCGACCCTGATATTTCCTGTCCATCTCCTTGATTTTTTGCTGAAATCATTCACCTTGGGTATTTCTGAGGGATCTAAAGTTATAAAGAACATAGATTAGCTGAAAGTACAAGTAGTGAAGCTTTAAAGTAATATATCGCCCTGAAGCTCATAATAGCTTTTGTAGTATATTTGTGATAATGTTTTCGTATCGCAGACAGTGTATAAGAAACTTATTGACTACCTCTTTGAAAGTATATCATGGTTGCGGTTCATTCATGGTTCATCAAAACCGGGAAAGTGTCGCAGGCCAGTGAAATGCAAAGCGTTTTAAATATTTAGCTATTACTTCGTGTTTGCATTACTTTGCGACAACCATATATGTATGTGCTAAGTGTTGGAAGCAGGGCGGAATAAACGACAGTGTCAGTAATTCTCTCCTGGAACATTAAGAAAGGCAACGCTGCACGGACTCAAATGTGGTTGATAGTGGTTTTATACCATAATTGCCGGCCTGCCGATTATCCTAATTTATATGCATTCAGAAAGTGGCTCAGAGCAGAGCGATACAAAATGTGTAGTTTTCATGCTCCATCTTGCTGGAAATAACCTCTCAATTCGATATCATCTCCCTAAACCTTTAGAGAATATGGTGAGATGAGTGCAAACATGTATAGATGTTGTTGGAGGACACCTCAAACATTTTCTTTGAGATGTAAATAGTGTAATGTAATTTCTCCATTGTTTATTATATTCTCCCAAAGTTGCACGTGTGACCTATAATTGGTTCAAAGGTCATAGCCTGTTAAAGTGGTTCAGGTTTATACGGATCTTACTATAGTTCACCAACATTAGCTGAATGACTGAATATTATCCCTTATTTCATTCATGTGTAATGCCATTGCCGGGATTTGAGCCAGGGATATTTGGGTTACCATGTTGGTTGGCAAACCAACGAACTTCATATGAAAAATTGCCCGTGTTCTGCATCTTACACACCTACACGAGGTACAAGCCCTACCCAAAATGATATTTCTGTACCACATGCCAATCCCGAAAAACATTTTTGTAGTCACATTAGGTTCAAGATCATGTGGTTAACCAATAACCTTAAATCACTCTTCTACACAGGTCGTGAGAAGGCAAAGCTTGGAAGGGTAAAATCAGACTGAAGAACTAAATCCAACTGCAGGGATTTAAACCGCGGGACATCAGTTGTTCGTGTCGCTGTTCCAACTGAACTACAATGGCAACATTCTGCCATGACATTAAATTCCCTTTTCTCACGCTTTCCCCGATGAAACACAGGGTGTTCTCAAAATAATTTTGAGATAACGTTCACCAATGTCAACTTACAATTCCCTAAGTATTCTAAGTTTCGGGTTCAACCGTTAAGAATTAATCTTCCTTCACACAGATAGTGAGAAGGCTAAGGTTGCAGATCACATGAAAATTTCCATACCATGGTCGGGATTTGAAATATAGATCTTCGGCTTACCGTGCCACTGTTCTAATCAACTGAGCTCTCATGGCAAAAATAGTGAAATATGACTCCGTAAGACAGAAGGCTTGATCATATTTAAACATTTTATATCAGGAAATATGACACCCAGCATTTTCATAAGCACTTTATGTCCTGCGCTTCGTTTAAGGTCCATGATTGTTCTTGCACGCGTTCTATGCATAAACCAAAGTTGGAAATTGGCATCAAAATAACGATTTTAATTTATTTTAGCTAGATATGAGCCCGGGAGTCTTGGCTTTACTACGGGACCGCTCTATATCAGCCAACATTTGCAATATTCCGCCACGACATTAAATTCTTCATCCGACTAACAGTTTTCCTTGTAAATCCCAATTGCAAATCACAGTTTTGTTGTGCTGTAAGACCTAGGCTTCATAGTTGATGAATGTTAGTACAACAACTTTTAATCATCTGTTCATTTACTCATACGGTGAGGAATGCAATAAAAAAAACACACGTGTTTGTTAATTCAAGGTGGGGCAGGTCCCTTGACTGCATTTAAGTGAAATATATGACATCGGATATTTGAGTCTTCTTCAGTATTTGCAACTTTAGCTTAGACATGTCATGTCTGGAAGAATACTGTATGCCCACACAAGAAGGCAAGCTAGAGGAATTTGCAACGTAATTACGTTTGCTAGTTTCATGGTGTTTATGCTCCCCTTCCCAATATGATAAAGATGCTAGAGTCGTCTAAAATACGCATGTGTTCACATAACTCGCCCATGCATAATACCTATCACTACACTTACTGCAACAAACATTAGATCTGGCAACATGGGTGACTCATATGCACTCTTACACACTCATTTCCTAGTAAACAGATCCACTAACAGGACAGATAAACGGTTCAAACCCCTCTACCCTTCATTCTTCTCTTGCCTTCTTGTGATGTGTATACATATTTCACTAGATCGCGTCTCACACTTAGAAGACAGTACAGGTCTTATGGGGTGCCCTGTTGCCACATGTGCTATACGTAGAATCGCCAACTACGGCCACGGGAGCGACCGGTCTGTCGGTTTAATATTCTGTTGTAAATGATACATCATTAATACGGAACTGTCTACACTGCTATTAAATTCTATTTTAACAGGTTCAATTTTTTAATGCACGCGTTTTAACTTTTACTCCTCCTTTTACTTGTTATTTTAGTAGTTCAAAACACGATTTGGCAGACAAAAATATATATTAAAACAAAGCAAATGCCCGCCTTGGTAGCGTAGATGGTAGCGTGTCTGCCTCACGTTCATGAGGTCCCGAGTTCTAATCTCGGTTAGGGTGAGTTACCTGGATAAAGTTTTTCCGGGGTTTTCCCTTACCTGAAAGACTAATGTCGGGTAGCTCTAAGCTCCATGCACCCCATACTCATTTGAGCATTCATTCATCGCCCGATACGAATTAACGTTGGAGGACGTATATTACAAAAAAGAAAAAACGAAAGGGAAAAACAAACAAATGGAGGCATGCAATGATAAAAGCTGTAAATATGCTTTAAATATGTCGGTTACTTTTATGCCTCTTCACTGTCATCTGATAAAGGGTGCAATTCCTTCCACTTCGTCATTCAGCAGCCTCGATGACAAATCTGATATCTTCTCTCTCTATTAGTATACACTTGTTACCCCTTCTTTCATATTCGAACCCCAAATCGTGTAGGAACCGATTCAAAGTGGCCCTTGAAAAATTAGGTAGGGTGTCGCGGAAACTGTATACCCTTGCCAAAACTAGATTCGGCGTAAGTGGAATGTTTTCAAGCAGCAAAAAATGAATAACATGCCGCGCTCCGCTTTGCACTATTCCATCATATTGCTTTAACCTATCGTTCTTTTGTTTCCTTAGCCTCCTTATTATGTGTTTCAAATGGGAAGGGTTCTGGAGTTCAACTAATCAGATGCCGTATCACACTCAGCGTTGCCACCTTGTTACCCTACTCCTTTTATATTTCCCTCTCCCTCGCACACTCATACAACATGCAGGTCTGCTTGGCGCAGACGTAATGGTAAGCAAATTATATTTTACAGACCTTTACAATGATGTAGTTCCCAAAATCAAAGCCGGAAAAAGCGTTTTAGAAAATTGTGTATATTTTTAAATACTATAACTATAATTATAGTTTATGAGTTACCTGATTTTCTAATCCAATGGAACTGCCAGTGGCTCATCCATATCGCTGTCAATGTCACTTCCGTTAAGAGACAATTCGTCATTGTCACTGTCTTTATCGTTTGAGTCTTCCAAATTTATGAATATAGGTTCCAAAATCTCGTCACGTGCTATTTCTTTCTTAAAATCATCTTCTTGAAGGTTTTATGCATGCCTCACACAGCTTTCCCAGTCCTGTTGTGTTACCTTGTCAATTTCTTCGTGAACAAGTCGTTTAACGTCCGTCAGTTTAAAAGTATTACTTCTGTTTGCAATCCCCCTTTTTATTTGAGCCTACACCAACTCAATTGGATTATATTGGAAGTGGCAAGGTGGGAGGCGTATTTCCTCGTGTCCCATTTCAATTGCAAGTTGATCCAGCTGATACACTTTCCGTGTTTTTAAAGGGAAGTACTCTTTGCAATAACTCATTTTAGTTGGTTTTTTTTTTTTTCGAAAAATTTTTGAAGAACGTGTACACCTTAAAAATAATACTTCGAACCTGACTTCACAATAGCTGCCTTTTTGACTCGCCACTATATTCACCGCAAGAAGCTTCTGCACTATTTAACTCTTACTATACTGTTGTGTAAAGAACAACTGAATGATATTGATCTGAACTCTACAGAGTAAATAAACACATCTTATCCAGTGTTCATTCATAAACATAAGCATACAGCATTTCACAGGCTAACAGGAAATGAAATGTGTGCTCTTTCTCGAATTTAACACTTTAACTTATTCACAGTAATTCTTTCATCCATCATGTCAGTAGTTTAAATTTCAGTTCTGAGTAATAATACATACCAACCACTTTGAACTCTCTAGAGTAAATAGAGATTACGAACCATTCATAAACAAAGATATGTGACCAGACACGTTCTGCCAGGGCAGCAGGAAATTTATTGTTTCCTCTCGCTCGAATTGGATTATTCAAAGTAATTCTTTTATCACGTCATGTCAAACATCTACGTTTCAGTTCTGAGTAATTACAAATATACGTACACGCATACATGCCAACCAATAATGATATTCATACAGTGCTTACGTCGCGATTTATTATTATAGTACAGGTAATAGTGCTTTATTTATTTGTATTAGAAAAACTATTTGAGCTAAAAATATGGGGTTTTCATGGTTATGCTAGATACATTACTCTCTACCTTCCACATGGAACAGTTTCGGAAAAATCTGAATTTTTGTCTTAGCGCGAATAGTATTTCATACAGATTGATTAGGTTGGCGCTCGTCACACACCACTTAGCGGGAATGTAATACTACACCGCAGTACTCCGACTGGTTGCTCACCTAGTGGCGCTCAAGGACAAACACCTTCCCATTTGAAACAATAGTTTCTTAGCTTCCCCTCCCATAAGTATAAGTATTTACAAACTGTTAAATTAAAAGCTTCACGCAACACTTTACAATCTTTCAAAGCGATAAACATAGTCGCAAGATCTCTTCTTGCAAACGTGTTCAGTTTTACTGCGTCACATTGCTCATTGCCGGGATGGTGCCTGCAACGCCTTTTGTTTATTTGACACATACGACGAATGCAAGAACTTAGAGGATTGCGGCTTCTTTTAAAAATTGCCCTCAGCCTTAATTTATATTTCTGTCGCTTTGTCCCCCGATGTAAACCGAATAACAAAAGTTTCTCGCTGCTACATTTTCCAATGCGTATATATAAAATTTTCCGAAATTACTGAATGTAAAACTTGGCAGATAGGAACACAGTAGTCTTCTCTACTTAAGAAGAAATTGTTGTAGAATAATAGCGCTAAGCTTTATAGTTACCCCATGATGAACATATAAATAGTAAATATGGGACTTTCACCGAAAAACATTTTCGAAAAATTTGGGCCCATAGGAACACAAAACGACTGTAATAATGACATAATCTGTCAGCAAAAAATATTCTGCATAAGACAGTGTGTTCAATGCTGCAAATTATTACAGTTAATTACTTATACCATGTTACTAGCAAGTGGCAATAACGTAAGAGTAATAAAGGGCGAAGCTAATGAGAATTTCCGTGTTAGACAGAGAGAGAGAGAGAGAGAGAGAGAGAGAGAGAGAGAGAGAGAGAGAGAGAGAGAGAGAGAGAGAGAGAGAGAGAGAGAGAGAGAGAGATCCCGTTTACTGCCAGACTGTCTTAAGGTTGAGATAGGCTTATAGCACCGACCGACGTATTCTTCTAAGTGTGAAGCTTAGGACATAACTAGGCAGCGGATTTATAGGCACTAAAAATGTGTGAAATAGGTAGGCAAAAAGGCACTAAAAATTGACAAAATAGGCACTTAAATAGGCACTAAATGTTTGCTAATTAAACACTTAGAAATACACAGTTTTAGTAAAATGTTTTTTAAAATGCACTATGGCTAGTAATACAAATTATTATTCTGTTATTTACAGTTCAAAATGATTTATAATTTTCTTCTTATCCATTATTTTACCCTTGGTTTTTAATATAAAATCAGCCTTAACGTTCTTATAAAGCAAAACACTTGTTTTCGTGGATCCACAACTTTACTGACAATCTGTGAAAATTTCATTCTTTTATCTCCAGTAATTTCTGAGAAAATGGCGCTAAAGTTTTGTAAAAAATAGCTTCTGATAAAAGCAGCTTTACATTTCAGATGGGCAAATATCAAGCCACCGAACAACGAACTTAAAGTAATAACGACTATACAGATAACAAAATGACAATCTTCGCAACATACGGTGCAACAAATTCGCTAAACACATACTATTTTACGGTTGCCTAGGCGAAATAGTTCTACACTTATTCCAAATTTCATAAATGGCTCCACAGTAAGTTAAAATAACCGATATTGTCGTATAACTAAAATGAATATAAATCCACTTCACTAAGTAATAACCATAATGTTCAGAAAGGTGTGAAGTAATTAACTATGTCAATAAACAAAAACATGTGTTGGGGGGAGGCTTAAGGGTGAAAACTGAAATATCTGAAGCATTTGTTCGATTTGTTTCAAATTTATACTATTTATTTTTTTAATCGATCAAGAATAGAATAATACCAAGTTTCAGCTTTCTAGTTACAATAGTTTCTAAGGAATTAACAGTTTATGTGTGAATTACAGGCGATTTTAAAAATTAATTCTTGGGGTATAATTTCTGCACCCATTTTAACCTATTAATGACCTGTACCTATGTGAAATATTTGTCTTCGTCATTTCAACTAAGGTAAAAATAATCTTACCTATTAACAATACATTTTTTATTTTCCTAACCGTTCTTAGTAAGAAGTAAGCATTATAATTATTCTCAATACAAATAACAAAAACACAATAAATGTAAATGGGTACACTATTAACAATAATTCAGTTAATTAATTTAATGGAGTTTTCCTAACAGACATGTTCAGAATTTCATACAGATTAATAGAAAACTGCATCCCGTGGAACATTTTGAAGTTAGGAAAATGTAGAAAATATAGAATCTGAGAAATCTGAGGTTAATATTACGCAATAGCAGCTACGATACAGGTGTAGGGTTTTTTAAATAGTCATGTGACGTTTCTGTAGTGCCTCTAGAAAAAATTATATTATTGAAATATGTCTATATTAATTTTAAGACAAAAAAATCTAAATTTGGGATACTTGCAAGTTTTGGGCCAGTTTGCACAGATCTGTCTCCTTAAAAGAAACGCTTGTTGGAAAGATAAATTCAAAAGTTCATCACAGCAATCTTAATGTCACCTAAAATGAGGTCACGATGTCTCAAAGATACAAAGCACAGAACAACAATTAATTAAAAGCTAAATCTACATAATAATAGTTTTTGTAATAAAAACCCTAAATGCACCATTGTCGACTAAGAAGAAATAACAAAGCACAGATTTTTAGTAAGCGTTTCCCATTTTCATTCAAACAGAATTACAGCAATTACGACATCGTGAAAGGAATTCTACTACCTACTTTTATAATGGCATGTCGGTAAAAAGTTTACACAAACCACTAAGATTTATTGGTCTGCAGTTTCATTTTCAATGTTGGAAGCAACACCGAAAGTCTCCAAGCAATCAATTTCATGATTCCTTGAGAGACATGTAGAGAAAACGTACGCATGAGAAAATCACAATTTTTTCATATATGTAATCTTAGTCGGTGTAGCCTAGCTAATTAAGCGCTGGCCTTAAAAGTTTAAGTTGTAACCTGAACAGAGTCCCAGAGTGGTTATTTCAAACAACAGCTTCGCATCAATAGATTTACACACATGTAAAGGAAATCTTACGGGAGTAAATTCCTGCCTACCAGCGGTACTGATTGTGATCTGATATGAATGTTAACAATTGACACCATCAATAATTTAATTAATGATCCCTCCCCCAAGTATTACTATTAGCTCAAGAAATAATCCTTTAGACCAGCACAAAAATATCATGCTACTGTATTGAAACTGCCAAAAAAGTAATGCTCGTAAGAAAATTGTGAAATCCAGTACACTGAGCTTGCAAAGCTATACCTATAAGTTTTAAATAAATATTATATTCCAGATGAAATGCAGTAGACGGGCCTGTTTAAGGATTCAAACATGTTGTAAGCTAAATCTCAATGTAAAGTCGAATCATGTGATGAAGAAAGTTTTCACATTAGGGAAATTTGTGCTTTACTTCTTTGGAAAACTAAAAACATTCAGTTTCTCTTCTTTCAGCTCTCCTCAACATACTAATTTGTGTTCCGCATAATGTTGCTACAGGAGCTGATTTTCACAAGGTTTTTGAAATTTGGATAGTATAGTATTAATACAAACATGAATGATTAAACTCATCTGTTTCACACCAGGCTGACAAAAAGTTACTTTCCCATCTGTGCTGAACGATGGATCACCATTTATCGAATGTTTAAGAAGTACACTTCTGTTGCTTCTCTCGTTTGGCATATTTGCGCAGGAAACTAATCTATGTGTGCAGTTGAAACACTGCTTACAGAATTGACTTTCCATTCCCCATATAAAGAGCGGTCATTTGTCAATCCATTGAAATATCATTTAGTTGGGCTTTACTACTTGTCCTTGAGCGAATTCTAAGAATTTACAGGACGTCATTGGCGCATTGTGGCACGTCTGTAACGCAGATACCTAACTGGCTAAACCCCTTTTTGTATATTCAATGTGCAGCAGTAAGAAATTTCTCCTCATTGAAAACTTCACGTTGAAACCAACAAATGCAAAAGCTGTTGTCACAAATTACAAGCAGAAGAAATTGGCTAAAAAGGCAGTTTGATGCACTAATACGCAGAATAGGCACAAATGTATGAAATAGGCATTTATAGGCACTATAAACCTAATAAATTAGGCTAATAGTTTTAGGAAATATCTTATAACTTAAAAGCCTTCGTTTCGGAACCAAGGAATAAAATGGGCAAATAGGGCAAAATCCGCCCCCTAGACATAACATGTAGCATTTTAAATCGCCATTGTAATATGTTATCTCAAAATGAACTTTAGAGCTCTTTGTGTTTTAACGGTAAAATAAATAAGTAATTTTAGGAGTCTAGTATTGTAAATGCTTGTTGTCAAGTAGCTCGCCTAAGTAGAGCGACGGCACGATAATCAGAGTGGTTCAAAACCTGATTAAAACATTGACGTTTGCAGTCTAAACAGAAACGTGGATATAAAATCGTCTTTGGTGTTCTCTATGCCTCCATAACTTGGTATACATTGTGTGAAATCGCTACATCTATGTCTGGGTAGCAAGGCAAAACACGAATTATTAACCTAAATTTGGATATGCAATAGGAGGTAAACTTTCACACTGTTTATTTATAAAGCAACGAAGGATTTAACATAAAACCAGAAGAACATAAAAAATTAGTGAGTGTACACGATAGTGCAATATATAGGATATACGATGAAAATTATCCAATGTAATGTATTATAAAACAAACTTCCACGCGCAGATGGCAAATTTTACTTCCTATTGCTACAAGAAATAAAATGGACATGCGGATATTACATTGGCACTTTGTGGTGATATATTTAGTTAATTACTAGACCAGCAACTGCATTAGAAGTATATGCTAAGAGTAAAATCAGTAACAGTAAAAGAAGCACAAAATTGTACACAGTAAAACTTCTCATCAGAGTTCTGCGAGTCCAGAGTGAATTGATAATGCCTAAATATTTATACGATTAATGTTTTTTATCACTGGAAAACCTGTCAAAAACAGATGTAAACGCACTAAAAACCGTGCACACTAGTAGTCTACCAGTCCAAATCTTCTCTTGTATATTTCACTTGGGAACCAATAAACCGACTATGCAAAACAAAGGAAACGAACGCCCTAACCATGTTCCGATAAAACTGATGGGCATATTCTGCACTGATAGAAGCAGCCTGAGGTGTAGAATAATACAGAAATCCTATAATTCGTAAGAACAATGTAAAGGTCGAAAAATAAAGCTGCAACGGCAACAGTAGGTTGTAACAATTATTTGTACTTCAACGTTAGAAATACAATCATAAGGCTCTTAAGGGTGAAATGGAATAAAAAATGACAAGTAAATAGCAACGAAGCCTAATAAAATACTAAAAGTGAAGAGAACTCAGTATATAATAAACCAAACTCCTAATTAAGAGCAGTCATCAACTGCATGTAGCTAATAACGCTAGATGGTAACGTCAAAGATCAGAATTTGCCAAATCACTGGGTTTTTAGTAACGCGACAAGGAATGTAAAATATTTCTTCCTAAAGTTCTAGCTGTAAGCTGATTCAGCGCTGTTGATTATCGCTGTTGTACCCCCGTTGTCCGCGGAGAAGCTGAATATCCTAAAACAGGCTTTGGAAATATTACTCCGAAGGTGTGAACAGAGTACTTTCTCCGTTTCTTAAGTACAATAGCTTCTAGAATACTTTCCTACCTACCAAACCTATCTACACACATATGCATTAGGTGAAACTGGTTTTCCTTGGCTTTCTGCATTCGTAGTATTGAAGGGAGGGGAAACAGGCGAATATCGCGATATCTACCTAGTGAGAACTGTAACCCTAGTTCTGTCCTAAGTAATTTTACAGCATTTCTTATGTGTATGAAGTGATGAGCAGAAACGAGACTTTCCTCAGCGAAGAATTCAATATTAATTTGGGTCCTATGGGAACGAAGTGCATCATATATCCCGTAACATCCAGTTAGACGTAAAATTAATTACAGACTTTGTATGCTCTTTCCTCTGAATTATCCATTTGAGCTGATTTTGACTCCGTTTGTGGGAGTAGCTTACCAGTAGTGTCCACGGGCCCCGAGTTTTAGCAGATTTCGAGAAGCTAAAGATCATAAATAATGCTATCAAAAGAATTACAGAATTTTAATGTGTATTCCTTATCTTGGTCTATTTATTATACATTAATCTTTACGAACCTTGGTTGTTATTTGTACAAAGTTAAGTGCCTAATTCTTAATACACTGCTGCAACAATGACGTGTAATTGGATTCAACGCTGGCATCTGCAATAATGAGTTGCGGCGGTCTTCTTCTCCATACCCGTGATATCCGCGTTTCTAGCATAGGGTTACCGAGAACACGACTGCGCCCCTCATTCACAAGGTGTGTATTTAGATCTTTGATGCCAACATGCACATTCCTAGGTCAGTATCAAAATACGAGCAAAAGTCAAAAAGCTGTGCAAGACCCACGCTAAATTCTTGATAAATGTATCTTCCAATTTAATCTGCGGCTACTATACAATCATTGCCACTAGTTTGTACTTTCGACAGCGAAGATGTTCATTTCAGCCTCAATACTTTTACATTTAAGAGAAGGGGAGTGAAAGCTCTGCAAATGTTTGATTCATAGTAATGGTAATAATGCTACAGAACTACCATTTAGGCAATATTTCAAACAAAATGTCACGAACACAATGCTATGCTACTGAGAAATGTCCACTCCTTGATTAATCTCAATGAAAATGAGTTCTTTTGAACATACAATTATAAAAATTATCAATGTGCGTCTGCCTATGAAAACTTAACTCTGGTCTGTGTATTGTAAGCTTTCTCAGTGCAGAAAAAAGCAGTTACCGCTGCAACTAAAGGGTCATCAATAACTCTCTCCGCACTGGACTACTAGTCTACCACTCGAGAAAAGGTAGGCATCCCTAGTTTTCCGCATTCTCTAGGTGCTAGCTGCAGGTGACATTGTACATGTTTTAAGAATAACTGGAATGCTGGAAATGAAAGTAAAAAATGGCACATAATGATGATGACACAATGACATTTTAATAATTTCTTGTAATGCACAATTGCACTTAAAACTTGTTAAAGCTTTTACAAGATCTACTCTAAACCTACCAGATCTCTTCTAAGATGGTTATTCAGGTACATCATATAGTGTGTACAATATTACATAGTGATTACTGCATTAAACAAGATAGAACAAATTGAATTTATGGAATCTCAGATAATAGTTTTAATTGCGGTTAAAGCTATGAGATTCACTGATGAGTAAGGTTGAGAGAACCTAGTTCTTCAAAATATCATAGCAATTTAAAGAAAAACTTTATAAAAGTTCATATCCAAGCATCTTGCCTAAAGATTTTAATTTAAGCCCCCCAGATTATATGTAAACACAGATACAACCAATTCTGCAAATTCTGTAAAACCACAGCCACACTTTTGGTATCTCTGTAAGATCACATACTTGGGTAAATGATACAGCAAAGCAAGTAATTCACAAGGCAAACGCAGTATATCATACTGCCAAATACACATGCTGCCAAGAAACATTGCAAATACAGCCTTATAAACAATTCATATATTTTAGATTATTTATTGCAGGTAAAGTACTGTGGCTGATATGCACAAATGTTTCATATAAAAGGCAGACTGATATGGAAGAATTTGAAAGTTGAAAGAATTTGAAATTTGAAAGAATTTGAAAGAAAAGAATTTGAAAATCTTCATATATAAGTTTGTTGTACACATATTAATACAAAAAGCATGAGAATTAAAGATTTGTGACAACATGCAAAGAATGAAACTAATAAAGAATTGTTTTAAGTATTTCTGTCTTTGAAGACTACTAATTATATGGACTTCACTAACCCAACCCCCAAAACAAAGCAATTACAATGTCTAAATCCTGTTCAGGGGAGAATAACTACACCTGACTGTACAAAGCTTATATACCGAAGAAATCACATAATGATACTCATAGTGTTTAACTTTGGCTTAATGATGTTTTATATGAACACATGGAAATCAAATGCCAATTACAAAAAGCTGTAATTTAGGAAAGCTACTTTTGCAGTAATTTGAACCAGAAAAGTACTTACCTTATATGGACTGTTATATATGACTCAAATATTTTAAATATAAAACTTCTAACACAAAACCAACGAATATGTCCAATGAACTGCTTAAAATAACTTCACTTTCCCTTAAAATGTATAACATGCTGGTCACAATATTCCTCAAAGTTTTTGTTAGTTTTCCACTGATATTGAAGTGAAACTCAAACTTTATCTGATGATATGTCACAGTAAATTGCTGTATAGGTGAGGAAGAAAGCTTTGTCTAATAATGCTCCTGAAGATCACTGCACATCCCTACACAACAAACATACACAACTTCTACTAATCTTGCACTTTCGAATTCTGCCATCGTATTCCTGGTAGCCTGAGATAATGAGATAGCTAAAAAAAAAAGCAAAAAAAAAAAAAAAAAAAAAAAACATCGTTATTGCAGTAATAATTAAGGACAAGGTTAACTAAACTAATGGTTTTCATGTAAAGCATCCTTGATACATACATTATAAAGGGCTACATTAATCTAAAAATGTAATTATAAATGAATATGAAGGTACAATTTAGGTTATGTCATGGTATTAATTTTTGGTATTTAGCTACATGCTAACATCTTACTCACCACTAGGTCGTTGTGAAAATCCATTCCCTTCCTTTTTGCTTCCCATACGCCCTCGCAGGCCTTAAAAATTTTGCAAAATTTAACATATTGATGAACATTTTACAGGCTTAATTTCGCTTTGCTTCGTTACCGTTAAAATCACGTTGGGAGCGACAAATTTTAAATGTTGTATAAGGAATGACACCTGTTGACACCGCCAAATTTTAACTGTTGGGGTGCAACGCTCAATCTGTCGGGCGGCCGTTATGAGAAACTTGTGTGGCATCGGAACCTCCTATCCCACTCGGCACCTGACTTAGTTGTCAGAACATGGCAGATCAAGACATTATCTAAAGAGAATGAGGGAAACTGCTGATGACAAATGTAATTACTGTACAGAAGTGGACACAATAAATTGCTTATTTTATGGCACAACATGGGACGAGCAGAGGAATGAGGGCCAAAGAAAATTAGATTTTCCCAAAGTTCAAATACTCTATGAGATATCATGGTGAAAATTTGGGTGGTATGGATTAATGCAAAATCCCTAGCAAAAGTGTTATTAGCGATTAATGGGAAATAGCAATGAAATATTTAGGGATTCTAGAAAATAGATCAATAGTTCCCAAATTGTAAGTAACGATGATGCAACTTTTGGTAGGTGATATTCCAAGTATTGGCAGTATTGCATCACATGTTAGTGCCAAAAACAAAACAAAAAAGGATGGCGCTGCGGCCGCGGTTGCTGCTGCTTGTGGATACGTTATGGTTTACCGGTCTCAGGAAATTATAAAACAGACATTCAGAATGAGGCGGACTTCACAGTCTATAAAAACCATTGGTCATACATATGCATTTGGGTAGTTTATATACATTTTTTATATCTGCGTCTTCCAACGTAAAGTCATATCGGACGACGAAAGAAATTGGTGAAAAGATGCTGGAATGAACCCAGGCTCCATAAAGAGCAGCGCTACCCGATATCCGTCCTTCAGGTTTAGGGAAAATATGTTCTATAAGTATGGGAATGAACATAATGATTATTGTCATAAACACAACATTCTAATATGCCACCTTCTTATAAAAAGCTGTATCCCGGTCTGTGTATTACAAATATCGACTTGGAAGGCTCCCGTCTGTGGTACATAACGATAGTTTGGCTTATTTTGTGTGTGTACATAATTAAAGAGTAAATTATGAAACATTAATTTATATAAACCCAATATAATGTCTCCAATTACTACATAGTCAAATGTTTCGGAAGGCTGTTCACTGAGAAAGCTTCACAACATTTCTTAGCTAAAAGTAAATGCAAATATACATATAAGTAATTAGACCTGCAGAAAGACAAATAAGTCGATTGAAATATCTTTTATTATCAATGCTAGATGCTTATTAAGTGTTGCATTTCAAAGATTTCACTCCACAATTTCACCAGAAATTGCAGGTTCTGAGACACGGTACACATAAAAGAAAAAAACTTTTAGAAACAGGTCAGTGAGTTTAGGTAAACGGCATATACCAAGTACCTACACGTGACCTAAACCGAAAACTTGGCACTAACTTCAGCATGCTGCAACGATTCGACGCGAAGTATTCTACCATAACCTCTATACATCAAACAAGTAATTTCAAACATTTTGAATTTATAGAAATTGTTCTTGCGATTTTTTATTAAAATAGTTCTATTCAGCAAAGGTCTGCAACCCACCCAAAACATCTAACAGCGAAATTTTAGTGTAAATGTGTTTAGGGTGTCTCGGATGTCACAAATATACTTTACAGAGACGGTTACGTGTGAACGTATCTCTGAAACAAAACGTTGTAAATTCCAAAAATGGAACTTATATACTGCAAACCCCAAGGACTGAACGAGACAAATGATGATACGATGGAAAAACTCTTACTACATAAGGCATTTAAATCTTAAAACAAATTTTTCGTCAAGCACATTTACTTTTTGGAGTTCTATCCCTTCCAGTTTAGGATATATCTCACGATGAATGAAATATATGGAAAGTTGCTGATGTGAGTTCGGGGTACATTGAGCTTACAGTTACCACATTCATCCTTCACGGCAAGGTAAAACCCTGTACGTCAAATTTATCCGGATAGCTCACTCTATACATCCGAGATTCAAACTCAGAACATCTTGAACGTGAGGCAGACACACTATCCCTACGCTACTAGGTGTGCTGTTGGTTCTGGAGTGAATAATCGAGAAGCCACGTTTGAGTAAGTTGTATTTTCCAAACTTACACTTTTCTTTAAGTTGAAGTTAGTAGGTAATTTTCAACGACATGACAGGAAGTTTTCAGCATAATCACTCCACACTAAATGAAATAGTTCGAAGCATTTTGTATATAAATGGTTGTTTCGTTTTATATTTTAAAATAGCACATGTTTAACACACATATTCCATTCCACTCAAAGCGTCTCACAGCAACATTTCAATTGAAATCCAATAGAATGTATTTCCCGGTCCTGTGGGCCATGGTCCAGAGGATGAAAATTCTCCTGACATAAATACTGAATGTGGTAGCTACGCACTGCAGAATCCAAGCATTGGGCGAGACGTTACGTGGTGAAAATGGAAAAACTCGAGCTATAGTCACAAATTTAAATGATCTTACACCACGTTTTCTGTCTAAGCCATTTCTTTCTGGAAAGAACAACAAGATACTACTTTAGAATAGTTTCCATTTTGTAATGCCTACCCAGAATGTTTAAATATACGAGGCATAATTTTGGGTATGCATTGACCAAATATACACAATCAAAATAGTTTCTTACAACATATGTCCAGAAGTGCCTCATTTACGAGATATGATCCGCACAACACTGTAATTGAACATGTTTCTTTCGTGAGGTTGTTGCGTGAAAGGAGACTTTAACAGGGCACCCTAAAAGTGCATTTCTAGGTGAAGGTTACATTGAATGTTATGTTTGGCGATATATAGTGCGCCATGTATTCCAATCAGTAGCTGGCAAGCAAGGACTTTATGTACGGTGTATGGCACTGCCTCGCTGGCTCGTACTTTGTACCAGCAGGGGTACTCACAGCGACAATGTCCAAATCAGACAACTCCTCCAGCTGCATAACAGGAGCTACTGAACGCTGTGAACACGACGCGTTCTACCAGCACACGATTGTGGCACTTGGTGAGGCCGTAGGCAATATTCAGCAGTTTGGGACCGTATTCGCAGGTCAATGGGACATCGCTGTGAGGTCTGTGTTCAAGCTAGAATTGGGACATTTTCAACATCTTCTGTAACGTCAACGACTTGCGGAAAGGAAAAGATTCCGGTGAAGGTTATAACTTGTCATACATGCATGAAATTGTGCTCCTATTTTTGAGGCATCCTGTATTTAACACAAATGTGTGTCATTGTTGTTCTTATATGTGTCCCAGCCATCAACCGAAAATTAAATGTCAAAGCCAACACATAGTGAATATGTGATAAGGTATTTGACCGCTGTATTACTTGTTGCCATTGTATCTACAAGAAAACAAGCAAACATTGATATAACCAACCTGGGTTACTGCTGCCACTTAGAGATCCAGAAGAAAAGGAATACAAACAGAAGAATAGAAACAACAAAGCGAACTATTTTATAGTTTATCCCGACTAATATCAAGTACATGATACCCTGTAATAACAACTTGTTGAAGTACGAACAGAACAGTCTGGCGAACGAAATTTATTAGATTTTTAAACGAATGATACCGAGCGGGCAATGAAAATTGTATAAATGAAGATTAAGTAACAAAACTTATCAGCAAATAAATCGTTGTAAAAATGCACCTCTCGTAGTTAATATATCTTTTGGAAATGCATGTGAACTCTTGTCGCCGATGGAAGAGTCCGTTAAAATCTTATGGTTCTGTTAAGGTGTGTGAGAAGAGCAAAGAAGCCTTTCCAAATTATTGATTTAGAATGATACTACACAACAATTATATAAAACTAAAAGACAAAAGAATGCGTCTTCTTATTCCTAATATGCTCTGTGTATATTTTTTTCAGGAGATGCACGTATGAACGTGCACTCCCACTAACAAAAATTATGCGCTTGAAGTTACTCAATTTGAGTAGTTCGCAGGTTTCACCTAGTCTAAGTGCAATGACTAGGACTCCACCTGGGGGGCCGCATTCCTGATCACGGTATCCCCAGCGCGCTCTAACGTGATTAAACTTTCATTTGATGTTCACAAATAGCAACTTCAAACGACTTCTGTTCTCACAAACAGTAACTTATCCTTTCGGTATTCTTGAGTTATACATTATAGCTATTGTTTACTCTTATGCAACAAATCACAATTAAATATAAGATATATGTGGTTAAGAAAATTACAGTTTGTTACAAATTATTATACATAACTACAAATCATATTCCAGGCTACCAAACTGTAGCAGGGAGAGCCATCTGTGGGCAGCAAGACGTAGGTCAAAACGCGATAACACGCAGCATAAAGTTAATCTATTATATCCACAATTCTTTGTCAAGCCACTGTTTTCAAAGGTTTCTATACTACTACTGCCACTTTGATGAAACAGAATCTTAAATTCACATGATTCTGTTAACCCTTTGCGCGGCATATCGCAGTAAAACTTACCCAACTAAAAGCAGCTTGCGCCGCAAACCGCAGTGAGGCGTAGTAAACCTGTGTTTGACTTCGGATGTCCTCTTACGACATGCAACTTAACTTCCTTGACAGTTATCTTTAATTTCCGTATATGGGGAACCTGAGAAGCACTGGAGTACATTGTCATCATTTCTTCGTTATGTCCAGACTAAAAATAACAACTTGCATTTCCGACGTCAGGTTGACACTTTGCTAGGCAGTAATTCTCTAACTATATCTATGACATGTCACGTAGGGTCTTCGGGGTGTAGGACTAGGCTTGGGATTTCACTACGGAGGAGATTCGGTACGTAGGCCACCATGTTTGGCCCATTGTTACTATACCCTCAAGTGGGAAAATCCCGGGAATGGGGATGAAGCGAGAGGAGAAAGGGGGCGGTCGTCCCATGGAGCCACGAGAGTGCAGAGTTCAGGGTTCCTACAGTTTACTCCTCCCCCTAGAGGCCTGGATAACGGACACGCCTCCCTATTGCGGATCGACAACGAGGCCAGGAGTCGAGCACCAAAGGTCCTTGGCTGGCGGCAGGGGTTGTTAAGTGGGATAGCGACTCTTATTGCACATTAAGCTTCTTGAAACCGCCGTGCGGCAGATTGCAGCGCTGCATATCAACTTTAAAATCTGTTGGTGTCAACAGATGTCTCTCTTTCTTTACACATCATTTAAAATTAATCGGTGTCAACGGCATCGATAAAAACGAAATTAAGCCTGATAAATGGTCATCAATTTGTAAAATTCGCAAGACTTGTAAGGCCTGCGATGGCATATGAATATCAAGAAGGTAGGGAATGGACATTCACAACGACCTAACGGTAAGTAAGATGTTAGCATGTAGCTAAATACCGAAAATTAATTTCATCACTTAATCAGAATTGTACCTTCATACATATTTATTTATAATTAAATTATTTATAAGCATTATGTAGTACTGTATAATGCATCAAGGATGTTTTACATAAAAAAGCATTAGTTTCACTAACCTTGTCACTTATTAATGCAAAAACAATGTTTTCTTTTTTTTGCTTTTATAGCTATCTCATCATCTCAGGCTACCAGGAATACGGTGGCAG
Source organism: Mantis religiosa (assembly GCA_030765055.1). Lineage (NCBI taxonomy): Eukaryota > Metazoa > Arthropoda > Insecta > Mantodea > Mantidae > Mantis > Mantis religiosa. Next base: position 61,995,618 of record CM060948.1, read on the forward strand.
GAATCAAAAGTGCCGAATTATTGGAAATTTTTTATGTTTATTGTTTTGATGATGTGGAGTGATCTTCAGGAACATTATTGAAGAAGAACAAAATTTTCTTTCTGACCTTTGCAGCAATTTATTCTGGCTCATCATCAGATACTTCTTAGCTTGAGTTTCATTTCAATATTAGTGGAAAATTAACAAAATCTTTGAGAAATGTTGTGAGCTGTGTGTTCCAAGTTTTCTGGATAAGTGACGTTATTTTAAGCAGTTGATTGGGTACATTTGTTGGTTTTGTGTTAGAAGTTTTAAATTTAAAATATTTGAGTCATATATAATAGTCCATGTAAGGTAAGTAGTTTCTGGTTTAAATTACTGCAAAAATAGCTCTCCTAAATTACAGCTATCTTTTAACTGTCATTTGATTTCCATGAATTCATATAAAAGAACATTAAGCCAAACTTTAACACCATGAATATTATTATGTGATTTCTTCAATATTTAAGCTTTGTTTTGGGAGTAGGGTTAAGTTAGTCCATGTAATTAGCTGACATCAAAGACAGAAGTACTTAAACAATTGCCTATTAGCTTTATAGACGTATCTCTTTGCAAGCTGTTACATATCTTTAATTCTCATGCTTTTTGAATTAAAATGTGTACAAAGAAATTATACTCGAAGCTTTTCAAAACAATTCTTTCATCTCAGACTACTTTTTATATGAAAAATTTGTGCTTTAGAGCCACAGTACTTTTCCTGTGTTAAGTAATCTAAAATATATGAATTGTTTATAAGGATGTATTTGTGATTTTTGGTGGCCACATCTGTTTTTGATAATGATATACTGTGTTTGCTGTGTGTATTACTTGCTTCGCTGTGTCATACTAAACCAAGTATTTGAAATTTCAGATCTACCAAAACTGTCGCTGTGAATTTGTATAGAATTCAATTCCCTTTGATTTCTGGAAAATTTCTTTGTTTATAATTTGCATTATGTGTGTTTACATACAATCTGGGGCTTATCTTAAAATCTTTGTGCAAGATGCTGGGATATGAACTATTATAAAGTTTTTCTTTAAAGTGCAATGATCTTTTGAAGAATTAGGTACTCTTAACCTTACTCATCAGTGTATAACTACATGAGTGATGAAGAATCTCATAGCTTTTGACAGCAAATTAAACTATGATCTGATATTGCATAACTTCAATTTGTTCTATCTGTTTAATGCAGTTATCACTATATAATATTGTACACATTACACCAGATAATATACCTGATTAGCCATCTTAGAAGAGATCTGGTGGGATTAGAATTGAATTTGTAAAATATTTAAAAATTTGTCAGGGCAATTGTGCATTACAGGAAATTATTAAAATGGCACTGTCCCATCGCCATCATTAACTGTGTCAAGGCGCAACACTTAGGTCTGCAATATAGAGTTACCATGTTTTAAGGATGACTCGAGTATTCTTGACACTAAACAAACATAATGCTGAGCACCTCATATATTGCAACTCAATTGGTATAAATTGATTTAGAAAAATGATATGGTATAACATGTGACGTTTACCATGCATTCATATATTGTATTGTGGTCCATCAATATGTACTTGCCACTGTTTATGAGTAATATTACTACACAATTTGTATAATACTACCAATTTTGAGCATGATACCCCTTCACTGGTGTGACCCACTAGAGTTTTATATGTCAATGTACTGACATGAATATGACACTGTTAAGCATTCTGTGATTGTTCTCAATTGGGATGAAACACTCCATCTGCGGCATAGAAAAGAGTGCTCAAACCAATATGTGTCATCCTTTACCTGCTGTAATGCAGAGCCACATAATAATTTCTAAATGCAGGTACAGTCACACATATATAGTGCCCTTATTGTTTCATTCCAGTGACCAGAAAAGGAATTATGGACTGTCAAAAGTAATAATGCTTAAATATGTAAGCATTTAAATTAGACATATTAAATTATTTTCTATTAACAACTCAAACACACAGTTCCAGCACTTTCACTGCATGATTAAGACCACAAACAGCACTTATGTTTCTGAGTGTAACCTTTCATTGATTTACTTATGTGACCCACATTCAGTTGTATGTCACAGCCTGCAAGGTTTACACTATGCAGAGAGCATTAATTTGCATCTTAATATATATATATATATATATATATATATATATATATATATATATATATTTATATAAATAAATATATAAACTCATATACATATATGTACAAAGTTGCATTACTCATAACCTTGTGACATCGTTTCCTGTACCTGCAGAATGCATTGATTTACTGGCAGGTTATCTTTCTTGTATTTATAACAATAACAAGCTTTGCGCATTCGAGTATTCCAGTTAACTCACCCTGCGCGAAGCTTGAACTCTAAAGCTCCTGCATGTGAGGTAGAAGCGTTACTACCTATGTTACAGAGTGGCAGAAAAATACTTTTTTATAATTATAAATGATTCCAACTATCAAATCAACAAGAAGTATAATGACAATGTAAGCAAATTTCACGTTCGCTCTCAGACTTGCTCCCTCGTCGTGCTAGCTGGCTGTATTTAGCCAGAAGGTTTTTGCTGCGTGCCCACCCATTTAGGGTTTAACCACAGGTGAGGTTTATTCGGGATGTTGTAGGGTGACTTTGAGGTTTTTAGGTTGTAATTATTTTGTAAGGTTACAGAATTATACCTTGGGAATAAAAGAACAGGATGCAATGCCTAGCACTCTGGTGTTTTGTTTCTGAATTAAGCTTGGTAAAATTTTGATGCCAAACAGCTTAGGGGAATTATGAGGAGCTCAGCTTTAACTGGTGTAACTGCTCCTGGGTTATCTTGGCTGCCCGCAAGCCATGCGGGGTACCCGATGTGGCTAGAGGGACGTCTAGTGCGGTCATAATCTCCCAATGATCTGACAAGGGCGCTTCTATAGTTAGGCAATCTGGCGTAAAATTTTGATGCCCGATGCCTAATTTCATCCTCCACGTATGGAAGACCCGAGGCTTCATGAAGCAACCTGGTGGGAAAGTAGCGGTCCACAGAGTAGATAGACCGCAGTCCTCTATTCTGTGCACGGGAAAGCCATGCCAACCAGCTATTTGCGGCCATGCCCAAGATTTCACAGGCATAAAGCATGACAGGAATTACCAGCGCTCGGAAAAGGTATAATTTCAGGCGAAGCGGCATCGAGCTCGACCCCAGCATTGGATATGGGAAAGCAATTGCTCCCTGAACCCTTGCCGCTAGGTCCCTGATGTGCTGGCCAAAGGTTAGACCCTTATCCAAAGTAACTCCTAGGTACCGGACAGAGTCCACCCTATCCTTCGGCCTCGGAAGCTGAAGTTGGGGCGGTCTGCGGGGGTTTGGCGCTGCGTAAAAAGTATGTTGTGGCTTTTGTCCGAATTTACGGACATCCTCCAACGCCTACACCACTGTTGTATGAGACGGAGGTGTCTCTGTATGGTCTTGATGGCTCTGAGGATGTGTTTGTCTTTGCAGAACAGAAGCACGTCGTCAGCGTATTGTGCCATTACGACTCGTGGCTCTGTGGGGAAGTCTGCCATAAAGACATTGAATAGTGTAGGTGATAGTACAGAGCCTTCGGGGACTCCGCCTCTCACTGGTCTAAGTGTTGATGTTTTCCCCGCAACTGTGCCTTTAAATGTGCGGTGTCACAAGAAGCTGTGTAATATGTTGATAATTTGGGTAGGGAGCCCCAGTTGGATCAGTTTATGCAGTAGCCCGGCATGCCATGTCATAGAGAAGGCCTTCTCGACATCCAACGAAACTGCAGCCGTGGAGGCGCCTTCCTGGAAACCCAGGGTGGCGGTCTCCACCACCCGCAGTAACTGCTGAACTGTCGAGTGTCCCGGACGAAATCCCAATTAATGGTCGGGGATGGCTTGAATGTCTCCCAGAATGGGGGACAATCGGGTAAAAATCAACCTCTCGAGAACTTTCGAGACGGTGGAGGGGAGGCTGATGGATCGGTAGCTGGAAGGGTCCACCAGATTCTTGCCAGGTTTCAATATGCAAATCACCCGGGCGTCCCTCCACCGTCGTGGAAAGTACCCAAGGGTGAGGCACATATTGAAAACCGTGGTTAAGAATAGAACGGCGTTGAAGGAAAGATGGCGGAGCATGAGGGGTGTCAGCCCATCAGGTCCAGAGGTCCAAAGGTAGTCCTAGTCGGGTGGGGCTATTTTGCTTTTTCCCCGTCCAGGTGTCTTTTGCCGCAGTACCTAGCCGCTTTGCGGTTTAACCTGCGAAATGAGCTAATTGATTTCATATTGTGGTGGGGTGTTTGAATTTTTTGGGAAATTTGGAATGGGATGCCCTTGTTTAATTCTCATAGGCAGCTGCTCTTTCCATTCTCGCACACTACTATTTGTCCATTTGATTTTGCGTTTGTATAGACCCTAGCAACTATTTTTCACCTAATATGGTGCACCTAGAAAGAACTTAAGCAGCACCTAAAGAACATAATTACATTTGGTAAAACACTTTGTTAATTATCACAATGTTTCTTCCCCGGGATAAGATTTAACAGGTAGCGCCATCTCTGGACAGTAATAGCGGTTGTTTGGCGCTATCACTGTCTGCTGTTGGCGGGCTGAGGGACAGCCTACGGTATGTCATGCATGTAAAATGAAATGTATAGTGTTTAACGCCCGCTTTTACTAAATACGGCACCGCAGGCGGTGACACTGATAATACATGAGATGAAGATGGAGCACCGGTGGAATGAGATGGCGGGGGAAACCGGAGGTCCCGCAGAAAACCCGCCCCAGCGCCATGTTGTCCACCAAAAATCTCACTTTGCGGTCGCCTGGGATCGAACCCGGGCCGCCTTGGTGAAAGCCAAGCGGTCTAACCACTGAACCACGGCGCGGCCCGTCATGCGTGTACCTGTCCTAGGAGGCACTTAACCACGTATGGCCGGAATGTGGGTTTTGGTGTTACAATCACACTAAATATTAATCTCACTCTTCTACAGCGGGTAGTCTTTCTTTCTATTCCAAATTTAGTACATAGGTTTACAAAAGTTGTTTCAAAGTGGATTTCGTTGTAGATACAGCAAGGATACAGTCGCATTTGTTAGAACAGTGGGTCAACATATGCCCTCTTTCAGGCTGCATGCTCTTCTTATGAAATCACCAGAAAAACAGGAATGGTTGCTAACGTTTTTAAGATAGAACGAAATTGGAAGAACGATACCAAAAGCAAAGAACAGTTCGGAGATCGTTAATGGGATTAAATATGCTGACCTGTGTACTCCGAAATATTGGTTACTTTAAATAAGCATCTGCACTATATACCTGCATGAATAACTTAGAACTTGTTAAATGTCACACTTTATTTCAAATTACTTTTTCTTATTATTCTAGTTAATTGATGGAAATTAATTATACCTCCTCACTAGCCATATATAGGATAAGTTTTTTGATAGAGTCAACATGAAAAATTCAATGCCGTGGCCGGGCTGAAACATGGATCTCCTGGTTTCCGTCTAGTCGCTCTTACCCTTTGAGCTACCATGGCTAACGTGCCGTCATGACATTAAATTCTCCATTTTACTCATATATTTCCCCGGTAGAACACTAAGGGCTCTGGCATACGAGATACACCGTTTGTGGCGACTTGCTATCCTAAGTACTTGAGTCCCAGGCTTCATCATTTAACATATATCAAAAACCTTAGGCTATAGACGGCTAGTGTAGAGAAGTGATTACTTTCCATCAATTAACTAAAATAATAAGAGTTAAATGATGAAGCCTAGGACTTGCTGTTAGTATATGTCATATATGTACTTTATTCACTTATTATCATATATATATATTTAATTAATATTTTTAATATTATTATAATTTTTTTGATTAGTATTTTTTGTTTTGTGTAGTTTCGTTTGTTTTTAGTAGTAGGTTTTTTTTTTTATTTTTTACTTTTTTATTTAATACAACCTTTGGGTATGTGTACAGTTACGGTATGTACACAATCGTCATTTTTCAGGCTAGAAGTATTTGGAGGTGCCCACGTATCTCGTCTTCCTCGGCTTCCTTTATCCTGGCGTGGTGCTGTATCAGGGTGACGATTGGTGGGGCGGTGGTTTCCGTCTTCTTGTAGTTCTCTGCTGCTGCAATCAGCTGCCTCCTGTACGATCTCTCGGACGCGTTCGCGATATACTTGTACATTCGGTCTTGTATGTGCTGTTCTAGTGGGGTTGCCTTACAGATGTCGTACACTTCTTCGTTTCCGTGCCAGAGTACGAGTTTGTTGGCTATTCTTAAGCACTTCCTCTCCATCTGTAGAAGCCTGTTGTTGTTATTGGGAAGGTGACGATAGCGGCGTAGGTGAAGTATGGTCTTACTATTGTCTTATACAGTTGGTTGAGGATCGGTGCTGAGAGTCGTATCTTTGATAAGTAGTGTAAGGTGGAAATTGCTGTTTTTGCTTCTTTCATCTTTTGCTGGAAATGTGGTTTTGTACTCAGTTTTTGTGATGCTTTATTCCCAGGTATTTTACGGTGGTCTGTATAGGTATTTTGTGTCCTTGGTAGGCTATCGTCGATTCCTGGTAGTTACGCTTGGTTTTCCTGCGGAAAATGATGGCTTGAGTTTTGCTCGCATTTACCGTGAGAAGCCATTTGGATGCCCATCTGTGAAAGACTTTTAGCTGTTTCTCTAATCTTGGTTTTGCGTTCATCAGCTTCGGAGCGCTGCTCAGATATGCAGTGTCGTCGGCGTATTGGGCTAGTTCTATTGCTGGGTGGATTGGCTGTGGCGTGTCTGATGTGTAAATGATATAGAGTAGTCCAGAGATAGTGCTTCCTTGAGGTGTGCCTGCTTCCAGTGTAATGGGTGCTGAGAGAGTGTTGTTGATTTTTATGCCAGCTCTCCTGTGATGTAGGAAGCTTGCCGTCCATCTTACGATGCGCTTTGGGATGCCCATCGTTGTCATTTTATACAACAGTCCATTTGTCCAACATCTGTCGAATGCTGCTTGTATGTCAAGAAAGACACCTATGGTCGTGAAGCCTTTATTGCTGTTGTTCTGGATCCTTGAAATTATTCTCAGTTGCTGGTCTTCTTTTGTTATTGTACTCCTGAAACCGGCTTGGGTGTTCGGGATTAGTTGTTGGTGTTCAAGGTAGTTTTGTAGTCACTTCACTAGTATTTTTTCGATTACTTTGGACATCGTTGCAGTTAATGAGATGGGCCGGTAATTTTCAGGGCTGGTGTTGGGCTTTCCAGGTTTCTCCAGTAGGATCATGTTGGCCTCTTTACATGTCTGCGGGTGGTATCCATGTTTTAGAATTTGGTTGTATAAAGCTGTAATTTTTTCCATCATCTGGATGGGGATGTGTTTTAGCATTTGGTACGTGATGGTGTCTGCACCGGGGGCGGAGTTTCCTAAGCGTCGCACCGTTTCTATGTATTCTGCCCTTGTAATGGGCCTTTCGGTTTCATCATCTGCATTCAGTTTCTGTGTTTGAATCTGCGGTTGGTATAGGGTTTCGTTGTTTTTGATGTGCTTATTGACGGTGTTGGAGTGTGACTTGATGAAGTTGGGAGCGTCTGGAGTTTTGAAGACTTTCGAGTAGTGTGAGTGGAAAACTCTTAGTTTCTCCTCTGTAGAAGTGATGTTTTGGTTATCCACCCGGATGGGGTATGTGAACTGTTTCTTCTTTATTGCTGCTTTTATGAATTGCCAGAATTTTCTAGGTTCTGAAGTTCTGGCATTGCTGATGTCCTGGATGGTGTTTCTCCACATGGTGGTGTTGTGTGCGTTTATTTCTTTTCGTATTTGGTTGCGTAAATGGTTTAATATGCGTTTGTCGTATTCAGGGTGGCTCTTCATGTATTGTCTGTGGGCGTGGCGTTTTCTCTTAATCAGTTGGATGATGTCCTTTGGCAGTGGATTGCTGTGGCTACTGAAGCTTTTGGTCTTCTGTGGGCAGCAAGACGTACAGTTCAGCAACGCAAAGAACATCGCTGGAAGGTATGTGCTGCTTTACACAGTGGGACAAGGACAGCGAATGTGTGTGGAAGAAGACGCATGCTACACCAGCAGCAGTCCCTTAGAAAAAACATGCGTTCTATTCACCCTGTACACTAAAACCGGGAAGATTCATTCACAATAGTAGAAGCCGTCAGAATGTTTTTGAATGGTCCTTAAGTGTAGTGACATGGGGTGACATAAACCTGTCCAGAGACGGTGTGGGAACCTTCGCCAACCCCCCTGCGTCTCAGGCATCGGAGACTATCTCTCCTGTGGAGGGCAGTAGCTCTAAACGCGATAAACCGTAGCATAAATATTATATCCACAATTCTTTGTCAAGCCACTTATTTTTCAAAGGTTTCTATACTACTACTGCCACTTTGATAAAACAGAATCTTAAATTCTCATGATTCTTTTAACCCTTTGCACGGCATATCGCAGTAAAACTTAGCCAACTAAAAGCACACTGCGCGGCGTCAAGTTGTCACTGTGCTAGGCAGTAATTCTGTAACTGTCTATGACATGTCACGTAGGATCTTCGGGGTGTAGGACTAGGATTAGGATTTCACTATGAAGGGGATTCGGTACGTAGGCCACCATGCTGGGCCCATTGTGTGTATTACCCCAAGTGGTACAACCTCGGGAATGGGGATGAAGCGAGAGGAGAAATGGGGCGGCCGTGGCAGTGCAGAGGCCAGGGTCCCTACCGTTTAATTAGATAAAGACTTGCCCCGAGAGGCCTGGACAACGGACACGCTTCCCTACTGCGGAACGACAACGGGGCCAACAGCCGAACCCTAGAGGTCCTTGGCTGGCGGTTTCGAAATGGTCCCAGCAGAGGCGCGGAGACCTGCAACCGATCAATCAGAGGAAGAAGTAGTTAACGTCAGAGCATATCATCCCGCCATGCACCGCCGAGACACCCGCCGACACTTCTACACTGATAGAGACCACCAAATGAGAGATGAGAAATGATAATGGAGCAGAAATGGAGGGACAGGACCCAGCACTCGCCTAGCGGCCCGGAAAAGCTCCCGAAAATATCCATGGTTCATATAGGTCGGCCACGGAGTCAAACCCGCGGGCCACAGTCAAAAGGCGCCTGAGCCATCCCGCTCGGTGTCTTCGTGATGTAAACAGTATGTGCGTAAACAGATAGTGACTACAGGCGAAGGGCTACAAGCCTCTGTTTTGGAAGAATTAGGAAGTGACTACTCTGAAGAGTCATGGCTGGCCGACGCAGCGCAAGGCACTGATATGGTACAGAGCTTTAGCGGCAGTGTAGCGGTGATTTTGACGTTAACGATTCTTCGGTTCCGCAAAACATTCCAACCCCCAAATCATCATGTTAGCTCTCTATTACAGAAATTGAAACGATTACGTTCCTTCTAGGTATGTGCAACGATGTAAAAGTAGAATGTGAAGAAACTGAATGGAGTTGTTCGCATTGGTTTGGACTCGAGGGGGCAGTGTGTTCTCGACACCCACGGGAAATTGGGTACCTCCTGCTAGACTACGGCCGCCCGAAGGGGGGTAGAGGGTTGCCTCGTAAGTCCCAGGTATTAGCCTGCAGAGCTAGTAGAATTTGTGCTAGGTCACCTGGCGGCCCCACCGAGGTTTTCGGTAGTCTTCCCTGCGGGGTTGACGCGCTTAAGTGGCGTATACACTTTCATCCCGTCTTGACGTTGTCAACGGGCAGGCCTTTTAAGTAATCAGGTATTGCCCTATGGAAATACCCCCGGAGTTATCCATCGCTCCCGGGTTGAAGTAGGCCCGGGTCCTAGGACTTTTGGGTAGATCCCTGCACAAAAAGAGGATAATGCAGAATTATCCATTACTTACTTTAGGGAGAACAAAAACAACGTGTCGTTAGTGTAAATAAAATACTTAAGTATACAGAGAATTTTGTGTATTTTTCAGTTATGTGTCCTTCAAATCATGTTCCTTTTTTTCCTTTTTAATTTACGTCCTCCAACGTTAAGTCATATCAGACGATGAAGGGAATGGGTGCAATGTTGCTCAAATAAACCCAGGGTCCTTAGAGCTTAGAGTTACCTGACATTCGTCTTTTAGTACAAGGGAAACCCCCGGAAAAACCTTATCCAGGCAACTTACCCTGACCAAGATACGAGCTCGGGACCTCTTGAACGTGAGGCAGACACGCTACCATCAACGCTACCGAGGCGGGCAATCATGTGCGTAAAGAAATATAATATGTTTTAATTTTAAGATATTTGGAGGAGGAGGCTCGTTTAAAAAGAAACTTCACTTTAAAGCGAATATTATTTGTGCTGTAAAGAGAAAAATGTATTTAATTGGTATCAGAAGTTCTTAAAGATTTTTTTTTGATTTCCAACAGTAAATAAGCAATGAGCTAGCAAACTATCACACAAAATTACAAATATCACAATTGTGATAAAGAGCATTGTAGAGGTCACCGCTACAATACATGCCAACAAGCTAGTCACATCAAAAGAGTTACAGGTAACAATAAGACAATTGTTGCAGCAGTAGGTTACCATCTTCTCCAGGGTTCCCCGATTTCGGTACTTCTTGTGCCAGAAGCTTTGCTGAACTTGTGAAATTTTTCAATTGTGGAAATGAATTACAGTGGAGCCGCACTTAAACGTTTGTCAAGGTAGACTACTAAAATAATGTATAAATGAGAGTACGTATAACTGATTTTCTCATCTGGTATGGAAATGCGTATTAATTACATAAATAAAATTAGTGTATACACTGTGCACTTCACAGGGCTTTTAGAAAATATTCAATTTTTGTCAGCTTTTTGGATTTTTCCGTAGAGTCACACACTAGTTGTTTATAAGCACTATTGGCCTCTCCACTAATTCTCCTGCCACTTATATCGTATCTTTTCTTAAACTTTTGGAACCAGTCAACAAAAGGTCTCAAGTCATCCGTCATGTTAAGCTGCCTCGCAAAATCTAGTGGCTTCTTTTGTAACTTTTTTTTTATTGATGGGAACGTTTTTCTCACGATGTTGATTGAAGCAGACTATAAGATATTTTCTGAGGATAAATTGCTCAACCCTAACTTGCAACAAACTGTCGCACCAACGTGGAACTCTTTGCTCTACTCTTTAATTCGTCACACATTTATTAGCTCGTGGAAATACTTCAGAATCTATAAGACTACAGTGAAAACTAAACAGACACTTAATGCTCTTTCGAGTGCTCCTTATGTATTATTGTACTTCACCGTTAATGTGCAATCATATGCGGCGTTTCGTGAATTTGAGTTTTAGGAGACCCCATAATGAATTGTCTGGGACCCACAATTTATTTGGACACCTGATTAGTCTTGCCACTAGTTGTGCGTAGACATTGTTTTGTAAAAAATTAACTATATTTTAAGAAATGTGTTTCACGATTCCACTTTCCAACCTCGCGCTTATGCACTGCTAGCGTTGAAGGACAATTATCAAAGCACAAGGTAACACTTGTATTAAATATAAAACTGCTGCAACGTCGTGAGTAGCCTTTGAGATATGTTGTATATAACATTTAAGATTATCTTGAGTGTTTGCCGGGAAAGTGGATTTAATGAGAAGATTTAATTTGCGTGGGGATAATCGGCCTTGATAGCTCAAGCGGCAAGAGTATCGCCGCGGTGTTCCGAGTCCCCGTCATAGCACTGAAATTTCATATCTGATTTAGCTTTCCAGCTTCTTTGTTTGTTGTTAACCATCACTGCAATGTCAATATCGCATTCAGGGCATTTGTATTTGCTGTAGTAGCTAAAATCTAGCACTGTTATCATTAATTTCATATGGCCAAAGGCACAGGGGCTTTAATGTAATTTTGTGAATAAAGCCATGTATAAACAGTGCAAAACATGTGCAAAAAGCAAACATTAATTATCGCATCTTATTCTGTTATGTAGTATCAATGCTTGTAGATGTAATTCGTGATGCTGTTTAAAATTTTCTTTCGGGCTCCAAGTATTGAACCAACTTCACTTTTCCTGTCATCAAATTTAAATTTCACCGTTGGCTATGGCATGAATGTAATATTGCGAAACTGAAAGCACTGTGCAGCATGAAACACACGTTAGTTAGCTTTACTAATATTACATTACAAAAATGTTGCGTCTGTAATATAGGTTGTCTGCTAGAAGATACATAAAAATATTAATAGGTAACTTATACTTAAAATGTGTTACAAAATAGTCAAGTAACAATAAAAACAACTCTCAAAGCTTAACTTACCATGAATTTTATTTTAAAAGAAACTAAACCAATGGAAATACATCAATGTTTCATTGAATGTGGTATATGGGAGAGAAAATAAATAGATCACATTAAATGAAAATATATAAATAAGTAGCTAAAAGTAATATGAGCATATCTTCCTTTCTACAGATGGAATTTCACAGAAAACAGCAAGGTTTTATATACGTTTTATACAATGTCTCAGAAAAAAGTACTATGTATCAGAAATGTAATTAGAAAATGGGTTTCACTTAGTCTATACTTATTTGTTTCATACAATTTTTTTTGTTTAAAGCGGTTCGATCAAAGCCACTGCGAGTTTTTGCACAAAATGAATAATCGAATAATCGTCATCATTCTTATTCGTATAATGATTGTCATTGTTATCATGATTATGATTATATCCTCATTATTATTAGCTATAAACTGTTGTTTGTTACGTTTAACAGAGTATTGCTGTTGTGCATGCATTTTGTTCTGTATCCTTTGTATGTGTGTTGTATAGACTATGGTCATGATTGAAGCATAAGACCGCTATGATTCATTAACTCAGCCATCGTGACCAAAGAGTCAATTCAGCTATCACAGAGGTTACGAAACTTTTCGGTAATTAAAGATATTACATTCCTAATTTCACAATTGCAGTCAAGTAACTTTTGAGAAAATTAATAACTTCCTGTATTCTGACAATGATGTGTCATAATGAGCTTTCTAATACATAGATTTTGGTTCTTGTTTATTATCTAAACGTTAATTAACGATTGATATTTTGTTATAATATAAAAAATGGAACACGTGCTTTAATTGTATTGATTTTCCGCCAGGAGAGTGGCGATGGTTGTGCCAAACATGCTTTACGCACTGCGTCGTGCTGTCAAAATTTATTCGGGGAAGATTATTTATAGATACTTTTAAACTTTGATTACCAACTACGTTTATGATTAGTAAATAAAGGGTAGATTTCATTTAATTTTTGACATGTGAGAGCACGCTGCAGCTCCAATTTACAAAACGGCATTCTCGGAACAAAAAAAAAGTATGCGTGAGAACGAAAATCTTCTAAACCAGATATATACAGGCATTTCTACAATTTTACTTTCATATTTCCCATTGCAATTGTACATTTGAACGTTTTGTTGGAACTTGTAGCCTGTTCTTATAATATTGAACGTATACTGGAATATTCTCCCAGTCTTGTTTACGCGGCATGCACATTCAGCTCGCCATGATGCCTTAAGGAGTATAAGTGTATTATAGGGCAGAAAGGGGAACTATTGAATCTGTGCATGAAGCGGCAGAAAAGCATTAAGAATACAATTAGTTGGTGGTCGGAATTGGAAAGAATGATATCGAAGATAGGCATGGGAGATCTATGGAGAGTAGAGGAGTCAAATCATAGTAGTTTTTGTAAGGAAGTGAGGACCAGGGTACAAGACATAGATAGGCAGGAGATTTGGGAAAGTATAGAAGAAAATAAATATTTGCAATTTTATAAGCAATTAAAGACAGAATGTGGTAGGAAAACATATATAGATCAATGTGACAAAATTGGAAGGGAAGGCATAGCATGGATGAGAGTAGGAATAATATATCTAAAAGGGCTGCGAAGTAATGAGGCAGGTTTATGTGAATTTGATGGAGATGAAGAGAACACTGTTCATTATCTGATAGAACGTAAGCAGTTAACAAATTGCAGTAGAAAAATATGGGATAAGAAGTGGGACAGCGTGAGCAAAGACATAGGGGCCTTATGCATGTTAACGGGGATGAGTGTAAAGAAAAATAGATGTATAGGAGAATTCTTATATAGGTTAAGAGAAAAGTGGATTAGGTTAAAAGAAGCGAAGGTCAGGAAGAAATGACACCAAGCTGCTCAGGAAAACCAAAGGCTTATTGCCAGGGGACCTGAGTCATCGAGTAAATCTTAAGTCAGCAATTTCATGTATTTGTACAGGATATATAATAGTGATTGTTAGATATCAAAGTCATTGTAGTGAAAATGTAATGGAAACTGTACAAATAAATATCATAGTATGTTCAATGAAGCTCAGACTTTTGTAGCTATGAAACCCAACTTTCTGTATAAATATATTGGAAAGATGGTGACATCAAATTAATAGAAAATAAAGTAATTGAAGATGTATGAAATGCTCAAAATATTGAGTACCACATTAATGTTTGTAGTTTTTTGTGCAATATAATAGGAAATACAGTTATTACACCCATTAATTTACCTAATCTGGTCTGAGTCTTACACCTCCTTATTGATTCGCCTTAATTAGGAAATTTTCTCTTTGCGTTTATTACAGTGTTTGAAAATATGTTTGCTTTTCAGAAAGAAAGTATTAATATTGCCGCGAACGCATTGTCGAGGCGAGGCGGCGCGAGGGACGAGTTCAAAGAGATGGGCAGTTCAGTGCGGTGATAAAAAGCTCGCCGAAACGTTGGGGGGAAGGAGACGTATTTCTCGAGAGTTCGTCTTCCTTCTAGCGCCGTCTTGATTGTCTGAGAACATTTCGGATAGAGAGTAAGCTATAAAAGCCGCCAACCGCCACTGGGAGACAGACAGTTGTTAATTGAACTCGCGTGCGTGAACAGCTGTGTGAGCTGTGTTGTGGTCATTGACCTTGAAAGTTGTATATGTGACTTAATTCTGCGACTGTCAGGTTGACTTAAGTGTGTTTCTACAGAAATACAGAGCAATTTTTGGTGCTTTTAACCTGGGCGTTTAATTTCATGAACCCACATAGTCACAATATATTTGTTAATGCCTCTTTCGTATTGTTTTGGGGAAGCTGTTTTTCCTTTTATTGTAAATATCTATCATACTGCTGGAGTTCTTGATGGAATTCTGGAGTTCAATCCTCATGCTCTTTAGATACTGATATAGCTTCCGTGATTTTGCTGAACACCATCTATGTTCCTTTTTTTTTTTTTTTTTTTTTTTTTTTTTTTTTTTTTTTTTTTTGTAATTTTACGTCCCCCAACGTTAAGTCATATCGGACGATGAATGGAATGGGTGAAATGATGCTCAAATGAGCCCAGAGTCCTTAGAGCTTAGAGTTGCCCGACATTCGTCCTTCAGGATAATGGAAAATCGCGGAAAAAACCTTATCCAGGTAACTCACCCTGACCGAGATTCAAACTTGGGACTTCTTGAACGTGAGGCAGACGCGCTGCCATCTACGCTACCGAGGCGGGCTCTGTATTCCCTGACGGACCATTAAACATACGCTTAAAACCTCCACTAGCGATACCTATTGTTTCATGATGGGACAGTACCTACATTTGAGAAGTGCCGTCTTCACATTTTGCTCTGTGCTATCCAGGGGCGGTTTCTGTAGTGCCGCTGTGCCATGGTACCATCTGTATGAAAGCGAATGAAAGAGAAGTGTATAGTAATTGCGCAAAGAAGATTGTTTCGAGTGTCTGCTCCCTCGTTTGAATAGGCGCGTTCAACGCAAGCGCTCTGTCCTGGTTGTTTTCCTTGGCTTGGTGCCGATTCCTGAACGGCACCGTCTACGCTCATAAGCGCCTGTGTTAAGGGCTAGGATGTCTGCTTATACAGGGCTTCTTATGGGAGAAGATAGTGCCGAGATTTCTCTGGCGCCTAACTTACGCTTTATCCCCTAGAGTGCAGTAAAGCACGGGACCTAAAATAACTGCCTCTCTGTCGCGAAATCGTACACGAACGCTTCGCATCACATTCTCCATGAATTGTATTATCAAACTTTTACTGTGCTAGTTACACCTGTGCGTAACAAAAGTACGGATGTAATAAATATCTATCTCCGTTTCCCTGTACGTTCTGTTTGGTACAGTATATTATAAAATAGAATGGATTATTGATAAGATTACCTAAATAATTCGAAATTGGTACACATATTTATATTTTAACAACCCTTATTTATTTTGCATTTATTTATTCTTTCACTTATTATTTATTATTTATTTAATTAATTATTATGGCAACGCCAATACAAAGCCTCACCGGCCGCTCCTGGTGCTATCTGATTTTTTTTTTAAATGTTCAGTTGTTGTGTGCTGTTGTACTTTATTTTTTATTATTTTCATATTTATTATATTACACCGTTATGCATGTATCCGGGGTTTCCTACAAAATAGATCTATCTTACTAAATTTGCTGTGCTGATTCCAAAACTGTAATCAGTCCTTTTCTGTCACGTACCATTTTTGCATAATTAGTAGTAATATTTAAAATGTTTTAATGTAGTTCTGTTCATAAATATTGTGACTTTGTGGGTTCGTGAAATTAAAAGTCCGATTGCACCACTCAAAGTGTTCTTTATTTCCACCGAATTACAGTTGAACACTTGCCGATTACACAGAATTACGTAATGCACACAATTACAATTCACCAGTTCGTCCTTTATAGTTTCACTTGCACTCGCAATTACGTACACTACTCCGACGCACGTACGCAGTCCGTCCCCTCGCTGGGCGCTCCTCTCAGCTGCTCACCAAGAACTGACTGACCTCACTCATTGCAGCCCTTTTTATAGGAATATCACTGTTTTCTAGAAGTCTCTGGTTTCCGTGAATCACCGCGAAGATTCCAGATGGCAGGCAAAGGGGGAAGAGGCGGCCAGCGACAAGTGACACTCCCCTAATCATCCCCTCAGTTAGTGACTGAGATTAATGGGAGGGTGTGGCTCGGCTGCCTCTGGTCCCTTCTCAGCTGTCGTTCGTCTGGCGTTCCGATAATTGGGTGACAGAATATTGTAGGGAACTGAAAATAAACCAGTAAACTAAGAAACAATACTGATTACATTGTTGAAATTAAAGTGTTTCACAACAGCATAACAATGTAACAGTGTAAAAGACAACAATGTATGCCTTATTTTAAGTCCAGTTCCTGCAAATTTTGTTCCGTCTATAACTGTTTTTCAAATAGATAGGCAGTTAGTTGTATGTCATACATATTTTGAGAATGTGAAGCAATTTTCTTCCAGAAAGTGTAAAAATAACACTGATATATTTTGCTATGTCTGTAATAACTTTGTTGTTCAAGCTTTGGACAAGAAAAAATTGGAAGAAGAGAGACAGTCTCGTTCCACGAATGAAAAATGTAATTCAAGAGTGTCTTGTGGACCCCAAAAATGTTTTCTTTACCACATTTGCATATAAAATTAGGCTTAATGAAGCAATATGTGAACGCTTTGAATATGGATGGCAACTTCTGTACATATATATCTGCAAGAGGTTCCCTGGAATATCTGATGCTAGAATTAAAGAGGGAGTATTTGTTGATCTACAAATTAGGAAGTTGATTTCCGATATCTTATTTGAAGAAACGATGACAGCTACTGTAACAAAAGGCATGGATTAGTTTTAAGAGTGTCTTCAAAAACTTTCTGGGATATTACAAGGATCCAAATTAAAAAAAAAAATATTGTAGAAAATATGGTTGAGAACTTTCGAAAGCTGGGCTGCAATATGAGTGTGAAAGTACATTTCCTGCACTCTCATCTGGAATTTTTCCCCCATAAAATCTCGGCTGCGTCAGTGAGGAGCAGGCTGAAAGACAAAGTAAATGGAAAGACGCTACCAGGGAAAGTAGAATGCGATTATGATAACTGATTATTGTTGGTCGCTGAAAAGAGATGTGTCAAATTCTTCCCATAGTAAGAACTCTACAAAATGTTCATTTCATTTCAAGGCAATATGTAAAAAACTAGTTAAATGTTCAAATTCAAGTAATGTGAAACATCAGTTAAATTCTGAAGAGTGTTGTTCGCAGTTATGGATTTATTGCCTTATATTTAATAATATAACATTAATTCTTTAGAGGCTAGTATAAAAGTGCATATTTTACTATTTCCTATATTGTGAAAAGTTGGTATGTGATGGGGTAAATCTAAGTTCATATTCAAATTCAGCACACTCAAATTAGGGATAACGACATATTAAAATAAAAACTCCAGAGAAAAAGTTAAATTTTGAAAATCGGTGTTATTTTCAAAGCATTACGGTGCATCACTGCGTGTCTCCAAAATATAAGTTGCGTAAGTTGCTGAAAACAAACTAAACTACACAGGAAATGTAATCGTTCCTCCTCACTAGCTGTGTGTAGGCCAAGATTTTAATAGACAGAGTCAGACTAAAAAATTCAATGTCATGGCCTGCATTTGAACCCCGGATCCCTCGGTTTCATGATGGCACGTTGGCCATGGTAGCTCAAAGGTTGAGAGCGACCGGGCGGAAGCCGGGAGATCCCGGCATGGTATTGAATTTTTCAGCCTGGGTCGTATCTATTCCAATCTAACACTGCTAAAATACAAAATGAGAAAGGGTAATAAGGTAATTGCAGACTTAAGGCTAAATGATAAATATAATCAGGTATTAGGTATTTTACAAAAATCATTACAAATAACAAGATTTGAGGATTTTCACTGCAAATTCTCGTTGTACATCCTGCAAATATATCTGGCATGCTCCGAACAATAATTCATCAAAAACTCCTTACAGCAATACTTCGAAATTCTCTTTACCTATTCTAGGAACACCTTTTGCAAAGGTGCTATTAATTTTCTCTTCAAACATGCAGAAGAAAATGCGTAGATTTCTGTAGTCATATATCGTTTAAGAGGTTATTGAAGTACCTGGTTATTCCACTTGTAAACGTGCTTTTAGACGTCTGACAAAACTGTAGTTCCCGGGGTAACCTTTTCTTAGTAATAGCCTTCTACTCCTTATTTTGTTTGCATTACCCAGAAAGAGAATTGTGTAATGTGTAGTGTTTAACGCCCGCTTTTACTACATACGGCACCGCAGGCGGTGACACTGATGATACATGAGATGACGATGGAGCACCGGTGGAATGAGATGGCGGGGGAAACCGGAGATCCCGGAGAAAACCCGCCCCAACGCCATGTTGTCCACCACAAATCTCACTTTGCGGTCGCCTGGGATCGAACCCGGGCCGCCTTGGTGAGAGCCAAGCGGTCTAACCACTGAGCCATGGCGTGGCCGGACCCAGAAAGAGAATTTGAGCACTCAGTGCAGATCTGTTTAGCATATCAAAAAAAAAAAAAAAAAAAAAAAAAAAAAAAAACTATTTAAGGTCTTCTGCAAGAACTTCTAGCAGCATCATATGTGGCACATGTTTTTCTACATCCACTCCATCATAATTTGTTTTATTATAAAACGTTATCATTTCTGGCTTCTGCTTTCTATGGAGCTTTGCACAATATCATTATCAAAATGGTGACTGGATGTAACGAAGACATTTTTACCTTTTGCAGGAATGAGAGAAACAAGGGTAACCTCTTCTCTAAATGCATATATACTGGACTGCTCAGCTCTTGCTTAAATAATGACAAACTTCACTGAAAGCTGTGACTTTATTATTCTTAAGTGTTATTCTTAAGTTTATCTTCCTGTGGTTCTTTCACCAAAATACCAATTAACTACGATAATGTTTCTTTCACTTCTGTATATGGCTGTCCTAATCGTTTCAAATCATCCTGAGAGATTGTTGCTAATGCATAATGCTTCATCAGGCTGTTTCCTGGTATAAATCTAAATATTTTGAATCTATAGTATTTTAGTATTAACTAAAATTTAGATTTAAATTCTATATGTTAGACTTAGATGGAATATATCTAAAACTACGTCTGGCTCTAAAGACTACAGCATTTTGTCGAACGTGACACTTTCTTCCAGTGAATAGCATTTCCGACACTTGGCGACGAATATTGGGAACAGGTCTTTCACTGTTAGATGATGATGTAATTTATGTCATCCTAAGTGAGCACATTTGTCTGTAACAAAGGGCAGCGAAGACGAAACCTAGGACGCCTCAAATTTATTACCAATCGAAATCTTCCTATGCCATCTCCGTTGTGTACCTTGAAGCACGTCTGCTACTGCGCAAGTCCTGCCAAGTATAGAAGACTTGAGTGATTTTATCTCTCTCTCTCTCAATCAGCATATCTATATACTCAATATACTGGTTGATACAGTGCAATATTATTATGTAATATGTCATCCATAGTAAAACAAACCCAGAAACTTCTATATTGTAACGGGAGCGCTGGAACACCCTGTGAACCAGCTGGGAACGGAAGGCAGGGGGAGGACCGCGTTAGCCACACCTCCCCCTCGTTTGTCTTGTAGTGGCGACAGGCAGTGGTTGGGAGGAAAAACATCAGTGTGCCGTCTGTTTCTGTCCACCTGGTTCCAGAAATTACGTAATCTGGAACATTCTCCTGGTCACTAGAAACCGGCGATATTCCTATATAAAGAAGGTTACAGACAGACGGAGTTGAGTTGGTTTTGGTTTAGTTAGTCAGTTGTTGGTTTGGTCAGTTAGTGAGTGAGGAGACAGTCGCAGTTCTTGGTGTAAGAGTTAGTCAGTGACGTGTTAATGTACGAGAAGATTGTGCAACGGAAGACTGTACGTAACTGTGAAGGTGTACCGGAGCTTACGTAACCGCGAGTACAAGGAAATTGTAACGGACGAACTGGTAAATCGTAATTGTGTGCAGCAAGTAATATTGTGTAATTGGCAAGAGTTTAACTGTAAGTCGGTGGAAATAAAGAACATTGTTGAGTGGTGTAATTGGACTTTTTATTCCACGAACCCACAAAGTCACAATATGTACTAGCAACTTTAATTTGACCCCTGACTCCAGCAAAGCAAGAAAGAAATTTTGTGTTATAGTTCTTCTCTGCTGCAGAGGTTTAATCTTTTTCCTTTAGTGACCCCTAAATTTCAGTAAATTGAGGATTAATATTGTTGGTGTATATAGCTTCGTCTGTGACGTTTCGAGAGGTTTTCACGGATTTCTGTCGCACCTTCACATCCTGTGCCATTTTCATCAGCAAGAACATTTTTATTACTCTCTTCATTTTTTCCCCACAGCTTTGAGAGAGCCTTCTTTTTCGTTGCTCAGGTTACATACATTGAACATTTCTTGTTTCTTTGACATCATCCCCCTACAAACGCTACCGATAGGAAAAGTGGCCACAAAAATAACTACCTAGGTACGTGAGCAGGAACAACATATCTTACAGACGCCCTTGCCTGATTATGAAACAGAAAGATACAGACAACTGGCCGATAATTTAACAGAAAGTTCTACGGAGTGTTTTAGGAAGCTGCATATATAATGATTTGCTGATATTTCTCATAAACAGTTCCGTTTGCATGCTGAAAAAAGTCGAGAAAGGTATCTCTCAGATACACGGCGCCCAACGGTGAATGAATATACTTGGATGAGCCCTTTATTATGCCTATTCAGTCCTGGGCCCACATTGGCGTCTGAGTTCCACAAAGAAAGTCAAAGTTCCTGAATTTGTATAGGAATAAACTTAGCGACTTAGTAGGAAGTGGAAAAACTGTAAAGTTACGATGTTTTGGTTTGCATACGACGGAGCTGGGTGAGAGGATGTACAGTTATAGAATTCATGTTGTAACAAAAGCAGAGTGGTACACAAATGAAATAAATAAATAGATATTTTCTATTGTATGCTATGTTTCAGTTTGTATTAATACCTGTACAATAATTATTAGTACATGGCAAAGCAAGAAGGCTTATCGGAAAAAAAAATCGCAACACAGAAATGTTTACCTGAGCTTATCGCACATACATGGCGAGTCCAATGTATGTATACTCTGTTCACATACAATCTTATCTTCTGGACAGCAATGTGTCATACATCGGCTGGCGCGAGAAATCATAGCCCGCCTCGGTAGCGTAGATGGTAGCGTGTCTGCCTCACGTTCAAGAGGTCCCGAGTTCGAATCTCGGTTAGGGTGAGTTACCTCGATAAGGTTTCTTCGGGGTTTTCTCTTATACTGAAAAACGAATGTCGGGTAACTCTAAGCTCCGTATTCCGGACTCATCTGAGCATCACTTCACCCATTTCATTCAACGTCCGGTATGACTTAACGTTGGAGGACGCAAATTACAAAAAAAGAAAAAAAAAAGAGAGAGAGAAATTATATATATATATATATATATATATATATATATATATATATACACACACACACAACGTGATTGAATAGTCTGACAAAGAGAAAGAAGACGGCATTAAAATCGTCGTTATTTTTATTAATATTTTCATTCAGGTTCATCATTAATGAACTTTTAAGAGTTGTATTTCATAATAATATATAGAATGTTATACATATCCCTTCACAGTGTGATGCATTTATGTTGTTTATGTTACGGCAATTGCCTCTTTGTATTTGTACAGATTGCTCACGCTTCAAAAATTTAGACCATATACTTCCTGAAATTATTTTATGAGGAACACTTTCCATCAATGCCAGGTTTTTAACTAGAAAACTAAAAGAACTAATAATTATTGGTAAAAGGGATGGATTAATCAAACAAGAAACTCGAGGTTGACAACAGGAACAATGACAGTGAGACATTTTTAAGAGTCGGAGCTTTGCTGATGATATATTTAACATTAACGCCTTTGCTAGTTGAGTAAATCACCTTTTAAAAAAATGATTCCCTTTGTACAGATTGAATGCATAAGAAAATTATGCTGTATTACTTTGCATATCCTGTATCTGTGGTAGTCATTTAATAACAAAAGTGTAGTTGGTTTTTTCTTTCCTTTTCACCGCCGTGGAAATTGTAGAAGATAGAGCTGTTCAGCCTTATTTTCATTCTTTGAAAATTACAATAAATAATTACTTGAGTACATATTTAATGCATTTATAATCATTAAAGTTTTTGTTGATTATGCACCCATGCTGCGTATAATAATTGGCTAAACTTCCACGGCGGACACACGCAGCTTCCAGGTGCTTGTGTTTCGTAACATACTATGCGCCAACTTACTAATATTTCACTCTTCTAATCGACCAGATATGGCCAAATAAGAGACGATCGCAGCACTGGTTACTTGAAGGTCAATACGCCTCAACGCTCTGACGAGGAACACTCAGCGGTTATTATTTTCGACTGCATCGAATCTAGAGATTTAAATGTTCGAATTTCGGTACATAAGTGTTCCAAGGGAAGTACATTGATAACCTATACAATTGTAGAAAACAGTGACATCACTAAATATATCACTTCACCGCTTATCACCTCTGTGCTATAAATTCAGTTCCTTAAAACTAAATACGATTCTCAAAATATTATAAAATACACCAGCAACAAATGGAAATAAACCATGTAGAGCTCAAATTTTGAGCAGAAACTAAATACAGATCTGTTACACTTCACGATACTGGTGCGACTGTAATAGACATTATTGAACTTAATCTATCATTAATCATTATTTTCTGGCTACTTTGTCAGGAAGAAGGGCTAATAAATGGGCACGAGAGACATATCCGTTGAAAGGGCTGTTACCGTTACGTTAATGCTTGCAGGTAATGCTTAAATCACGTGTAACCGGATCATAGATACTTTAAATAACTATCCTTATAATACTTTTTTCCAACATAAAATGAAATGAGTGGTTCTTGATGTATTTATTTTCTTTTTTTTTTTTCAAAATTACCTACATAGTTTATTAAACGAGCCAAAAATGAATTGTCTGTGTTGAAGGGAAACTAAATAATAAACACAAAGAGCCTGTTGGCATTAATCGTACAAATTTTAGAGGGAGGGCCATAAATAAATCGCCTTTGGTTTCGATCCCAACTCCGAAACACGAAGCCGAGTCACAAATTAATGGGCGAACAAATGCAGCGCGACACATAATTCAGAGATAACCATGACGAGTGCAAACGTCGAGTACTTCCCACTCAACTCAGCAGCGAATACGGCATAGAACTAAAACACTCCTCATTTTAAATGAGTGAATTTTATAGCAGCGAACTTTGGTGGCATTTCTCAATGCAAATTATTCAACTGCGAATCTCAACATTCAAGAACTGTTGAGTATGGTCATGTTGTATTCAATTCGAGCTTATTCACATCACATGCTTTACTGGCGACATAACAGCCAATCTATCATATTATACGATTGTATACTTTACACATACCTTAAAATATTGAATATTACACGAATTGAATTATACAGCATGTTTATTTTAATAATATTCCAGCATAGGTCACTGTAATTACCTATCAAGATGTAGACGAATGCCGTGGCAAATCAATGTTACTCACCTTCCACTAGAGATTTTTCGAAAGATTAGCAGATGAATTCTTCATCAAAAGCTATCAGCCACACAAAAAGGTCAACATTAACGTTAGTTTTAACTACTTTAGACCTCTGTGTGTGGCTAATACAGGTTGTTTTGAAACGACATCGAAAGACTATAGCCGTTTCACAGTTGACACAATAACTAGTCCGAATTTCGGTATCGCAGTTTCGAAATTCTCTTGTGTATAATTTTATGCAGCATTAAATATTACATTACCTTGTGATCAGCCAGCGTAGGAACCACTGGTGTGCGAACCTCAAAAGTTGTTATTGAGACGCACCGGCCACGAAAACAAAAGCATTGCTCCTTGCTCTTTATCAGTGACCCTAGCCTTGCTTTCAGGTAATGGGACAAAGGGCAGATGATCGAACAATGACTCTGAGAGTTCCAAGGTTGCTCATTTTGCTATAGTCTTAATTGTACATTATTTTCAACCAGTTCTGTGAAATCAACAGCTTCCTTTTCAGTTACAAATGCTTTATTTAGTATTATTAAGCACAGTGAAATAAAATGCTTCTCTCATTGCATAAGTCATTTGGTTTTAGTTAATTTTAACTACGCTTCTTTGATATTGTTCTTTATTCTTTTTATCATTTAATACTTTAATATTCAACCTCACTAACATTAACTTCCCTCTGGGAGGTTTACGTTGCATATACGTGTCCACCAGCTTATTTTCTGTCATGGAATGTTATAACGGAATGTTGGACCACACATAAAAATAGCTAAGGAATAGCATCTTTATTGCAGTTTCATAAGCCACTCCGCTGACGGTATTCCACCTGCCTTCTTGTTGTGGAGGCACATGAAGACTGTAGTGTATGAAACAGGTGTTGAATCTGAAGAGGACCTTGTGGCGCAAATAACTTGCGCAACTGGCGAAATCAGAGAATTTGCTGGTGCCTTTGCGAGAGTACGGCAGAATACCGCACACCGATGCACTCTTTGTGTTAATCGCAATGGGCGTGCATTCCAACATTTGTTTTGGCATTAACTTGTCTACCGCTTAAGCAAACCATTGCGTGTTTAAAATAGCAAACAGAGCGTGTTTAAAATAATGTTATCTATCAGTCCCCAAAGTTTGTAAGTCTAATTTTGGACAGCCTGTATATATTGCCGATATAACATACCCGATATGAAAATTTTACAATTAATCTTATTTCATATTAAGTGTTTGAAACCCTAACTAGCAGCAGCAGCAGCAGCAGCAGCAGCGGCGGCATGCAAAGAGATACAGTTTCTTCAATGGAATGATAGACATTTGGTAACCTAACAATATTGTGGATTAAGAAAAGTAATATCTTAGTGATTCACTTTGTAATCTGTAAGCTATACGCAATGAAACAATGTTAGTTCACCTAATTTTCTGCTTTTCTTGTGGAGTAGGTCTCATTTGTACTGAACCGACATGTGTATACTCAAATATTGTGAAGTTCTAACCATGGATGGTAATGGACGATATCACACGGCCAGCCCTTGCACGGGGGGAGCTAAGATAGACAACACATGCTTTGCGGATAGGTTGGGATTTTCTGCATAAAGGTTCAATTAAATTACAAAATGTCGAAACTACAATTTAGACAAGAAAGGTTTACTAAAAGAATAAAAAGTACACAAGTGGCCACATGGTCTTCACCTGTGTTACACGCAGCGGATCTACGTCCGTCCTGGTCAACAGTTGGCTCACAAGAGAGAGAGAGAGAGAGAGAGAGAGAGAGAGAGAGAGAGAGAGAGAGAGAGAGAGAGAGAGAGAGAGAGAGAGAGAGAGAGAGAGAGAGAGAGAGAGAGAGAGAGAGAGAGAACGCTTCCTTGTATAGTCGCGCTGTTAGAACGGTCAGCATGGAGTTATCTTTGGTAATAGATACCTCTCAGATAACGCACTGATTACTCCACGTGGAGTAAACATCTATCTGTCATTTGTGATTTCTGCGAATTCCATTGGCTGAAGTGATGCGTTCATTGGTGTTTAGCACACGAACGAGGGGCGCGTCAGTACCCCTCTCACTCTTACAAGAATAATCAGTGCGTCATCTGAGAGGTTTCAGTTAACAAAGATAAATCCATGGTAACCGTTCCAGCAGCGGGACTATACATACATCACTGTGGAGAAGAGGGAGAGATCACGTGACATGACGTCACACACAACTAGTCAACTGATGATCCAACATATTATTTGAATTAAACAGTCACTTGTGACAATATGACGGTACCAATACCTCAGTACTGTACTTCAATGACGATTTCATTGGTTTAAGTTGTTGACTAATAGAAACACGATCATCAGCTAGAAATCCATTTTACACAACAATATTCCCACCTCTTCAGTGTGGGGATAGCATGTCTGACTCAAATTCAAGAGGTCGCGAGTTGGAATCTGTTATCTGGTAGAGTTATCTGCATAAAGTTTTTCTGGGGTTTTCCCTTCCCTTATCCCGAAGAATGAATGTCGGACGACTCGAAGCTCTATGGACCCTGGCATCATTTCACCACACTCGTCCTGTTGGAAGACATTTAAAAACTTTATACATTGTGGGTGGCACCACTGTATGGCGTGTTAATGCAAGCGTCAAGATGAATGTAGAAGTCACTGCTTGTAGAGGCTGTACAGATATAGACATACAAATCTTTATTTAAATGTGGAAAGCCCGCAAGTTAGCTTGCCACCATTAAATATTGAAGGACTGTTTTACTCAATGCCCACATTGCGCTGTAATATTTGAAGCATTCTGCGGGCTTAATGAACGTGATCATATAGTTGTCCCACTTGTGTGCAACATTGATTCATTGGCTGTATTGTAAATGTACCTACTAGCAAATTGTTGCATGAGGCAATAATCATAACAGAATACGTGCTGTAGGCCCCGTTAAGTCACTGTACTGCACTGTAAATACATTTGACTGCAATTGTTGTTTCAGGTGATATATTTCACAGAAAACAGAGTGGCCGCTTTGGTACAGCGGTAGTTCAGCGACTGCTGTGTGAATAAACCTCGCTACAAATTACTGTATCAGGCGATATACATATAGAAAATATACAATCATCGCTTCACTGCATCACAGTTGAACTGATGTATGCCTCCATTAACTGCAACATTAGGAGATGAACTTGACGGATTACATACATTGCCATAACCTGTCTCAAACTAAAGGCATCTCGTTGGAAAAATCATGGGCGAGAAAGACAGAGACAGAGATACATGAATCAAATGTTTAAGTTGTTGTTTGATGGAGAAAAATTCATTTGAGTTTATGAAGAATAGATCTAATTCGAGATAGATTATATTTAGTGCAGTGACTGCAGTATGAGCACACTTCTCTGGCAATCATTTATCCGGAAATATACTTCAGAAATAGATATCTACGAGTTCTTTAAGCGCAGTGCCATTTCACCAACTGCAAGATGCAATAAACTAGATAAAATGGACGCAGCATCAGCACTTACTTGCAGAAGGAATTCATGGACTAGATCTGAAATGTATAGTTCATTTTATAATTAGAGTGACATGGTAACTGAGGTTTTCACAGCAATAAAGCGAAACGAGCTCCTATCACGTGATTTTCTCGACATGACGATATCTATGATGGAAGTGGGGTCGCAATGATTCCTACTAGAGCCAGTAAGAGTAGATCCATATCTACTTTCAGAAACACTAGAATATCTTCCCCACGTGGAGTAAGTCACATGATAGATACTGGTTTCGCTTACTGCTACCTACATCTTAGTTGCGTTGTGAACCTAATTATAAAATAGGCTATACTTCTCTTTAATTAATTGCTTGAGACGATAACCATGGAAGGAATATTTTCCCAAACTGACCCAATAAATGAGTTCATAAATTGCATTCATTGTCTCTTGTTAGTATGATGTTCTTGCCACCCAGCATATGATGTAGTTGATAGTAATCAGCTCATCGAAATAATGAAGGAGGGCATGGCAGGTTGGAAAATTCCGATGTTGCCCTGTAATCGGCTCACACACTGGTTACGGTCCTGACCGTGGCGTAGTGGGCTACAGAGCTGTACTTTGGTTCTCTGCGTCCGTAATGCGCATGGGATAAATCCCATCCCTGTGGAATGGGTATAGGGGTATGGGATCGGTGCCCATTCAGCAGCGTGAGGAAATTGAGGAGCTACGCTAGGCAGCGAACCCTGGTCTAGAAAGCCAACTTTCCGGCTGGGGGTGCCAAGATGCTGACCACATCTCCTCCATGTATCGGTTGGATGATCGCCCACCTCTGCCTTGTGCAAATGTGGGCATGAGACCGGCAGTCGTGTTGGCAGACCCAGGCGCAATTTGGGCTATTACGCCATGGGTTACTTTACATTTTTTACGCTGGTTACGTATTTCTTTAAATTCTATTGAAAAACAAACTACACACAATTTCAAGATGTATACAAATAGATGAGTAAGTTATAATTACATACATGTAGGGTACGTGGTTAGATTCGGTTGGATGCTACACACTAAATGTGTGCAAATTAAACTTGCGTACTTACATTGCAAGTCCATATCAGGTGCAAAAGACAACATTTCCATGAAGTAGGATGGATGCTGCACCACGATAATGCGTGGCCGCATATTGCCAATATTGTTGCTGAATATCTTGCAAAAATCAACGTGAAGTGCATCCCTCACCCTCCCTGTAATCCAGATTTAGCCCCATGTGACTTTTTTCTATTCCTTAACTTGAAGAAACGCCTTGTGGGAGGCTTTATCCATCATCAGAAGCAGTGGTGAAGGCTGCGGAGGCGATTTTGAAGGTTCTCTCAAAAAATGGTTTCCACCATGTCTTTCAAGACTGACAAAAACGCTGTAACAAGTGCACTGCATTCGGGGGATACTATTTTGAGAAGGACCATCAAAATTATGGGGATGAGTAAAGGTACGTTGTCAAAAAAAAAAAAAAAAAAAAAAAAAAAAAATTGTGATCATTCATTACTGAAGAGCCCTCGTAGGTGATACTGTTGGAAGTTGGTGAGATTGAAGGCGTGCAAAGATAAGTTGGTCTTCATTTTGAGGAGAAGGGTGATGCATTTATATAGCGATTGAGGCATATATAAGAGAAAATTCTAAGGTGAATATATATAAGGCAGTCTAAACTAACATGATTTAAGCAATTCTACATTGTCCAACCATCATCTCAATAACCATGATTTCTGTCATGTAACTCCGAGCCATGTTAACCTAATCTAACTCCAAGCCAGGTTAAACCAATGCAAGCTAATCCAATCTAAACAAAACTATCTTCAGTCACACCAAGATGTTATCATCTGATCGTTATACAGACTTTATTCCAACCATGCTAACCCGGTCCGACTGTAACTCATTCTAACCTATGGAAGACTGCCCTCTCACCAGCTAACCAGTTCTGACATCATGTACAACCTGAATCCAACCATGTTAACCTTGCTTGACTCTAATCATCCTAACCTAATTTACACTAATCTAACGTAGACTAAAATATACTGTCTTCTTATCTGCTAATCTTTCCTGCCATCATCAAGCGATGCTGACGTAGCCAACTTCGAAGCCCTGTTAGACAACCTTACTTAACTAGATATCCTTGCAACAACTAAACAGATCTCAATCGTCCAAGCAGTTCTTCCATCACCTAAAGGAATCTCTTATCACCTAATTTAACCAGAAATAGATACTGATTGGACCTTGCGTCAGGTATTCCTTCACTTTCATAGCAATATAGTTAATTTTTACAGTTATTCTTTCTCTTCTGCAGCAACGTTTACATTTTCACAATCATATGATATATACTATATCTGTTTATACTTATGCGGTAAATTTTGCATTATTTCTGAATTTCAGTATGTCCCACTGCCAAGACGTTAATCATAGAATAAGTTGTGTACGGCTTACAATTTTTCTGACATATTGCATGTATGTAGGTATAGCTAACGCAGCGCTGAGGTTTGATTATGCACTTTTTGGTTTTGTAAAGTTTTATACATATTCTAAATAAGCCTTATATCAACTTTTGCGTTCGCTGGGGCGTTTCAGCCTGTTCAGGTTAATTTTATGTCATTGTTTGAATATATATGGAGTTCATCTGTTTCATTATTTCTACTCTGCGCTTTTATACACTGATTAAATAACTTTTAATTAAGCTAATGTCCAGTTTTAAGTTAACTGTTGGTTTTGTTTTACACCTCCAAAACAGTTCGTGAAACCTATTCATTCCAGAACACCAATTGTTTCAACAATCGATATCATCGAAGGGAACTGCCAACTCTGGGGGAACATACCGCTTTCTGTAGGTCTGTTATACATACAAGTGACAGCTATAGGTACTGTACAAACTAAGAATGTGTCGATCTTGAGAGAAATTAGGTGTACTGTACCATAACAAAACAACTCTCTAGTGACCATTTGCGCATATCTGAAACATTCAGAATCAGGCTCACCTGGAAACAGATCTTTCTACAAAATTCATATACCTATATTTAAGCATCGTAGGAGTCTCCACAATTATGAATTTCACGTTTTATTTGTTAAGTTACAGTTATATTATAATCTTTTGTTATGCAGGTCAGACCTTTGATCGCTCAAACACTTCGTTATTCTGCTTTTTCCGCTTCTTCTTCCTCTTCTTTCTCATGTTCCCTACCAGATAGGAAACATTTACTCCCATCTTTAAAAACATGCTGTTCAATGTCACCCTGTTTTATATCCAACAGTATTTATTTTCCGCTTTAATGGAATTTTCGACTGAAATCATGGCTATAATCATTTTCTTTGTTGAATTATCCTTATGAAAACGTCATCGTCATTTACTTTTATGTTGTGGAGAGGGCTTTGAAATCCTGAATGTAGTTCTTAACTTTGTAGCTTTAAATTGATGTATCACAATTCAAAAATAGAAGTAGAATTATTTATCCAAACCGTCTCTGTGCCATTAGACTAGTGTCTCATGGTCCTGAAGTTGCAGTACCATACCCACCAGATATATTGCTATCTTTATCTGGAAGTCTTGAAACTAGAATGCAAAACACTTATTTCTTCCAAACAGAAACAAGTTAAAAACCCAAACTGTTAACTCAAGGTGAGCTTGAAGATACTATGTGAAACCTACATTTTCCAAAGTACTTTGTAGAATGTCTCTAGGTTCTAGTTAAAGGCTAATATTTCTTTTTAGGTAAATATATTTTGCACGGTATAAGCATAGAGGAAAGGATTATACCTTTCAGAGAAGTGAAGTACCTTGACTTTGTTATGATTATGTCTTATGACGTACTTTAATGACAGACAACCCATAGAGAGACATGTTTTACAGATTATTCCGAAACAAAGTTTAAATGTTTCGCTTTATCAATTGGAATCGTATCATCCTTGCCTTTCTAAAGCTCATTCAGAGGTTCTAAAATAACAAGGTAATATAAAATTGATAGTAATGTGGAACAAGAAGATAGCAGGCGATTTGTCTGTGTAGATTTTGAAATTCAACACTAGTATTACAATGTACCACCTTCTTTTGTGAATTGGAGATTAGGGATAGGAAAATTCAGTAGTAGAAAAAAGATTGCCCTAAAACAGTTGAATTATCCTGAGGTAGTCGCTCAGTAAAGATGCACACTAAATGAATTAGTCTATTACCACACCTGGAAGCAGAGTGAAGATGATTTCTGCATGCGAAGAAGTTAATGCATATACCGTCAATGGCTCCAAATGTAGAAATCATTCTCACTCTCCTTCCAGGTGTGGTAATAGACTAATTCATTTAGTGTGCATCTTTACTGAGCTGCCACCTCAAAGTCAACAATTTTCAACTGAAATGCGGAGCTTTAAAATAGAGCTTTCGATTGAACCCAAATAAATTTTATTGGAACTTTTATACATTTAACGGAACTAAATATACTTTATTTTAGAAATATGTAAGATTCATTTATTTTTCTCGGTTACCTATGATAAATTTATGCCTGAAATTATTGTGGTTGCACAAATGCCTAAATTAATGTTAAACAATAATACTGAAACTGTTATGACTTATACAGAAAAGAATACGTGTAATTGCTTCAGACTTATTGTGAATAATTTATTAGGGAAGTATAGGTAACACAGTTACAAGTGAATGGTTAGGATATGTTGAGTAATTTCAGCAAAATGGAGTGAAATATGCTCCTCATTTTATCCAGAATTTGGTCGCTCTTGATGAGGAACATGAAGGTAGTAAAAGGCCAATGTAATCGAAATTTCAGAAATAGCTAGAGACACACATAGTCGAGATAAGTTGACATAAGCCTAAGTATAATAGTAATACTCGTACATGTATTGTTCATTTAATGGATAAAATCAAATAATTTTCTCTTTCATAGCTAATCTAAATGAGATATACTCATCTGTAGGGATCAGTGATTTGTATATTTTGCTTTTTGTGATTTGTGAAAATAATCTTTAGGAATAAAATCACAATAAAAGAGTTTTAAAAAGTGCAGTACGTTAAAATGAATGTTGTATATCCATCTACCAATTTAATGAAATTGAGAACAATAACAGCAGGATTTTCCTGTTTTACACAAAGCTATTTGACTGGGAAATACTTCAGAGAGAAACTAGATAGTACGACATCATGACCATGTACGCGGAAGTATCATTGGAGTCTACATAATAAACACTCCGGGTTATATTCCAGTTTTCAAATATAGTTTTAGTGGATAGTACTCAGATATTTTTGTTATTAATCAGCTATACATTCTAGTGAAGTAGTTTATATAATTCTAAATCAAGAATTATATCTTATTCTCAAAGTATGTTGGATATTAAGCTCTAAGTTTGTTGAATGTACGGAAGTATTCCCTTAGGATTGCATAGCTTTGTGGTATGCTTAAACGAGACTGCTGCCGCTGAGTGAAGCATTATTCAATAAACTAAATGGTACTGAAATTACTAATGGTGGATATCAGCATGCTAAGAAGTTTATGTAAATGATTTATTGACAACAATTTAGGGAATTTGGCGGTCTTACAACTTACTTCCAAAGAACTCGTACTTCTCACAAAGAAGTTTGAAACACTCAGAGACAAAACATCTCAAACTCGTGAAGTTCAATCCAGCTAATAATTTGAGATGTCCTGGACATAATTGGGATGCCATATTTCTATATACAAGAACTAAACTGCAATTTTCACTGGACTACGATGTGCTTCTTATATTGAATCTGGAAAAATGGGAAATTTGTCGTTTATCCTACTGTTTTATTGAATCTAACAACATCCCGATGGAACCGTTTGAACTTCGGTGACTAAAATACCTGTAACGCAGAAGAATGCATTAGTGTAAGGGGATTACATTGGTCCGCTTCATGGTGCAGCGGAGGCGGTAATGAAACTTTTGCTGATAGTTGCGGCTCATGTTTTGTGAATATGTTTATAAATTTTAGTTAAAATAAGTAATACAATTTACCAAAAATTTACCCTTCCAAATTATGATCAAAATTTTAAAATTTGTAGAACATTCAATAAAAGCCAGCTTTACCGATACTACATTTTTTCGTCTATAAAAGCAATAGTTATTACGTTTTAGGTTTTAAGGTTTCCTCTTTGCTATTCACTCTGCGCAGTTTTACTAAATGGAAAACCAAATATATTTGTTGAAATTAGGAACAGGTTTCTCAGATAGAAGTATTTCATCATGGTTATAAAATAGCGGTTTCTTCTTCTTCTGATAAACTTTGGCTCTTTAGTGCATTACCATGCAATCAAGAATGAGTTATGACTAGATTCGTAGGGGAGATTGGGCAATACAAGATCTTATCCCCCTGACGGGGCGTCCCCCGGGAAGGGTAAGGTAAGAATAGACAAATGGTGACCGGACCCAGGGGACACGAATGCAGAGGGCAGTGCAGTTCCAGCTTTAAACTCCCAGATGGCAGCTTGAACAAGTTACCCTCCCCATGCAGGCTTACATATCCCACTGGGGATCCCAGGATTCTGAGACCACTCCCAGTCTAGAGAATGAAGGGTTACATACAACGTCCTTTTTCCTTGCTATGCAACGCCGCGATTTCACCGACGATTACAACACTACAACAGGCAAAAAGGATGAATGCGAAGTGAAAGGAATTGTTAGAAATTGTGCCAAGTTAACGAGGCTGGAATCAGGCTAGGGTAAGTGATGACAAGATAGGTTATCATGTTAGAAGGGAGCCCAGGTAGGTGTCTGCATAGACTGGTGCTTATAAATAAAACCGAAACTAAATTATCCTACATTACATAGGTATTTTATTTGTCATGTCAAATTACATAAATAAAACATAAAACAAAAAATATCTTAAAAGTAAAGAAATACTGCGAAAGTGTAAAAACTTGCAGTCGTAAGCCTAAAACAGGGTTCACATTAGGTGGGCTAGTTGACGACAAGCTCCTTTAGATCAATCAAGTTCACTACTACGAGGTAAGGAGAAAGTACGGTGCATATGTAGTTTGTTAGACTAGTCATTCTTAGACATGGCCAGCACTGTTTAGCGATGAATATGACCAATTTAATTTAGCTTAAGTTAGATTTAATTATTCACTTGGACATGATGGTTTCTATCCTGTTTAGAGAATGATGTTCTAAACAAACACACCTACAGTGGTGTTCATTGTATTGTTGTAAGCGAAATTGTGTGATATACTTCTACCATTTCTTCTAATAAAGAATGTTTTGGGCACTAGACATCTTATTTACTTGCATAACCATAGGGTAGTTGATGTTCATAGACTGCAACTTTGTCATACGCATCATACCTATTTACAATGGAATTTTCATTTGTGTTGGTTGAAAGGTTTCTAGCTTGGCGAAATCTGGGTACCAAATTGTCCTTTCTCATGTCATTTTCTTTTCTCGCGACTGAACGCTTATTAAAATTTCCAACCAGATGGATATGAATGGAGGTTAAATAGGCCCTATAATAGCTTCGTGTATGTCGCTCCCTCGCCCTGCGGTTCCAAATAGCTTCCATCAACTCTCCATCTAAGTGATTCAAAAGCTGGAAATGACTCCTGCAGATTCGCGTTTTCTACCACTCTTCTTCTACTGCTTTTTCAAAGCCCCAGGCACTCCTTTGTCCTTTCATATTAAAAAATATATTGCTTTTTAGAATTCGTGCATTTATAAAAATACAGAAAATCGACGTAAATTTAATTAAACACCCATATTTTGAATTCTCGTGCTCTTATTACAGAAAGCAACGGGATATGAAATTTCAGATATTCACTAATAAATCTTTTTACAAGGAAATACACTTGTCTTACACTTTGTAGAATGAAATGCTTTTCATGTTCTATGACAAATTACCACCTGCTTATTTATAATGTTCTTGCTTTTAAGCTGTAGTCTTTACTTGCTACTAGGTACATCGCTTCGCTGATGTTTGGGCTACTCATTCAATGGTTATCCTTTGTCACTAACATTATTTCTAGCAGAAGCCACTGTTAGCGCTTTGTTTACAGTAGAGATTCGATTAAATCATGACATGTCCAAAGATTATCAGTAATCGTATCATTAATTCTACCTCTGCTCGCCTTAAGTACTTTCGTCTCAAAATAGCAAATGCTACTTTGATCTGACTAAGCTTATGTTGTGTTCAAAATGTACTTCCTTTAAATCGCCCTTTTCACTAGTTCACTACTAAGCCGCATTTTATAATGCGCAGTTGTTTCTTGGCTGGAGTCTATGTGAAATGTCACGTATAGGCTACTAAAACCCTTAAAGCTTGAAATACCGAGTAATATTGACATAAATCAATGTTCAACGACACAATTCTCAAATGAAACACAGACATTTACGACTCGCATTTAGAACCGGAGGTTTGAATATGTGTTGGGTTTGGACAGAGTCTTCTTCTTCTTCTTCTTCAGAGTCTTCCCAGAGTCTTCCTTGTATGAAAGCGTATCGAAAACCAAATTAAACCATTGACTCGAAGTGTCGCAGCACTTGTATGTGCTGAACCTTAGCTTCTTCATAGCCGATACAGTATCTGCACACTTTAATGTTCAAGTTTTCGTAGTCGTATGATAACAACCACGTAAAGAGAAAATGCTTAAAAGGATGAGGGAAATAAAACTATTTTAGTTTGAAGTAGTTATTTTAGATATTAAATGTTTTGTAAAAATAATAGTTAAATGAATTAAAATATATAATTAAATAGAGATATAATGTAAGGTAGGAAATGTGTAACCCTGACAACCGCAAATGAGAGGAAGTTGTTGAATGTTTAAAAGATTTAGTTATTCTGCTTAAGAACGTCGTAAGAGAAAGACGTACATTTGCGTCTCTCCGAGTGTACATTTAAGATGCACAAATAGCGCATTGTTGCGTATATAGGCTGAGCAAGATCTAGAAATTACTATAGTCATTGTCATGTAACATTTATTTCCTGTGCCTTGAGTTTGAGCAAAGCTGTTTTTTGATGATTAAGCTTAAATTCTGCTGACTGGCAAAACATGTACTTTGGACTGGGGAATCACACATCCTGCTGATCAAGGGAAATAATGCACAGGTGGCCTGTAACAGGACTCAACATGTTCTCCATGTTGTAAACAATGAATCACTCATCCTGCTGATCAAGGGAAATAATGCTTAGGTGGCCAGTAACAGGCCTCAACATGTTCTCCATGTTGTAAATAATGAATCTCACATCCTGCTGATCAAGGGAAATAATGCTTAGGTGGCCAGTAACAGGTCTAAACATGTTCTAAATTACGTAAACAATGATTACACAATATGGGGCAATAGTTGGGAGGAAATTAACAGTTAGCGTGGGAATTGCTGAGTTGGCTTTTGGGCAGGACTCCTATTCCCGCGAGTTAGCACCCGCTGGGCTTGACAGAGAGATTTGAGAGGGGATTTGCTGATGGTCTCTTATGTTGGATGGCTCCATAAATATTAACAAGAGTTTATTTTAAAAGTGCTACTACGAGTAAGATCGCCAGCAGGGTGCACCGGTCCATACATCTTTTGCCAGTTGCATAAGGTTCAGCCATACAAACAACGCTTCTCTGAAGGTATAGTTGCACTATGTATTTAAATGTTACTAAAGCGCCTCTGATCTCATCCAGACCCAGTGAGTGCCCTGTAGAAATGCTATGCATCTCTGAAATACAGTTAGTAAGTTCATTTTGAATTAGATGTTCCTTCTGCTCTCCGTTATCCATAGCTACGCTCCCAGTTACTATATGGGGTTGAGGGTAAAACACCTTACCTTTTAAACCCCTACAAAACCTGGTAGTTTTGGAATGTGACATATGGTCTCGGCACCGCGTTTCGAATAATCCTGTACCTTTGTACCTGTCGTAATTCCTATCAACCCCCAAACCCTCATGTAACAGTATGTGTAAGAAAGTAATAGTTAATCAATATACCAGTCATCGTTTTTTAAAGAACAACAGTTATATTATTTAAATCTGTATCGCAATTTGAAAATGTTTCGGAAGAATTAAATCTTCATGTTTTAAAAAGAAAAGAGTTACTTGTCAATTCTTAAACAATAGTAATACTAACCTTCTCAGCTCGTTACCACGACCCTGGGAAAAAGAACTCATCGCTCAAGGCTTACTGATGCGCCCACCCACACCAAGAGTTGCAGGAGAAACTTCTAAATATCTTCTAGATCATTATCAAAGGTGAGAAATTCGTCAGCTTCCTCCATTATCCAAATAAATTCCTGCTAAAATTTTCAAAATTCATATTACCCCTGCCTTAAGATTTTTTTTTTTTTTTTTTTTTTTTTTTTTGTAAACATAATTACTTATATCTTACACACATTTCGATTTCTGTCAAAAATTGAAGTAAACCAACACAAAAATAGGACAAAAATAAAAGTAAATAAAAATGCTTATAATCTAGGCGAATATCCATCATGATTCAAAACCTTGTCAATTCTTCTCGCCTGGAGGTGAAAATAAGATGGTCATGCTGCGAGGAATTCCCACGCATCTTCGACCATGCCGCTTAACTAGACAGACGTCCCTGGGGATGGATATCTTTTATTTCTGCCCACACGTTCTCTATTGCCTTTAGATCAGATGGCCTTGGAGTGTGACATCAACGAGATATCCTCTTGCCCATCAAACAACGTTGAAATAGATTTGATATAGGAAGAGGGTTGTTCCATCGGAATTCCTTTATCTGACAGATTGGACTAAAATGAAGTGCAAAATATACTGAAAGTTCCAATGTCTTAACCCTCGTCGTATTCGCTGAAGGTTTCCTGGAGTTTCAGAACAAAACTCCAGCCCTGATACGATATGCTTATGGACCACCGCAAACACGAGTGGCCACGTGTCGTCGATCAAATTGGTGACTATGTAGTCGGTACACGCGTAATGACCTATTATACGATGTCGACACTACAACTTCGTCTGTTCAGACTGCTCTTCTCCGACATATGCAAGATGGTTCACAGCGTGTTACTCAGAGAAGACTTCTTTATGAACAGCTATGTAGTTCTCTAGACCAAATTGTTTATATCGATTCTGTAAGGTCTGCAAAGAACCAGGAAAATAAGTTGCATTCATTTCAGCTGCATTTGAAATGGGCTTTCTTTCTAATTCTGCCTTGAAGACGTTCATCGCCCTCCCCAGTAGGAAGTCTTTGCTACCGGTGCTACGTTGCTGTTCTACTTGGCCGTGTTTACTAGATTGCTGAACCCAATGTCTCCCAATGTTCTCGTATGCCATGCCTATCAGCAGCCCCAGACAGTGCAAACCCTGCTCTAATCAAAGCTACAACGTTCCCCTCGAAACGCAGTGGTACGTCTGTCTAAAAAAGCAGCCACATTTCAATTGAAATAAAATACGTCAACAGCAACCTGCCTCCAGCGGAGCAGTGGTTGTGTATCACATAGACGTATAAAAGAACAGGAAAGCACTCCTATTGGCACTGAACCAAACCTACCATTCTTGATGTTTCTTGTTGGGAATTATAATACAGTTTACTGAGGAAATTCATTATAAGACATGCCTATCTTTACATACCTATTTCGTAAACTTATCTAATATTTATGAAATGAACAATCGGGTAATATTATTTCTTAAGGACATAAACATTGAAGGAAGGGGAAAATTTAAGTCCAATTTAATTTAATAGTACTTAAAATACACGTTTGTTAAATTCTATACATGATAAAAAAAAGTGTGTAAATATAAGGATGCGAGGTTGGAACTTACACACTTTACAGCATAACATTTCACTACTGCCATCTTCCCACTCAGCACAGCTCTAGTGGTTGTTGCAGGGAGCCCTAATGTCTTATTCATAAATTTACTTTAACTCATCCTCTGAAATCCGTTAATATCTGTAGAAGACATATTTCTAAGTGGTACTTTGAATGGTGCAGACTCTCCTTTTTGAGTAACTGTGTAATCGTTTTGAATTTTGTACTGCATCACAGAGTCGTTTTAAATTTTCAACACCTCAAATAACATCCGTGGAGTCTGTTCATAAATACCCAGCACTACGGAAGATTAAGGTGAACGTTTCAGATAGCATTATCAATGCAAAAGTGTATACCTGTCTCTTTAGTACAAATAATTGAGATGTAAATATACAGAAGTTAAAGCAAAAGTCAAGAATTATGATTATTCTAAGTCAACTAGAACATTTTCGTTTCTTATATGGAATAAGAAGCAGCGTTCTATTTTAGTTTATAGAAATACATATTCATAACCATATTGGAGTAGTAAAATTTCATATATAGAAATAAATACCTACAAGGCCCTACCAAAGAGCTAAACTAAAATGTTTACGTCTTGGCACACACTGTTACAAAGGACTGTATAATGTTGTTAGTAACCATGACAGAATTCTGAAAGGTATCCACACTTAACACTAAAATGGTCATGAGAGGTGGAAGGCTCGCACTGCCGGAATTGATATACCTACTGTTCGCCAACGCAAAGAAGGTCCCTGACAGGAATGTGCTACCCTTATACAGTGCGACAAGCACAGCGAATGTGTGTGACAGGGAACGCATGCTAGAGGAGCAGAACCGTTAAAAAACTTGCGGCCTATTCACTCAGTATACTAAAACCCAGTAGAAGGCGTCAGAATGTTTTTGAATAGACTGTAACTGAACTGACCCAAGTGTCATAAACAACTACCGGTAGGGTATCGGAACCGTGTCTAACCACCCCTGCGCCACATTCCCCTGGGACTTTCTTTGCTGTGGCGAGCTATAACTGGAGTTTACCTCTGACCTGTAGTGACGTGGCCTGCTGGAGAGAGAAGGTCCATCTTTAGCAGGCCATGATATAGTAACCGGGCAGTAACTTCAAGTGATACTAAAACGTTCGTTACAGTTAAATTCGAAACTCACTGGCTCACGCAGCTCTTATAAATGTGATGAAATACGGTAAGCTGAGTAATATTAAGTTTCCTTTTCTTAACGGAAACTTATTACTTATGTGATCTAAATTGCTCTGAAGACCAACCAACTAATTCTCAGCATCATGTAAGAAATAATTTTTAAATGTAGCCTAATACTGATGCCACATACGGCAGACCACTGCCAGGCATATTTGTCAAGCACTTTTACGTCATTTTTGCAAAAGACAAAGAAGTGTATAGTGGTAAAACCTTTATATATACGGTTGCAAAGTTACTCACAATGTTTAAATTTACGGCGCACAAACATTGAAAATGGCAGAAAGAAATGTTCTAAAACCGGTATTCACAGACGTACGCTGTGAGCAGAATTTATAGGCATTTGTCCTTTTTTTTTTTTTTTTTTTTTTTTTTTTTTTTTTTTTTTTTTGTAATTTACGTCCTCATATCGGACGATGAATGGAATGGGTGAAATGATGCTCAAATGAGCCCGGGATCCATTGAGCTTAGAATTAACTGACATCCTTCTTTCAGGATAAGGGAAAACCCCGGAAAAAAGCTTATCCAGGTAACTCACCCTCACCGAGATTCGAACTCGGGACCTCTTGAACGTGAGGCAATCACGATATCATCTACGCTACCGAGGCCGGCTATTTGTCTTAATGACAGCAGTTCAAAAGACTTAAGGCGAAATACATTTAAAAGGACAGATACTCCAGAGTCATTTAGTTGCACAATTATCTAAACTATTGGGTGAAACTGCAGATGGCTCGATATGTGAGAATGGTGAATTCCAGATAAAATATGTATTTACGCCAAAATTGTAAATTATTTTAAAATGTTCAAGTTTTGAGCTTTGGTATTTCAAATTGTGAACATCAAAAGAAGCTTTGTGTTGAATTTGTATTCACAAGGATTTGCAATATCGTATTGATAAATGTATACCTTTTGACACAAATAAATTAATATTTCAGCAATTTAATGCCTTTTCCCCACTTTTCACGATTTAAAATCTTATTAATCAATCAGTGTGTTTGCATACAGATGCATTGCATGTGATATTCCACAGCATAGTAAATCGAAGTATTACTGCAAGAACTTTCACTCAAAATTTATAGTATACCAAAATCATTTTGGGTCATAACGTTGCGAGGCTTATGGCTGTTAAACCTCCTTTCGTGACTGGAATGCTTATATGAAGTAACTTGGCAACACTGAACAAAGAAATTTAGTTAAATTTTTCTTCATCCCTTTCAATTTGTGGCAATTTTGTGACACTGTTACATTTTCCAGGCTGAAAAACTAATTGCACCATTTCTTTCTTGGAAGCAAGTCAGCTTAGATTCCGTCTATTATTTTTCTTAAAGAAAACAGAACTGGTATTTGTCTTTACTGAGAAATAGTGTCAAATACGTCAACAGTTAATAAGCTACAGTAGGAACTTTGATGCCATTCAAACTAATAAGTGATCAATACCGCCACATGACACTTGTGTCCCAAAGACTGTCATGTATGTTTAAATCACATATCGGAAGAATGTAGATCTATGTGAATTATCTGACATCTCAATTCAATTAGATTCCTGAATAGAAGTAACATAACCTATACGTTCTCGGGTAATTCAAAGAAGTACGCCTTTGGTGGAGTCACTAAGTATTCAAAGTAACTACATTAAACAACAATAGGGAATACAAAGGCAATCATGAATATCTGTTTCTTTAGCTCTAGGTGTTCAGTACTGGGCATAGTGGTGTCA
Organism: Mantis religiosa; assembly: GCA_030765055.1. Taxonomy (NCBI): domain Eukaryota; kingdom Metazoa; phylum Arthropoda; class Insecta; order Mantodea; family Mantidae; genus Mantis; species Mantis religiosa. Next base: position 62,038,073 of record CM060948.1, read on the forward strand.
TTACGTGCTATTGATTGCTCAGGTTACATTAAGGCTGTATTAAATTGCCTAAACACGCTTAATGTTTTGGCAGAATGCAATGTAATTCGACTCACGTGCGTACCTAGCTACAGGGGCATAAAGACAATGAAAATGTTGATAAACATTCAAGACAAGAATCAGCCTGCCAATCCTGCTAATTATCCTTTGTACCAGAGACTGCTTGGCGGATATCTTGATTTGGAAAAAAACGGATATGAGACACTGGACGGAAAGGGAACATCATAAATACTGGCTTAAAACCCCAGGAGATATAGAAGTACATAATAAATTATTTATTATATAATCATGTCTGCCAGGAGCTGAATGTCTAGTAAAAGGCAGCAGATCTCGAAATAGAATAATGATTGCATTTCTTACACAAGATGTAAAAAATCATCTTAGTACAGTAGGAGGACTTCAGGGCAACTTTGATTATAGACTGTGCAAGAAAGGCACTGAAACGATCCTATGTTTATTCTTCAGTGAGGCTTTGGCTTTTAGGAGGTATATCACTCTTCGGATTAAGTTTATGGAACCAAAATAGATCATACTCCTTAATTAATAATTGACATATAACGTGCTGGTTTTAGATAATACAGGCAGCACAATAGACCTTAGGTTGAAGTGCATCTGGAGAAACGGAGGAAATGTGTGTCGAAAAAGACAGTGCAAGACAAAAGGCATTTATTTCTGTTTCCGTTTGTACTTTGGAATACACCACCTTTTTGTTTAGTATATAGAAGGAACAGTTAACAAGAAGATAACATATCTACCACTAAATTAGTACAGAAATGTTAGTGAATTTATGGCCATACTGAGAAGATAAGTCGCTACCAATTTGAGGCGGCACATGTGGACAGATCATATTCCATAGAAAACAGAAAGTGAGATAGTGCTTCCTTAAAGAATAGACCTTTCTCTGGAAATTAAATGTTACAAATGCAGGACAAAGCTAAACATGTAGAAGCGGAATGAAAAATGTAATGCTATAGATGGAATTCAAATCACCGTCAGTCTCCGTCTGATTACTCTAACCAAAAGAGATATCGTGACAACTGGCCGGCAGAATATTTAAGAACCGTGGTTTAAATTCTTGCAATGGTATTGCATGTATGAATCTGCTTTTATCTGTCCAACCATATACTGCGTACGACTTTGTGAATGGACAATTGCTTTTAATTCATTAACCGAATACGTAGTTAGAACTATAAACCTCCAGACCTAACGTTACTTACAGCATTTTGAGTCCCCAATGGAGCATATAATTTCAAAATTAATTTGACATCTACTTTGGTTTTCTGAGGAAACTGCGGGTCAGTCCTCCCGGCATTTTGCCATATTAGCTCCGTTGATTAGAACAGCTGAGCGAACACGGGAAAATCCATGGTTGAGTAATGCCTTTGGAATTGATTCTATCTTACCAAGCCTTATTCTACTGGAATATAATTTTAAAATGGGTGCGGGAATCTAATAAAGTAGCTTTCCTTACATGCTTATCAAGTTATAAGCTATGCACTACTCACATTTATAGCTGCATGTCATACACTTTTGAACTCTTTATGTTGGATTCAGCTTTCCATTTAGAAAAGAAATTCAGCAAATATATGCCAGAGTTGACAAAGATTATCTACTTGGTCCAATTAAGATCTAAAGACCGTATTTCATACCCAAGTTAGCTGGCTTATATGATATGCAGCACATTCAATTTCCTCAGCTAAGAGTAGTTGAAACAGTAAACTCTTGTTGTTGAGGTATCTCATTCACATTTTCGGTGTGTTCCTTCATACTTTAAGATTGGGTTCATATTTGGATTAAATATGATCTTTTAACTGAATTATCGATTTGAATTCGGAGTTAAGCTTCAATTTCCTGTCTATCTCAGTTATACAAAGGAGAATAAAGGTATCGCAAAATTGAGAGGAAAATCAGAGCCAGGTTCTAACATTATTAAAAGATGAATGAAAGACATAAGCGAATGACTTATAAGGAAAATTGTCACATGTATTTTCAAGATCAAGCTGGAATTTTGTTTATTGATGTTAGATAGAAAATAAAATTAACTAGGTATGTCTCGACTTTCTCACCCTGCGACCAAGTTCGACAAGAAAAGTCAAAATGATTAATTGGAATGGTCCAGAATTAATACACAATCACCTGATATAAGGAATTTAAAAACCCATTAACGGAGCAATATTACAAAATATGTCATTTTAAGATTTTCAAATTGTTCATGGAGATACCCAATACTGGGAAAAATTGAAATGTAAAAATGACCGATTTTTCTTCGTGGCATGCAATATTGTTGCAAGTTACATTTTGTGCCGCGCCGACACTTGTGCCTTGGTGCGGGGTAAACTTTTATCCCGTCTCATCCTGCTGGTCGTTGAAAGGGAAACAGACGCATGTATGCCGTTATAACTTACACCTACACAAACGTTTCCCCTGTAAACGGGGAAAGATGTCTTTAAATAAGCCGAGACACTGGTGTTTTGTTTTTCATGTAAGTATGTTCACTGTAAGAAAAATCGCAGCTCAGTCTGCAATATGATGACAGGGACACCTTTTTGTTTTACCAATATATTTTATCTAGTTGCTTTAAACACTTTTTGTTTCTTTTTTCTGATGACATATTGCTCAATATTAGATGCGGGCAATTCTCCGAGCTAGCTTGGCTGCAATGTCCGATCACTTGAAATGCAATTTTAAGGCTCTCCTTTACACATACCAAGCATATCTCATGGTTTAGCAGATTAGCCTGGTTGTGTTCGAATTTTCCGCTACATAAAGTACTTTAAGATTTGGGTTGAACAAATCGTAAGTTAAAGCGTGCTGGCATGGACTGACTCATGTCGTAGAATAGAAGGAATGAGAGGGAAAGAGACAAAGGGCTGAATTATGGAGTGTAAAAATAAGTGATATGTGGCTGATCCCTTTATTGCTTCGGAGGCAGTAAATTACCGCAAGTGAGCAGATGCTGCGGAAACTTTGTGGGAGAGCAAAGAATAGGAAGAAGGTGAAACACCGAGAAGAAGCATATCATGTGAGGATGGAAGGGGACTAAACAGGGAAGAGAAATATGGGTGAAGAGGAACATAATGAGAGTCAGTCACGTGAGATGTCGGCCAGATACTACTGCATCTTTATACTTCTCCATCCTTTTTCATTAAATTATTCCTCTCAAGCTGCGCCCCGCCTGCCTCTTCCCGTTCGCTTTTCTTCCCCTATTTTGCTCACCCTCGCCAGTTTCATTCTTCTCACTTCTCTGTCCTTTGATACGACAGATCATAGGTGTAGAGCCCAATTGGCAATACTGACAAATTTTTCCTGTAAAAATGAAGCTTCCGTAGCACCGTAGTGTTACATTTCCCTCTAGAATTTTTTTCTGATTTTTATAACATCCATAGAACAGAATACCAGTAATACATTATGTCTTCACTGTTTTAATGTTAACGATTACTCGAAAACAGGAGATACATTTTTAAATAATAATTCAGTTGAACGTCATTTAAAATTCAGAGCAAAAAATCACGTATTCATTAATGTATTTATCATTTGCAGTAATTTCAATATTAATTACTTAAGATGTAATTTACTCCTTTGGAGTTTCGTATATGAGTTTCAAAACTGAATATAAGGCACAGAGCCATCTTTCACAACAAATACTTTCAAAGAACCGAATTTTCGTACTCGTGAAACCACACTTTCTCTCTCTATGCCTTACTTGTAAGTTATGAACTGCATATAGAATTTCATAACCCTTAACATTCGCCTTATTATGTAGGTACATAATCAAAAGACGAGAAGGCATACCATACTACTTCTAGACTCATTGCTGTCCCAGCGACACACAGCCAAAATTCCGGCCGGGTGTGGGTTTTCACAGCTAAATTTCCCTCTTTAGTTTGGAAGCTGTACATTTTACCACCTAAAGCACATTAATGTTTGTATATCATCATCATCATCATCGTCGTCGTCATCATCCTCGTCGTCATCGTCGTCGTCATCGTCGTCATCGTCATCGTCATCGTCATCGTCATCGTCGTCGTCATCATTATATTCATTATATTCTTTGAGTTAGGGCATAGAAACAAGTTTAACTATTGAGTTCTGAAGGTAAGTCAAGACACATGTCTTACATCAATATCATGTCCTACTCCCCTAATCCACGTCCAAACACAAATGAGCTGTTCAATGTGACCATCCATCTCAGGCTTTCAACACTTCGTTCCTGCCCAACAGCATCGTTGGTCATACTACATGTATTATAAAAATATACTAAAATGTACTAAATGTATTTATGCCCGATTTCACCAACAGAAGTTAAGACTTAACACGAGTTTAGCAATAGTTCAAACAAAAATTGCATTTCACCAACAAGTGTTAGCTTAACACTCGTGTTAAATATCTTGTTAAACTAACAAGTAAAATTTCTGTTGTTAATTCACTAACAATTGTAAAAAGTCAAGATGGCAGGCGTGAAGGCAGCTGCTGATGTCAATTTGATATATTTAAGACTGTCTAAATGGAATTCGTAATAGAGTACGGTCTTTGAGAAGAAATTATTTTGAAGATCTATCAGAAGATTTTCTACAGAGTTCTAGACTGTCGAAACAAAATGCTATGAAGGTTACTGCGGAAGTACAAGAGAGGTTAGAACATGCATCGAAAGGAATATGCTGATCTCGCCTTAGCTTCAAGTATTAACTTTTCGATTTTATAATTCACGGAATTGTGTGGATAATACACTCTCCACCTCCCGTCTTGAAACGTTCAGGTCACTCGTCACTTGTCCTTCGCTTCTCGTCTTAAATTTAGTAATAATGAGTTAGAACATGCATCGAAAGGAATATGCCGATCTCGCCTTTGTTTCAAATATTAATAATTTTGCGATTTTATAATTCATTGAATTATGTGGATTATACACTGTCCACCTCTGTCCACCTCTCCAATGTGATTATACACCTCTTGTCTTGAAATGTACAAGTTACTTGCCCCTCGCTCCTCGTTTTAAATTTACGAAATGCTGCCTAAGTTCTTTCGTGCTTCATCTAGTGACACATGCATTTGAATTAAATTCGTTTCCAATTTTTCCCCAAATGACACCTTTCTCTTTTACATTCACCGCATCCGACCTCTTATTTTCCACGACATCCTTATACTTCGTTACCAATTCAATTAACAATTCTTTCTCCATGAGAAATTTGTCTCATGGTTTTTGTTTACGATTTTGTTTACCCGACACTTTTTCAGCTGTATGCAGACGAAAATGAAAACAAAAGTACATCGCAGTACGTTCAGAAAATAATACGACTCTTCCACAGCCTTCTATAGCTGTGATATTTACAAGTGTCTTGGCGTTAACACGTGTTTGTTAACATTTTCAGAAAACAGGTTGGTGAAATGAAAAAAAAAAAAAAAATACAGTTTTGATAGCGCTTTGACAATGGTCATGTTACATTTGTTAACGACGATTTTAACATCTGTTGGTGAAATCGGGCATACATGTTCTTAACGGACAAGCTGTTTTCCCACACCAATCTTCTAGAGTGTGTATCCTGCACGGGACCCTAATTAGTACTTTCGAACTTTCGTCCTGGCATTAGGTACTAGTACTGGTCATCTAGATAGACCTGGGATGTTCTCCTCCCTGTTGAGTGTATTTATAAGCAGAACTTCAATAGCTTCGTGAAAACACGACGGGAAAGACATGGGTTTTACAATTACATACTATTTTGTAAATTAAGTCTCGTTTACAAGCTTAACGCTACTTAAGTTTCTACATAATATTTTCAAAGCTTGAAACTGCTAATTCGTGTTTGGAATTCAACTTTTAATCCCCGAATTTTCTGAATTATAATAATCATCTTTGTTTCATTTATTAATCTTAGATAAGTACTAAGCGCCTTGCAGCTGCCTCTTAGCACATACGGACATTTGATTTCCAGGTACACTTAGAAATGTGAAATATGTAGTGTTTAACGCCCACTTTTACTACATACTGCACCGCAGGCGATGACACTGATGATACATGAGATGAAGATGAAGCACCGGTGGAATGAGATGGCGGGGGAAACTGGAGATCCCGGAGAAAACCCGCCGCAGCGCCGTGTTGTCCACCACAAATCTCACTTTGCGGTCACCTGGGGTCGAACCCGGGCTGCCTTGGTGAGAGCCAAGCGGTCTAACCACTGAGCCACGGCGCGGCCTGGTACACTTAGAGCTAGTTCCCTTCTCTACACGGGCTTATATAACATCATACTTTCGACCGTGCGCATTGGTTTTAAGGCATGAAAGTTATTTATTGTAACTGTTTACCTATCTCCCTGTCTTTTTTTTTTATAAAATTATAAATCTTACACGTCAATAATTCGGTACCAATAGCATGCAAAGCTATGTTTCGTGACGTCAGCTATTAGTAGTTTTTCTTAATTGCCATAAGCTATGCAGCGTAGAAGTTGTTCAAAATCATGATTAATTTCGTCATAAAGTCTAGAGTATATTTATGTAACTTCCATTAAGGTAGTTCTGGAAAGTGTTTAAGAAACGCTGGTGTTATTAAAGGACAGAAGCTTACAATTTACGCTACGTATGTCCTTATAAATCGGATTACACCTCACTCATGGCAATGCATCATAGACAACATTCCAAATTTTTACATTTGATATTATATTCCTTCTCGCAGGATCTCACGAAGTTACTTCTGGTAGGAAAAATTGATTTGTGAGTACATTCTAGGTTTTACCTTTAAGTAAGTTTCGAATATATTATTACTCGACAGAGCGTTGATGCGTATCCACCTTCAGGTGACCAGCGCTGTGATCGTCTCTCATCGGTTCTTATCCGGTCGATTAGAAGAGTGAAATTAGTAAGTTGATGTATAGTAGATTACCAATTACAAATAGAGCGATTGGAAGCAGTGGTGAGTAAATGGTCACAACAGTCGTAGCGATTACTTTTATCTTTAATATGCAGAAGAACAAACCATATTACAGCATGTATATTATATGTTTTCTCGCGCCTGCCGATGTATGACACATTGTTGTCCAGAATACATGATTACTTCTGAACAGAGTATACATACCCTGGACTCACCGTGTATGTGCGATAACCTGAGGTAAACATCTGTGTTGCGATTTTTTCCGATACGCTTTCTCGCTTTGCCATATAGTACATATACTGTCGACGGAAAGATACCTTTTCTTCAGAATCCTATCTGAGAAGTAAACCGGGGGAAATAGAAGCACGGAAACTGCAATCTCATGTGATGAATTACAAACACTCTTCATCATCTTCTATTACATGTGATCCTCAAATGAAAAATACCTCTCATTGCTGAGTAAATATTCATTCAGAAAAGCGCAAATCGGTGCATCTTCAAAACAGACGAACTACATTTTTTGTCTATTTTAGTTTGATTTACTTGTTTTACTTGGTCCATTTTCAAAACTTCCGTGTGCACTTTTAATATGCATATTTAAAATATGCCTATTGTGATGGAACTGAATTCACACAGCGCTCACGGACACTCACAAAATTAGCAAAGGGATTTGTTTCACAAATACAAATAGAAATGCTATTGATGGATGTCTGAAGTTCATCATGAAATCTTTCTTTTTCTTGATACTACCCGAATTGTATTACCATGTTATAAATGAATGTTAAGGGGACTTTTGATTTGAGCTGACGCTTAGAAACAATTTATGATTTTCATATTCCTCTTGTGTTTCTTTTACGTTATTTATACGCATTCTTTCCAAGGTTGCCATATGAGAAAAATATGCTTATACTAAATGAAATCTAAGAACCAATAAGTTCTTTTTCGATAAATGCTGATGATGCAACCTATCCTAGAATGCGTACATTACCAGAAAAACTGGAGTCAACACTAGTCGACACCCAATAGGAATGTAGTACATTTATAGGAGAAAGATCACCCGTTGTTTCAAGAAGAGTGAGTGAGGGAGTGAGTGAGTGAGTGAGTGAGTGAGAGAGTGAGAGAGAGAGTGAGTGAGTGAGGTTTAAGTGTCCGTTGCCAGGTTGGTCATTTGGGCCCATGTATGAAGAGGATATTGAGGGATCATTTCTTAGTGGGATTTCAACAGACGTGGTGGGCTAACACTTCTATGGATAAAGATCAAATTTAAATTTTCGCAATTTTGCAATAGATGGCTTGGGCATTTCCATTCAAATCTCAGCTTTAAGCAGAAGGATTGTTCTCATTGCAACTGACGTACATCACTGGAATTTTATAACTGATTTAGGCATCCTTGAGATTATGATGCAAAGCAAAGGTAATCAAATTCCGCAAATCAGTGGATTCTTTCTGCAATTAAAGAAAACTAATACAAAGCAGCAATATTTCCTTCTTCCTGGGTTATATCAGATCAATTAATTATCTGGCGCATAATGGTCTAATTGAAGGAAGCACTGAAGCCAGCATGAAAAAAAAAATTCATGTCCATCAGTAAGGTGTAAGTTACAGTGAAATTCAATATGGTTTTCATATCATAAAAGTCAACCATTTAATTTTGCAGAGGTTGACGTTAGGTTGTTTATTTATTTATTTATTTATGTCCTCCAACGTAAAGCCATCTCGGACGGTGAATGAAATGGGTGAAATGATACTCAAAAGAGCCCAAGTTCCGTGGGATTTAAAGTTACCCGACATACATATTTCAGAATAACGGAAACCCTCACCTGTGCAGATAACTCAGCCTGATCGAGATTTGTACTCAGGACCTCCTGAACGTGAGGTAGACACGCTGCCACCTACGCTACGGAGGCCAGCGGTGTTGAGGTTATTTATAGTTCCTGTTATCATCTTCTGTAAGGTAGCCATTGAACATGTGTCACGTTTATGTTCTAGAGGAATTGTTTGATGTTATCATATAGCAGCTCTGTTGATATAAATGCACATAACATTACTCCTTTTACCGAGCAGTTATGCAGCTGGAAGTTCAGTTAGTGAAGCTAAAACAATTTATCAGTTATTTTCTTTATAAAACTTTTAATGATATAGCGATGGAGGATGTAGGATACAGTCACCACAATGTAGATTTAGCTTTGTTTTATCCAAATCCTGGGTATCAGATCTCTCTATGGAACCACATTCTACTCTTGACTACTTTTCTCTAAGTAACTAGTGCAGTAAATAAGTAAGCTTTATTAACAATAGCATTGAGGTTTGTCGGATGCAGCAAACTCCAGGAGTACTAGTGATATAAAAAGAGAGGGATTCGATGCTAGCTGAAGAGCAATGAGGAAATATAGGTTAACAGCATTTTAGTACTGTGCTCAAAATTACCACCATAGCATATTAAATCAATTTTAGCTTATAGGTTGATGTAAACGCAATGCAGTGAAACAAAAGTAGCTGCAGCGCAAATGGCCGAGTTGTCAACTATGGAAATTAAAGTAAAGGAATATGACTTCATTCATCAGTATTATTAGTAGCAAGTCTCGATGGACTTGTCACAAGGGTAGCCTACATAATCTTAGAAATATACAACCCCTACAAGTACAAAAGTATTGCAGTAACAGAAACGTTGTGATAGGTAACTGATTTTATATTAGTTCTGGGCGATACTATGAAATCTATTACACCAGAACCTAGTTATAACTGCGAATCGGCTTGCCGTATTTCTAAGCACTTCACAATGAAGCAGATTGGTATTTCGAACAAAATATATATATATATATATATATATATATATACACATACTGCAGTCACTTTTAGTGGAATAAAATTGTTCTTTAAGGTATATATATATAATTTCCGAAGTTCTCTAGCTCAACTAAAATTTCCTTGTGTTCTGCTCAGATATTCATTGAAAATTCTGTTTTGCAACCACAATAAGAGAGTGTTCGAAGCTTATAGTCAACAGTTATAATAATCTAATATAAATAATAATGAAAGCTTAAACAACTCTTTATACAGATGCTCCAGTTCCGTTAAAAGGTGATTTCAAAATCTGTCTGTCCAGAACACAGGCGCCACACCTTTATACAACATCTGAAAAGTGATTTGTGGACGAAATGCGAAAGTTGAAAAGCTCTGATCCTCTTAACTGACTCCCCTCCCCATATGATTCATATCCCTAGCATTTTCATTTTGTTTCCCTCTTAGGTGTAAATTATGTATTAGGTGTAAATTATGTATTAGATGTAAATAATGTATGGTGTAAAGAGGTGGTGTTTCCGTTTTTACACCATTAGGAACTCCTCACTTTTGAGAAGCCCTTATCTACTTAAGTTAGGTTTAAAAGTATTACGGCGACAAAACATCGTGGTATACCAGTACTTGAATATCTTATGTGGATCCAGGATCGAGCTTTCTGCCAGTTTTCCATTTGGTGCTACCCCTATAATCAGATATGGAGGTGGTAAGGCAGATGGAGTCCTATAACTCCTTTCACAGTATTGCACTATATACCATAGGTAGGTATAAACTATATGTTGCACATGCACTCTAAGTCTAATGACTGAGTTCATTAGGATTTTAATACAACTTCAGTAAAATAGAGAAAAATTTACGTGCGACTTTTCAGCTTTGAAATAAAGCTGGAAGCCAACTTCTGTTCTTTACCCGTAAGCCTTTTTAAATAGTTTTATGCAAAAGAGAATAAATCTTTCTTTCTCACTATAGCCCTGTGTTAGGACAGCTTTGGATAGATAGAATTACACTTTAAAATTCAATGTAACAGCCGGAATTTGAATCACGGATCCTACGATCTCCGTCCTGTTGCTCTAACCACTTAGCTACCATGGCAACCTTCCATTAAAATATTAAATTCTGACTCGCACGTTTCTCGATAAACCATAAGGAGATTTCAAATTCACAAGCGTTGACATACTGTACTGGGGAAACAGTGGTTAAACACTAAAGTCCGGCCTAATTAAATTGTAATAATATTGGCCTAAACTTTGAAGCTCAGAGCTTTCTAAGTTGTGAGTATACAGAGATTGAGAGAGAGATTATAGTGCATTATCGAAAATTATAAGTCAGTGGGAGAACTGAATGCCATCTGGCACGTTGCTATTGTAGCTCAGTGGTTAGAGAAACCGGACGGGACTGGGAGCTCCACGATTCAATTATGGGCTGTGGTGTTGAATTTTTCAGTTTCATTCTACCTTTTCAAGCCGGTTAAGTTAACTGAAACATCTAATGGAGGCCAGTAATGGCACATTTGAAATTAACTTGCGACTTTTGAGAATGTAGAGTTAAATGTTTCTGAGTTTCAGCAGATAAATTATAACTGAGCTATGAAACCCTCTAAGCTTTGAAATAAGTCCTATACTTCCCCAACAATATTAATGAGAAACAAAGAGCCCTTTGTTTGCTCAAATACTAATCGGAACATTCCCTGGCGGTTACTGTTGCTGGTATAGCACAAGTGCGGTCTTTTGTTGCTAGGAATTGCCGAGAGTCGATCACAGTAAGAAGTTCTGAATTAATGGAAAACACGAAAAGAAAGACGAATTTTAGAAATACACTCTCTTTCATTAACGTTATTCCCTTCTTCACATCACCACCCTTATTAACGTTTCAAACAATATTGTTAAACTGGAAGCTTTTCACTGGCCTATGAAACAAAACTTTTCACTTTAAAACATGCACATTACATTAGAGTCTAAAACTTGAACACCCATTCTAATTTTCGCAATCTTATCCACGTTAAGATTTGCAACTTCTACTTCCAAACTTAACGCTTTAGACAACTGACCATTAAGCAAATTGTATTCTTATCAGCTGACTTCGCTAGAGTACTAACAGCCTAAGCTACATTATCTTACTAATTGCTTACTCTCAACACGGAAGTTGTAATGTTAAACTTTTACAAAGTTACCTAGCTAATGACTAAATCGCACTCGTTACATTATGGATTGAACATAGCATATATTACAAATATTTACCTGTCTCTACCCATTTATACATTCGGCATCAACTTGCTGTAGATATCTAGGTAAAATAATAACCAGTTGGGGCTTTTACTTTCTTTGCCTTTTTCCGGTGAGGCTAAAGGATAAATTGTTTTCACCCATTCCAAGAAAAACCAGGACCGTTTATTCTTTTTCCTATAAAATTGATATCTACAGATAAAAGCAATTTCTTGGATCTTAGTCCTTCCTTCTGTGACAAATAATAAATAAAAGTATCACTTCAGTGATTGAAATTTCCCTAGCGATTATGCTTCCATCTTTATGGTCATACTTAAGAAACGTTGAGTCCAGTTTGAACAGCGCACACGTTAACCTCACCTTATGTTTCGGATCCATATTTTCCTGAAACTTCCATTCTTTTGGAAACTCCGAAATACGTAATCATTGTTTCATTGCAGTGACAACATTTAAGAAAAAACACGTTTTTAGTACAAAAACAGTGTTACTCTGGCGATTCTGTTATACTTGGGGAGCAAGGCGGATTGTTGATAGATAAGTGACGTCACACCAATGTACTTCATGGAAACAGTGGATATATAGATGCGTCGCCAATGCAGCGTATACTGGAAAACGACTCCCACAGCCTGTACCTGTGGCTTTACTGCGAGGCATTATTTGGGGGGAGATGGAGAGAAGAAAGGGAAGAAGGATGAAGCAGAGAAAGAAGGAATAACATGATGGGATAGCAACGATTCAGGGAGTTCCGCTTATGCAGCTCCGTTATTAGATGTAATGCTTTGCTGTCGCGCCAAATGGGTGTTAGCATAGGGTGAAGAATTGCTAGGCTATACACATGACATGACTATAGCAGCAAAGGGATGACGAATGTTTTGGAAGGAAATATGAAGAGAAGAAGAGAAGTAATTTAGGCCGCGCAATTTTTTATCTATAACAACCAAACAACAAGCAGCTGGTACACCGAATCATCATTTGAAACTTAATTGTGGTAGCAGCACTGCTGCATCAGTGTTGCTGGCGGAATGTGTTGGAAGAATTCCTAATAAACATGTAATCTTCATCAAGTACCCTCTGGAAGCACCGCAGGTTGTAGACGTGGATGTTCATCTCATTGCGTGCTTGAGTATGAAGAGCTCGAAGCTTTGATACTGAGGACCCAGGGGGTGCTCAGCCACGGGAGCTGGGCTAGTGTCACTGCTGTTGGTAATTGTTAAAAGGGAAGTACGGCATCGGTGTTGATGGTTTGTGTGTCTTCGATGTGGTTCTTCAGTCTTATACTTAAATTGTACAGAGGTGAGAACTTCCGGATGTTCTGCTACCTTTCTGAATGATTGCAGTTTAGCGAGTCTAGTGGTGCCTACGGCGAAGTGTCTGTTAGAGGAACCCTGTTTAGCCTGGAGCTCTGGGAGGCGATTACTAGCAGTAGCAGGCAGCACTTTGAATTTTTGGTCTAAAGCAACTTGGAACACCTTAACCTTGTCCAACATGGTGCCGAAAGTTGCCCAAGGTCGTACTTGGCAATGAAGGACGCACACATTTCTGGTTTAGCTGGGGATGTAGCAAAGTTGATGGTGGCTGAGGATTGTCTATCGTCAATTATTTTAGCGATCTGCTGTGGAGTTTGGCATGTAGTGTGCAGCAGGCCTGATGTTCCTTTGATTAGAGCGGAAGTAGTAATACAGAAAGTTCCCCGGTGCTGGATATTATGCTGACGGTACAACGACCTTAAAACAGAAAGTAGCAATATAAGCATTGCAGCAGTGTATTGCAGCGGTCCGCCGAGTGGTCATACAAGTAACATCGGTGGCATGGTGGAGTTCAAGTTCCGTTTGTTATAACCCTTATGCCAAATCAAGAAGGTCCATGGTGAAGATTAAAAGCCGTCTCATAGTGTACGCTCTATCAAAAGGCAAGATGAACCAATAGAGTAGGTCTTTGGTGATGCTGGATTTTGGTTATCCAAACCAGAGATGACCAGACGCTTTGCACCTACTCTTGAAGAGCAAGTGTCGATGTACACCATAATAAGCCCGTTGAAGTGACCATGCTAACTGATGGTGGTGTGCAACTGACAGTGCAGGCAGTTATCACCAAACTGTTACCAGATAGCTGCAGTTAAAGCTATGGCAAGGGAGAAGCACTCAACATGGCACTGGTGTAGCCGACGGTGTTTCCGGCAGGAGTGTTGAGAGGTTCGAGTTCAGATGCTGAGCTCTGTCGGTGCATCTTTGTAGTCTCGGTCCCATCACCGAGGTACCAGAAATAATGTCGACGGGAGTTGCTGTCAGCAGATGGTGAGCGCGTCTGTTTGGGCGCTGCATCTGCTGAGGCGGTGGCGTTGATGGAATTGGCGGTGGTCGGTTCGGAAGTTTAGTACTGTGGTGGGCGAAGTGTTAGTCAAAAGAAAATATTAAACAGCTGTACCTGCCGAATACTTCTGTACTTCTGGGTCCCCGTAGGGAGGATTCGTCCCCTTCAGGTGCCATGGTGCGGGCGCTGCATACCCCGAGCGCTCGTGGAACCTCTGACGTTACTAGAGGAACCTAGGGCCGAACATTCGAGCTCCTCCCGAATTTAAGTCATTCGGATTGGGTTGGACTCGAGGAGGCAGTGGTTCTCGATACCAGTGGTTCTCGATACCTCCGGCCAGGCTCCGGCCGCCTAGAGGGGGCAGAGGGTTGCCTAAGAAGTCCCGGGTCCTTGCCTGCAGAGCAAGTAGCTGGTGTGCTAGATCACCGGCGACCCCTCCGAGGTTCTTCAATAGTCTTCCCTGTGGGGCTGACGCGCCTAAGTGGCGTATCCACATCTAATTTGTGGATTAACAGGGCGTGCTTGACTTAAACGTATCGTTCTTAAAACACACTGTGGAAGACTAATAAAAGGGGAATACAATCTGGTATTTAAAATAGGCATCAGGTTATACAATTAAGAAGCCGAGGAGGCTGTTGTTACTGTACTTCTGGGTAAATATTTGGGCGAGCGTTGCGTTAATATGCTATAGGGGCATTCAAAAGATGTGTGTCCTCTATGTGGATAAGAAACTAAGTAATCGTCACAGTCACTAGAGTCCTGCAAGAGGGTGAACGTCTGTCTCAAGAGAAGCAATTAGGATCCCTCGTATAAATTAAACAGCGTTATCAGTGAGCGAACTGCGAGTACTCGGCCATTTCCATCGCTCGTGTTATTTGCGATGCTCGGCGAGTGTTCTGTTGGAAGCGGTGTATATGTAAAGTAGCTGCTGGAAATCTGTGTTTTTTAAATAAACAGGAATGTTAGACAATATGCAGTTGCTTCAATCCCAGCAGAAATCCAGACATAGAATCAGCACCTATTAAGGTTTCCATGAAAAGTACGTCTATAAATAAAGTTAAAACCTGAGATTTCATTGCACTTGGCAAGAAGAAAGGATGCTGATTAACCCTACCTGGACTAGCGGCTCACGATGTTGTAGCGGCTCACGATTCAATACACTAATTCAGTGAGTGGCAAAGCTCAGGAACTAAGAAAATTAAATTGATCTTTCAAGGTGAGTGAGACGACATGTATACCTTAGGCATACGATAGTTGAATATTATTTCCAAGCCATATTCCACTACCTTAATTCAAATACGTGTTGAATTTGGAGCTAACTTTGTACATTCGAATCCCGTAACGTGACTAAGAGCTTTAACGTTCAAGCGACCATAGTATAAAAGGAAATATTCTGTTCAAAATATTAGAACAGAATATATCTAAAGTCTACATCTAGTAATTTGTGGAGTGAAAAAAGGACTATTTTCAATATAGTATGTTGAAAGGAAACCAACCAAACCAAACCAATCCTCCTAGGTCGGTTAGATCTACGACGCAACTCTTACTGCTGATGTTAAGAGTTCACATTTGAATAACGGAAATGTGTGTGTGTGTGTGTGTGTGTGTGTGTGTGTGTGTGTGTGTGTGGCACACGTGGCACCGCAGGGGGTGACACTGATGATACATGAGTAGAAGATTAGGCACCGGTGGAATGAGATAGCGGAAACCGGAGATCCCGGAGAAAACCCGCCCTAGCGTCGTGTTGCCCACCGCAGATCTCACTGTCTGGCCACCTGCGATCGAACCCGGGCCGCCTTGGTGAGAGCCGAATGGTCTAACCATTCAGGCACGGCCCGGCGTTTTGAATAACGAAAACTAAGTTAACAATGCATTGATTTTGCTTTGTGTGCATCATTTTACCAAGAAAAAATATTTTCGAAGTTCATATGGAACTAAACTTTCTTGCATTATTTAATATAATAACATCACATACTGATGTATTACACATGCCCCATTTAGGTTTACCATGCGAATTTTATTAGTGGCAACATCTACTTGTTTTATTGGTTTTGAAGCTCACCGATATGAAAATGGGTTTGCTATGCGTCTTCTATGGGTAATAAAAAGGTCTTAATATATAAATAGTAGTATAAATAAAAATACACAGTAGCTAGAGAACCAAAAGAAACTTGAAAGGACGCTTATACAAACATAACATAAAATATTTGTAATGCTTTGCTAGCTGGAAAAATCATGAGCGTATATGCTTAGACATGCATGTTTACAAACACACAAAAACACACAAAAACACAAACACACAAAAACACACAAAAACACAAACACACAAAAACACACAAAAACACAAACACACAAAAACACACAAAAACACAAACACACAAAAACACACAAAAACACAAACACACAAAAACACACAAAAACACAAACACACAAAAACACACAAAAACACAAACACACAAAAACACACAAAAACACAAACACACAAAAACACACAAAAACACAAACACACAAAAACACACAAAAACACAAACACACAAAAACACACAAAAACACAAACACACAAACACACAAAAACACAAAAACACAAACACACAAAAACACACAAAAACACAAACACACAAAAACACACAAAAACACAAACACACACACACACAAACACAAACACACACACAAAAACACACACACACAAAAACACACACACACACACAAAAAAACACACACACACAAAAACACACACACACACACACAAAAAACACACACACACAAAAACACACAAAAACACACACACAAAACACACACACACACAAAAACACACACACACAAAAACACACACACACACACACACACAAACACACACACACAAAAACACACACAAAAAAACACACACACACAGCCTATGATTATCTCTACTGCATAAACCAGGACATTTATAAAATTGTATCTATAAAAGTAGACACTGATCAGGTGCTGGTATTAGCTCATCAGGCCTCTAGTGTTCCTCTTAGTTGGATTTGCATTCGTATGTTGTAAACGAAGCCAATTATTTGCAAAGTGACCTACTTAGGATATAGGATATATAAGGAAGACACCTTCCCCACTGCAACCAGGGAAGATCTACTGCATCTACCATCCGCTAGAAGGAAAGGATGAAGTGAAGAAATCACAGGTGGCTACAGGCGGCAGGTAGAGGGGCCACAAGAAAAGCTGTTCAAAGAAGCAGCCTTGTATTGCTCACGGCTAATATTGTTTCCTTGAGCAGTCATTCGCGCCATCGTCTAGCTCCCTTACATCGCGAAATCTAGAAGCATACTGAAGGAGAGAGGGAGACTGAATGAAATGTAAGTGATGAAAGGAAAATCGTGGTAGATGACAAAACCACTCCACCTATTTATCTACCGAGAAGTAAAAGCAATGAAAAACCAAAGATTAGTTGGGTGTTCTGCTGGAAGAGAAACCTTGAGCTTCCGAATTTCAGTCTTGCATATTACTGTGTAACCTATTCGCTCGCTTACATAGAACTGAGTAAATAATTTCAAAATCTTGTTCTCTATTGTATAAATTTGTAACATATACAATATATTTCTTTATAAATACATTGTATCTCAAAATATGCGCCCTTAAATTACAAAGACTGATAGCGAACAAACTACTCACAACGGGAAATCGAACCCAGAAATGCCAATCTGTGCAGTACAGTACAATAGGTACAACGAAGTAATCTATGTGCAATTCTTGACGTAGGCTACTTCGCCACGAATGACATCAGTCACTGCTCTGCTGTAACCACGATAGCTAAATGAGAACATGGGCGCTTGGTGGGACTGGTGATTCATGGGGGAGCGGAAAGAAAACACATTGCAGGCGACCATGCATCAAGACAGGCTGGAAAACCCAGTTCCAATATTCTTGTGGTAGCCACAGTGATGGACTTTTCAGTCCGCATTTCGGAGATACCGTTCGTTCACTGACGTTTTAGATAGTGGGATGGAATGCTTTTCCAAGCAGGTAGGGGTTGAGGTAGTAGCGGAAGGGAGCGTTTAATTAGTCTGAAGCAAGTGAGGAGTAAAGGCTCGCGACAAAGTGAAGGAAGAACTGTTACCGATAATATTTGTCGACAGTTTTAAGATTGTAATCATCCGACTCCGAGTGAACTCTTGCAACACTTGGGTGCTTTCCACGTATCCGGCAGGCAAGGCAGAGGTTCGGCATGCAGTGTGTCCCTCCCGCCAGTAAAGTGTTACCTGATAGACAAGCCACCCCACTGGCTAAAATGTCAGTGAACGAACAGTAATTCAGGACTTTAATTCCTTCTGTGAGTGTTGGTATTTCCCTAGTAGTGTAAAGAACCTGAAGCTTTGATGTTGCTGAATGATTTATCATTTTGTGCAGATCAGTACTTAAAGAAACTGACTGGATATAGTCGTTTTGAATTAAACAGAATCAGTATGTTACAGTGAATGAGCTGTATCTATAAGTACCAGTTAGGTGCTTTGAACTACATGCTTTTGAGTTCCAGAAATGGTGTGATATCACTAGTTTGAGCCTGAAAACTGTAAAACTTTCTTTTATTTTACCCATTTAGCTTGCATTTATTCGCTCATGCCTTCTATCGTTACAACCCACAGAGCTCATCAAAAAATGTCACGCCTCATCCTTATTGTCATATCGCTTACAAATAGATGAAGAACTGAATTAATCTAGAAAGGAACGACTAATCGAACAAAGTGCAATAAAGATGTGTAAATAAGGGCGCTATACCTCTAACGTTATGCTTATGGGTCAGTCTGACAACCGTTATGTCAAATTAATGTACAGAAAGAATACATGAACTTTCTGTGTAATAAGATGGTGTAACGGCGACGTGTAATAGCATATGAACAAATTTCCTTCAAATCTGTTAAATTTGTAGATGTTAGCACCTCCTGATACCACTTAGGCATTGCAAATGTAAAACGATCAACTACAGCTTTTATCCCACATGTATATGAACAGCTTACCTTATTTGGTTGCGTTTGGGCGTATGAGGCACAGAGCAAACAATAGCAAAGGCTAGGGCCTTCTAGGAAAGCAATTAGAAATACCGAGCGAGATGCTGCTATGGTAAAATTTTGGACACGCATTTGGAAGGTTGCAGATTGAATTCCGTCGACCACGCACTCTGACAGAGTTTTTATGATTTTCCATTTCCACTTAGCGGAATGTTGGGGTGCCTAGTGTAATACTACGATTTTCTTTCCCTTCATTTCATTCCCTCAACATCGTTCTGGTCGGTATGATAGTACAGGGCAGATGAAGCGGACGTTGGTGCGTTATAAATGCTGTTCTAGACGCTGAGCGGCGTTGTGTAGTCATGTCCTCACGTGGAGAGACGACGCTCGTTGACATCGGACTCGCAGTGTTGGTGGCTGCGCAGCGGGTCCTGGTGCCGGGATGAAGAACTCGGCAACTCTTGTTATGGACCTCCGCGCGTCTCTATGGCCCATCTGTCTGGGAACCTGCAATCTCCTGTGGTTCTCTCATATCATCCCTTCCTCTTGGAGGGGATGATATCTTTGTGGAAGTTGCAATGCGCGACTTGTTACCCTTTGTTGTCTAACCTTTAACCTAATAGTTAATATAGAGCATCACTGACCTCTAACAAGAATGGCAACGACATGAAATGAATTGCCTAGTTCAGGGTGGGATAGGCAGTGCCAGTGTGACGTCACCTCGCACTGAACAGAGCTCAGAATGTGACGTCTTTAGAGCTTAGTTAAGCTAATTAACACCAAATACGCTTCCTATCTTTGCTATATTGCTACACTTCGCACGCCTCAAACAATTTGCTGGTTCCCTGAGGCAGCAGTACTGATTGCGGTGTCATCACACGCTGAGCTCGTGTTCAAGCATATGCAGCGGTGTGAGCTGACATCACACCGGCACTGTCTCTCCCTAGCATGGGCATAGAAGAGTTCTTACGAAATAAGCAGACTACGGTAATCTGTATTATTCTATACCTCCGTAATTATTGTCTTTTATTAAATGGATACAGATACGTTACAAACTTTCATTGTACACCAAGAGGCACAACCTTTATTCAGAGGTGTACTTATATCCTACTGTCAATGTACGTCACATTTCGTTTCACCAAATAGGAACACGCAACTTTTCGTCGACTAACGGTTTTAATACCGAGAGTTATAGCTCTGGCGGTTTCGTCTGTAGCCCGCATTCAGGAGGCCCGGGTTCGATTCCCATGGCCGATCTGCCTTAGCCATGGGTTTTTAGGGGATTCTTCTCGGCTGCCAGGTGAATGCTTGGTAGGTTAATTACATCCCCCGAATTCCCTGTTCCCTCCATTTCATCTCCATCATTACTTCATATTATCTGTCATCTACTGGTAATGAGGCAGAAGTGTCGCGGGTGTCTCGGTGGTGTATGGCAGGATGATAATCTCTGGGTAAGCAACTTCCTTCTTCGGTAGTTCGGCTGCCGGTCTCCGAACCGGCTGCTGGGACCGCTTCCAAACCACAGTAGGAGGAATATCCGTTGTCCTAGCCTACAGGGGGGAGGTTTCTATCTACGTAAAACGTAGGAATCCTGTCCTCTGCACTGTCGTAGCTCCTCTCACATCATCCTTCCTCCCGAGGATGCTCCACTTGGGGGCATGACAATAGATCAAGCCTGGTTACAGTGTCGAATCCTCTCTGTAGTACATCTTACCCTAAGACTAACGGTTTCAATACGAATACCAAACTACCCAAATAACATTGATCCTACTGTAGACTGGGGCACTCAAGCTGCAACATAGATTCACATTAGGGCACATTTCCTTCTCTTAATTGCACAACTTCGCCACATTTGTGGGTTCTTAACAGGAAAAATAATAGACTTGGCATCAGACAAGTGCTTGCTCTTCACAAGAAGCATGGGAACATAAGTCTTTAGATGAGCCTCCAGTTGCCAGCAAGTTTACCACATTCTCTACCAACGGTCAGTTATAGTACTTCACTGTAAGAAACTGTTTCTATGATCTCTTCAAAACACATATAGATGTCTAGCACATACGCTGCACACCGCTGTTCACGGCGAGCTACCTTGCAAGATTAAAGGAAATATTAGGAAATTAAGGACATGAAAGTCTATGGTAGCATAAAATACACACCGGGTTTCGTCTACCGTCCTGAGAAAACCATTAAATTAGTATCAGCATGACCTGCCCTACAGCAAACAAACTTTGGTGGACATTTTTTATAGTAAGATGTGGTGATAACTTACTTCTGAGGACCATACTATATGTTACATTCTTGACGTTTCTGTACAACAGATTTAAAGTTCCTTTCCAACACCGTGCTTTGAAATGACTGTGAAACAGCAACAGAAACGCAGATGCATTCTACCTACCATTTTAAAGCTCTGTTTTACTGCGATGATGTTCGAGCAACTAATGAAAAGGATTGGAACATATATCAGAGATCATAAACGTCACTCTATCTCAACCGACAATATGGACTACTGTGATATCAGCTGGAATAGACTCGCCAGATACGTCGTTTTGTCGGTCTCGCCGTTTGATTTCGCCATAAAACTTCGCCGTTAAAAGGCACATATTCAGCCATAGAGATTGTATTAAGTGTGTGGTGTGGGAAAGGGGGGTAGAGTGGTGTGGAGGTCTAGTATAATGTGCGCAGGGGCCCCATATTGAAAGTTCAACGTAATGCTCCCGCTGTTTGACTGCCGACCCATTTACTCAGTGAAAAATGAGATGTGCAATCACTAAGTTAGATCCCTCTCAGGGCGTTGGTTGTTATGCTGTAGAGTAGGTTGCCCACACAAACGTATTTAGTAGATACGGCGAGGAGGAGGAGGAGGAGGCAAGTATAATAGCCATAATACTGCGGGGTGTATTCAAATTGAGTTCATGTTAAATGTTCGTTCCCGCTCCCCATCCCTTTTTTTTCGCCAGAGACGGGAGTGCGCAGCACGTGGAATATAAAATGGAATTGAAAATGGGGGAAATAGCTAAGTCTGAATTGCTCCCTTTGGCTTTCGATTCCACAGATCCAGTGTAGAGTAGCCGACTAGATAGCAACTGCGAAAAGTAGTGGCCAAATGCTACAATATGAATATTCTCTTTCAATTATTGCACATTAAAACTATACATTTGCTAGTCGAAATTAAAATACACAGCAAAGCAGGATGTAATCTTTCATTGTTGATTCTAATACATACCAATATTCGAAGAAAGAGAGAAATATGCTGATATGTACTGTCATAATCTACAACAGAAATAAGTTTGCAGCAGCAACTTCCAGCACTAAGGCTTCTTAAAAGGTGAAGTAACTCAAAGAACTGCCATTTTTCAGTTCATTTTATTCTGTTTGTTTTAGTACTTGAGTGACAGTAATAAAGTTCATAGCTGGCTATTCACCGAACCCCAACTTATCTTGGAATAGATTCTTGTAAATGAGTTGCATCCAAAATATGGCAAAACTTATGTCAGATATGCTGTTTATGGATTTGGGTTTCAAACATGATGGAATGCGAGAAAAATATTGTACATCGCTCGCAAAGCAAGAGATGACAATTAGAAAATTGTAAGACTTGAAGCTTTCACGGCGAGCATCACTAATCAAGATTCGCGGGTGATCAGCCGTGTCAAATTAATAAACGTCCAGCTTTCGGCCATTGTAAACTCCATGGCCTTCTTCAGGATAAGGATCAGGATCAGGATCCTGAAGAAGACCATGGAGTTTACAATGACCGAAAGCTCGACGTTTATTAATTTGACACCGCTGATCACCCGCGAAGCCTTTGATTAGTAATTAGAAAAATGTAATTAAAACAATGTAATGCTACAAATGCACTAACATTTATTTTAGATATTTGTAAACGTAAAAGAAGGCGAAAATAATTATAAGTTGCTCTTAATTCATTGCAAAAAGAATGAAGCTGAGCTTTGAAATATCTTGAGCAGCTAATAATCTGTGCACGATTTATTGCAATGACAGTTAATATTTGATAAGAATTTCTCACCATCAGCTTCCAGAATGAAAAGTTTTAATAAGCTTGTATGATGCTTTTGGCGATTTAAATTTTAGGAAATACGAGATAGCTTAAGGTCCATGCACCAAACAGAAACATATTTTTACCATCGATTGGAGCAGCCTTATGTAATAACCATATATTAAGTGCCCGCCTTGGTAGCGTAGATGGTAGCGTGTCTGCCTCACGTTCAAGAGGTCCCGAGTTTGAATCTCGGTTAGGGTGAGTTGGCTGGATAAGGTTTTTGCGGGGTTTTCCCTTATCCTAAAGGACGAATGTCGGGTAACTCTAAGCTCCAAGAACCCTGGGCTCATTTTAGCATCGTTTCACCCATTTCATTTATCGTCCGATATGACTTAACGTTGGAGGACGTAAATTAAAAAGAAACATATATTAAGTTTTACAGAATTACTTTAGAAATAAGACTTAATTCGAATCTGTGAATAGTACTGGAACATCGTTAATATATCTTAATTCTAGCATCACACTGAAATTATTTTCCAATTTTATCGGTTTATATTACATTAGATATCTCTTTGACTATTCTCTAGGCGCTGCGAGTCAAATACTAAAACACGCTCGAACATTTACGAAGTAATCCGTTGAAGAAGTGTGTGCCAGGTTTATGGAGAGGGACGTCATAGAAGGCTTTGTGGGAGGATGATTAATGACGCGAATGGGGGGAAGCCAGTCGTTTGTAAAGTGAAAGTGTTTGATGCCCTTAAACGCAAAAGACATGACTCGCCGGAAATGGTGCTATCAATCTGGCCGGAGCTAATTGTAGGGGTTTGTCAAGCGTCAGTGCCCTTGCCTGTACACATTTTCTGCTGCTGAAGTTCAAAGAAAGCAATGCAGGTTGAGAAGGGAGTTTCACAATAGATTTACGAGAACACGTCTGGATGTAGGTTACTGTGCGGCTAAAAATTGTCAAGCACGAGTTGAAAAAGCCTTACTTATCCCAAAGTTAAACTGGCAATCTGTAGTTGAAATTTCTGGCTTCATTTTGATACTGGCATCGCATGTCCCATTGATACAGAATATAACTATACCCCTGTAAATAAAGGCAGCCATTATTTAAACAAATAGCTATTTTTCCTATTTTTGTCTGTCGAAAACCAGCGCTGCTTGCCTTTCGCCTTTCAGCTTCATTGTTGGGGCTGGACACAAAGAGCACAATGGGTCACTGCTTCAGAGCTCTACAATTTTTTGTTTCACTGGTTGCTGTTGTTAATTTGGTTGAACTGACCTCGCATACGTTTGCCAAAGTTTAAAACAAAACGTATTCCTATAGTTTAGAGATTGCTGGTGCGTGGGCAATTCGGCTAATTGCTTAGTTGCTGATCCATTTGTTTATTGCATGATGGTTCCAGTTGATACACGGCGTTCTCATCCAGTATATCGTAACTGTATATAAAAAGCCATCTTGACACTAACAGCGTTCAGTAAATGTTTTTCTATGGCACTATACTACTATTTATTATAAGACATGGAATAAAAAGTGAGAATCCCCTTCGGATTACTGAGCATTTATTGTAGAAGTGCATGAGGATTAGTAGAGCTGCGTTGTAGAAAATAGGTCGAGAAAACGGAACTTTGTATCTTACACTTCCAAATAGTAATTATATTGACACTTATTTAACTGCTCAGAACTTATTTGCTTAGGCCCAATGGGCCACCTTTAAAATGCAAGGTAGCCGAAATCTGGTCTTTTATACTGTCACAACCTAAGAAGCTCCGCTCTGTATTCTCTTAATTATTCCTCAGTTTTTAGGGTATTTCTAGTTTAGCGATGCTAGGAAACTGATAGCCAGCAGTCAGGCACACAGCCACCATAGTGCCTCTGTGACGCCACGGTCCACACTACTCTAGTTCACCGTATCACAATGGTTGCATTAGTTGCACTACGAATTCATGTTTTCACTGCATTATTTGATGAAAAAGATAATATGTATGTGCGGTAGTCCCTTATTAGGGAAAGTTATACAATTTAGAGCAAGTAATACCTGTTCTCTTTTAAGATAAGCTGGTCTTATTTCAGATAGCAATGTCAGTGATGGAACAATATTGAAGACAGTTTAAAGGGTACCTTCCTTACTTCACCTGTCCACAGGTACAGCTTTCTAATGCCAGTGGCTGTTCTTGGATTACTCTAGAGACCCATGCTTTCACGTGCCTGTCTTAATTGGTAGGGAGTTTAGTTTGTGCTGCCAGCTGTTGAGAACATTTCCAATTACAAAGTGATTCCTGTCTCCATACTATGAAACCAAATTATAGATTTTGTCTGTGTGTGTTTCATTTTCTATGTTATAAATATCGCTCTTTTTGGTCAAAACATTTAGGTATTAATTCTTCTTATATTTAACATTTCTTTGCTGATTTACTCGCTTTTTCTTAAGGCAGCCAGTTACTTGACTTTATGAAGCTTTTTGCCGTTGTGATCGACTAGTGCATCCTGTGAAACGCATAAGTACGTATAAAGGATATGACATTAGTACTTCTTGATATATTGCAAAAGGGAAGATCAGCGAATGAAGAACGAACAATTCTAACTGCAGCACAACACTGAAAGAAGCTTAGAACTGGAAATAATTACATTAATTAGATCGGTTTGTAGCCAAATATCTGGAAATGATAATCAGGTAACTGACAGGAAACAATACTTCTGGAAAAACTAAGACCCAGATTTTGATGACTTAAGGAATAGTAAAAGGTACATTAGAATAACGTCTTAGTAACAAACTTTATTAAAATGGTCTAGAGAAAGAAGGAATCACTCAAAATATTTAATTTGTTGATCTTCCTGCACATTTCACTTGTAATTTTTCACTGAATACTGAATTTCAAATCGCTGTAAAACACTTTTGTTAGTTTTGAAATTCGGACTGCAAATTGTCAACTATTACGGTCTAAAAGAGAAAATATGCTTCTTTCAACATCAATAACAGATACTCACGATATTCTTAAAGCAACCAATAATACGTTTACAACTCCTTGTCGTCGAGGGAATACTTCTTACCTAACAGTAAGTAGTACATCAATAACCTTGCACTGTTCTTGTTGAACATATATTCCATTTTAGCAAAACAAGTTTGTCCACTTCACCTTTCGACATGGATTACTTTCAACTGATTTCTGCAATTATATTAGATCAATATCAGGAAGTACTTTGTTTTGTTGTTGACATGATAAATGCAAATATCACCTCAACCACTAACTTCTACTATGCAAGCAATGCATTGGTACGACCCTCAACAGCAGCAGGCAGATTTACTCAATTCCTTTAGAAGACAAATACCTACTTATGCTTGCTACAACAGAGGCAAAGTATACTTAGACATGTCAATCTGTGTTTGATGAGGCTAGGGGAGCCACATATCAATAGGTTTCCTAGAAGTTACAGATTTTAATGTTCTGAAAGTTCGTTCTATTAGTTCAAAAATATTAACCTTTTATATTCCTTTAATGGCAGTTAGTTAACAGTGGATTATATAGCTACTAAATAGTATTGCCCGATTTCACCAACAAGTGTTAGCTTAACACTCGTGTTAAAGCTTTTGTTAAACTAACAAGCTAAATTTCTGTTGTTTAGTCCATAGCAATTGTAAATAGTCAATATGGTGGGGGTGAACGCAGCTGTAGATGTCAATTTGCTATATTTAAGACCGTCTAAATGGCACTCGTAATAGCGTACGACCTATGAGGAGAAATTATTCTGAGGAGCTATCAAAAGAACATTTTCTACAGAGTTATAGACTGTCGAAACAAGTTGCTATGAAGGTTACTGAAAAAGCAAAAGAGAGGTTAGAATATTCATCGAAAGGAATGTGCCGATCTCGCCATTGCTTCAAGTCTTAATAACTAATAACTTTATTAATAACTGTGCACCTCTCGTCTTGAAACGTTCAAGTCCCTCGTCCTTCCTCGCTCCTCGTTTTAAATTTACGTAATACTGAGTTAGATCATGCATCGAAAGGAGTATGCCGATCTCGCCTAAGCTTCAAGTATCAATAACTTTCCGATTTTATGATTCACTAAATTATGTGGATAATACACTGTCCACCTCCCATCTTGAAACGTTTAAGTCACCTGTCCTTTTTCGCAAATCGTTTTAAATTTACGTAATACTGACGAAGTTGTTTCTTGCTTGTAGTAGTGACACATTCATTTAAATTCAAGAGGTTCGAATCTGGGTCAGGGTGAGTTACCTGGATAAGGTTTTTTCCGGGGTTTTCCCTTATCCTTAAAGACGAATGTCGCGTAGCTCTAAGCTCCATGGACCCTGGACACAATTGAGCATCATTTCACCCATTCCATTCACCGTCCGATATTACTTAAAGTTGGAGGACGTAAAATTAAAAAAAGCATTTAAATTAAATTCGTTTCCAATATTTTCCCACGTGACATCTTTCTCTTTTACATTCACCGCATCCGTCCTCTTATTTTCCACGATATCTTTACACTTCGTCACCAATTCAATTATTAATTCTTTCTCCATCGATGAAAAATTTGTCTCGCGGCTTTTCTTTACGATTTTGTTCACCCGCCATTTTATCAGCTGTGTGCAGACGAAAATGAAAACAAACGCGTATCGCAGTACGTTTAGAAAATACGAATCATCCATAGCCTTCTACAGCTGTAATATTTACACGTCTCTTGGCGTTAACACGTGTTTGTTAACATTTTCAGAAAATACGTTGGTGAAATAGGAGAAATTTTACAGTAGTGTTAGCGCGTGACAATTGTTACGTTACATTTGTTAACGTCGATTTTAACTTCTGTTGGTGAAATCGGGTAATAGTGGAACAGAATTTCCGTGATCTTAGTTTAGATCTTACAGAATAGCTCCCTCTAAGGCATGAAGGCTTTAAAACTCTACAGGAAATGCAATAATGCAAACAAATTGGCGAAGAATAGACAAATCTGGATTTATTCACAAAAGTGAATCAATTTCTAAAAAATACTCTATCAGATTAAATTGGCTAAACTGAATAATAACACCAAATTTGCTACTTCTATAACCACCATGCAAGCCAAACATGCATTACGACTAGTCCAAGAATTAGAGTTTCCCAGAAACTGATGTAAACATTACCGCAGTAGAGCAATTTGTTACGTTAGATATTGGACAGAGATGCTTAGAAACAAATGCTATCACTTTGGAAACTTATCCCATATGACTCACGTGACAGAAGAGGCTAACAATTTAAAATAATGTATGGTAAGTTAGATAAGGGGTGCTGTGCACATAGTACAATTTATAAATACAATAATCTAGACCACAGAAGTTTAAGACATTGCACTCTTCCACGATATACAAACCGTGCACATCTTCTTTGGACTGGTATTTAATAATTATTTCAGCCGGATTAATAATTGATTACGAAATTATTTTAAAACTGTCTATTGCTAAAGCTTCACAAATGGAATGCAATGGGGTACACCAAAATTCTTTACTTTCAGGAATATAAAATCTGAAGTACGTTGAAAAAGTTAAGATTGTAGCATAGGTATGTTGGAAGCTACTGCAGCACAGATCTTATGGAAGGGATCAGTAAAGGACTCCACAACGACTCTAGATGAGAACGAACGAGATGCTGGGCACCTACGACATTTCAATAAAGACAAAGCATATAGAAAAATTGTTTAAACACTCAAAAATATTCCTGGATCTTATTAGGGACATTAATATTATAAATCTTTGTGCTAGTAGGAGGTATATAATATGAAATACTTTAACAGTAATAACTTTCTAATCATTTATACGAAACTACAGAAACTTTACCATATATTTCTGCAATGAAGAATGAAATTTAAACAGATCCATATGTGAAACGTCACAGCCTAACTGATGTCTTCAAGGAAAGTAGTCCAGATGTTTCTATAGTGGAACCATTGCTCGTATCGAGACATCTTAAAGCCAACAAAGATGTCAATGCTATTTAATGAAATAAAAAAAAATTAATCTGCTTATCAAACACAAGCGAATGATTAGCTTCTAGCTACTAGCATGGAAAAACTCAGGGCAGTATTGAAAGTGTGTGTGTGTGGGTTTGTTATATGGATGAAGTTCCCCAAATATTTTTTATTTTCTAAAGAAAGCGAGAACATTGGGTTATACAATAGTTGCTGATTTCAATATTGTGACTTTGTGGGTTCGTGAAATGAAAAGTCCAATTTCACCACTCAAAAATGTTCTTTATTTCCACCGACTTACAGTTAAACTCTTGCCAATTACACAGAATTACTTGCTGCACACAATTACAATTCACCAGTTCGTCCGTTACAATTTCACTTGTACTCGCGATTACATAAATTCCGATGCACATGCCAGTTACGTACAGTCTTCCGTTGCACAATCTACTCGTTCATTAACACGTCACTGACTAACTCTTACACCAAGAACTGCGACTGTCTCCTCACTCACACTCACTAACCAACTGACTGACTGACTCGTCTGTCTGCAACCCCCCGTTTATATAGGAATATCGCCGCCTTCCAGTGTCCGCGGGAATGTTCCAGTAAAAGAATGACCGAGAACCAGGTGTAAGAGAAACAGACGGCACAGTCATGTTTTTCTCCCGACCACTGCCTGTCACCACTATAAGACAGACGAGGGGTAGGTGTGGCTAACACGGTCCTCCCCTGTCTCCCGCTCCCAGCTGCTTCCACAGGGTGTTCCAGCGCTCGCGCGACAATATGAAATTCTTTGCTACCCAGGAACTAAATTATAACACATAATGAAATTAGTATTAGGGAATTAAAAAAGAATAGCGAACGTTGCAGTGCCATCAGTGTACGAAAACCAGTCAAACCAAGAAATGCATGCATTATACAAGCACCAAAATGGTTAATAGAAGGCTTTCAATCATAACACAGAGGGAAAGTATTATAATCCAGTGCATTTTAACACTTTAGCTGGATTAACTAAGCACAAGCATATGTCATTTCAGAAAAAGGAATTTCTACAAAACAAACTTTCTCAGCTGTTCATAAGATTAGATCATTAAATTTATAATTCACATGTGCTTAAGGATTACGCATTGAGCATTACCTTTCTGAGTCACAATTAAGACTAAGAAATTTAAAAGAACATGGAAATCCTAAAA
Source organism: Mantis religiosa (assembly GCA_030765055.1). NCBI lineage: Eukaryota > Metazoa > Arthropoda > Insecta > Mantodea > Mantidae > Mantis > Mantis religiosa. Next base: position 62,068,432 of record CM060948.1, read on the forward strand.
TACATAAATAAGTACCCACGTGAGACTTTAAAAATGTGTATGTGTGTTATCTAAAATCGATTATTTTTTTCTAAGTTAAACCACACATCATCAATATCTCATCAGCACATTGACTAATACTACTATATTATATTCATTGTATATTCAATACAAATATACATGTAACATTTTCATTGTGTTGTTGAATTTTATATTTACTTCCGCCAGTATTTTAAGAAAGCATTGATTTGATTTATTTCGAAATTGGTACGAGAAAAATTATAACACTTACTGACGTGCCTGAGTTGCAGTTAAAATATTGAATGAATATATTCCTGTATTTCCTTTAAAAGAGAACAGGGCCCTTCTGAACCGCGCAACCTCGAGGTTTGTAGGCAACGGGTTGAGCATCAGAGGTTTCCTGATCGGAGAGCCTCCGGGATGAGTGATCAGCCCAATGCGAAATTACGAGAGAGACGAGGTGATAGGAAAAATTATGATGGAGCAATCGGTGGAAACCTGGCGGGGTAAACTGCAGGAATAGAAGAAAACCAGCCCCATTGCCATGTTGTCCAGCACAAACCTTACTTTGCGGTCACCTGAGATCGAACCCGGGTCACCTTGGTGAGAGCCAAGCGGTCTAACCACTCAGCCATGGCGCAGATTCAGAATTTAAACTAGTAAAGCAACTGGATAAAACCTGTCGATTTTCCGAAACTAAGTCATGTGTCGCAAGTAAACATTTGCCTCAGTTGGTCTCTACTGGCTGATCCAGTAACATACGTTGGCAAGAAAATAATCAGAACGCAAAGCGTTTTCTACTTTGATGCGAAAATGTCAAAAGAGTGCGGCAAAAGTTTAGCATGATTTGCCCGGCGAAATTCTAATGGAACCGCTGCCGGAGCAGGTGGTAGATCTTGCATGTAATAATGAGACAAATACATTGTATTAATTTTCTGTATTACTTCAGCGAGCAGGTAGTTCGAAAACATTGCAATGACAGAAATTAAAGCATTTATTTTAACTCCACAGTTTACATTCTAATTCTTGAGGGTGGTATAAATCTACGGTAGAGTGGACGTACAAGATGAATAATGCAGATGATGAGATTATTAGTGAATGTCAATAGGTAGAATTAGACAATCACACGCTAGAACTTTACATTGCTACTGGTGTTTTCTTTACTACTTTGTAATTCTGTTGCCTTTGGGGTACCTTATATGTTAGTTGTTTTTATTTATTGTTTGCATACGAATTAAAACAATTTATAAAGTAATAAATGATAAGCAATTTCAGATATCCAGTTTTTATAGAAGATACACGCAGAATCAATAACTTCTGTCCCTTTTGTTGTGGAATTTGCTATGAAGAAGATGGGATAACAAGAAAGGGCCAGAAAATTTCAAAGGTTCTGCCTATCTGTCTCTGCAAATCGCAGTTTAACATGAAATATATATGCTATAATAAACGAAACAAAAATCATATTTGTCCGATTTTACCTGTTTATTGATATTAAGAATTCTGAATCAAGTATTTTCGTAATATATCCTTACACTCCTTAGGAAAACGGAGAAGTCTGAAAGTACAACATTTTGTAAATTCTTTACCCCTTTGTGGATAAAATAAAATATTAACATGATCATTTGCTCTATCTTGATCTACAAACTAATATAGCGTAAAAGTTTACCCCATATAAGTAAATTTTGTAAATGTATGTGTCCTCTACGGAAATTATTTAGCAAGTACTTACAATGAAACCGTTGTATTTGCCTCCCATTTGTGATTCATAAGTTGTCCATTTTTGTCTACTTGTAGCATATTTACGATGCGTGTACTTCACATATCTTTATATATGGAATTTCTACAGTAACTATCCAAATACCGTAGTACACCAGTAACAGTAGTATACAAGTAATAGTATAACCTGTATACAGCTCCATACACCTGCGAAATTATAAAAAATATTGTTTTTCCTTTGTAATATTTTAATACTACCATACCTGATATTTCTTTTATAACATCACCGTTAATGCTTCTATCCTCGTCCCTGCTCTCTATCTCACTGTCTCCAATGTTTATGCATCTTTAAAGTATGTATTTCATTATACCAAATTTTTCACTCTTTCGTTAATTTCTCATCGAAAGGAAATGAAAAACCCCTCCAAAAAAACCACCCTTGGCTCGCTAAGATTCTGTGGATCAAAATTATTGTTCAGAAATGAACTCGTAAGTAGGTTACCTAAAAAGACTTAGGCTCACTAAGTATTCTGTGGATCAAAATTATTGTTCAAAAATGAACTCTTAAGTAGGTTTGAGTAGAATCGATTTCATTTCCTATATCTCCCGGGCACGACTTGGTTCCTAACATTACCATCAAGAAGCCCACCAGAAGAGCAGTTGCATTCTTGTCATCCATCCTCAATGCCTGTCTACGCCTCGGCTATTTTCCTCGCACCTGAAAGTTTGCCCATATAGCAGTCTTCCATAAGCCCAATAAACCCAAACACCTCCCCGAAAGCTATCGTCCTATAAGTCTGTTGCCGACCCTCTCCAAGCTGTTTGAAACAGTAATTCATCACCGTCTTCTGTCTTACCTTAATCATAACCATGTTCTTCCGCCTTATCAATTTGGATTTCGTCACAAACATTCCACTACCCATCAGCTTTTACGATTAACTCAGTCAATTGTTCACGGCTTCGAGGCCCATCAGTATACCACGGCTGTCTTCCTTGATGTGGCACAGGCATTCGACAGGGTTTGGCATGATGGTTTGCTCCTTAAGCTCTACCGCATCGGTCTTCCTAATTACTTATCACATCTAATCCACAGTTTCCTCTACGACCGGAGCTTTTCAGTACGCATTGGTGGAAAGCTTTCATCCCCATGTAATATTACCGCAGGTGTCCCACAGGGTTCTATCTCGGCCCCGACTCTATTTAATGTATACATTTCTGATATTCCTGACTTAGCTCCGACTTCTTTAGCTCTTTACGCTGATGACACAGTACTATATTATTCTCATGTTAATCTCCAGCACGCACACCAAGTACTACAGCTCTCTTTAGATCGCCTAAATCATTGGTTCAGCACTTGGCAGATCTCATTGAACCCTCAGAAAACCGAAGCTAAAATCTTCACTCTTCGCCGATATACTCCGCTTACTCCGTTGTGTCTCTACAGGAACAATGTCCCTTGGCTCCCCACTACAACTCCCGTTAAGTACCTTGGAGTGCTTTTGGACTCTCGACTGACCTGGCATGCTCATATCGATCGTCTCATATCACTGGCCTTCGGACGACTTTCAAAACTCTCGCCTCTGTTGTATCGCCGTTCCAGCCTCGGCCTACAGTCTTCATTGTTTCTCTACAAATCACTCGTTCGTCCGCTTATTACATATGCCTGCCAAGTGTAGGGGGCTGCACACACATGTCATCTGCGCCGTCTTCAGGTCATACAGAATCGCTTCATGCGCATCGCTACTAACGCTCCATGGTTCATCCGTAATCAGCAGCTCCATCATGAACTAGGACTGTCACATCTTCACGACTACATTCGCAGGATCGCTCGTCGTTTCTTTTCCACGCTGCAAGAAGTTCCAGGAGCTGTGCATTATAACATCGGCGTCCACACGCGCCAGCCCTCACGCTTGAAGAGAGACTACCACAGGACCTGCTTCTAAGTGATACATCTGATTCGAGTGATTCTAGTGCTTGATGTCTGTCTTACATCTTCAATATTGACATAATTTCTCAGAGAGTATTATTGGAGTTCTATCTCAATGTAGTTAGGGGGCGGCCTGTAGCCTGCCCCTGAGTGTTATTGTTCTTATTGTACTGTTACCTTCTTTTCACTCTGATCTGTAAAGCATTGTGCTGCTGATCGACCAATTAAAAAAAATTTAAAAAATTTCCTATAATAATATTTCAAGCGCCATATGTGATATCACTCGTTTCAGACACGTGGTTTGATTCATAGCTGTTTCTGATAGATACGCAGAGCAGACGCTGGAAAGGCATTTACTCGTGTGATACGATATTACACCGATATTACATTTAATGTTATAACTTAAATAATCTATCCAATCGTTATTGTGATTTCCGATTATCCTTGAAGCACGTTGTATCACGGGAAACTTAATGCACAATAGTATATGCTTAAACTTGTATTATTATCTAATATCCTACTTATGCTCTAAAATGCTATATTACCACTGTATTATATTTTAAATCTGAAAGAATCACTGTGCGAAATTTCTGACTTGTAAACTTCCTGATGGTTACTTATCTTAACCAGATCCTAGTCATTCAGACCTGAACTTCAAGAGCTAATTATTAAGAATGTTCACATAGATAAAATAAGACCACTTTTGAGCACTACATCTCCTTGCTCTTTCATTAATTCCTTATATATTCCACCCAAAATTTGTTGACTAATGGCTTTAACAAGCGTCCAGATGATTTTGACTTTTTATCCAGGATTAATTCAAGGAGTTTATCCTTCTTTAAAAATGCTGTTAAATGAATTTGTCTCTATTTATTTATATCACAACTAAGGATAACAATTGCAAGGATGGTGTCTGCTTCAGGTAGGTGTATCTCGTGATTTACTTCGAAACTAAAATGTTATCCATGAGTTTTGTCACCCGCTAATATTTAAGAAATGACAAATAGTGCAGTAATTTCCACATTAGATATTTATATAATCCAGTAGATGAACTAATGGAATGATCAATTTGAAAGTGATATCTTTCTAGCAATGCTTTACAGTAACAATGCAGATTACAAAGTACTACATTAAATATGAAAACCTGAACAGTAAATAGTAATGTCTCTGAATACTGTATGAACTCATCACTTCATACATTATCAAAAATGTCGGAGGTATCCAATACAGTTGTTACAGTTAAATTCTCAGTAAGGTTGGCTTTGAGCACTCCATAGAATTTTGTAGAAAAACAGTATGAGTAATTACTGCTTCAGTTTTCTCTAAAATGTGCTTAATGCCTATTTTGGAAAACGTAATCAAAAACATTAAATGCCTGTTTATTAATTTTTAAAACTTTGAAGTGTACAAAGAGACATCACAATAACAAATTAAACATTAAGGAAAAACGAAAACAGTTGTTTTCTGTTACTATATTTTTTTTGTATTACTACAGTGAATTATCTTTCACTGGTGGCCGGCCGATCAGCAGGAGGTAGCTGCATGCCCACAGTGCTCCGCGTTCCGGGCACTCGTCTTTCTCAGCGTCAGTGCATATTCGGCTGTCGCTAGTGGGAGTTCTTGTTAAGTTTTTTATGGTCAAATTGTCATTAGTTCTGTTATAATTCCAAGAAATGCGTATACTTTAGCACACCGCATATAGATGTGTGATTCCTACGTGCGAACAGAGTTTTGTAGAGAAGTAGAGAAGGCTATTTGTAGACCGATTTCCTACTATTCCTGCGCCTCACAGAGAGACAGTTCACAAACTTCTAAAGAGATTCAGAAACTGGTTCTGTTGCTGAAAAGAAACCCAAAAGAACTCGCCAAGTGCTTATAGATGTAAAGCTCGATGAGATAGGACAAAAGTCAGAACGTAGACCAAGAAAACCTGAGTGAGTTTTCACAGGAAACGTGTCTCACAATTCTCGGCTTGGAAAGCCACTTAACTTTTGAAATTAAAACCACATTAGATAACAGTAGTTCAGGAACTGCAACCCCATGATACTGTGAGTACGTAAATTTCTGCATTTGGGTGACGTGTTACGTTAGTGATGGCTCTATGGACCCAAAGTTAATATTTTTCACAGATGAAACATGGTTTTCGTTACTTGGTCATGTTTCGTCAAAAACAACAGACATTGGAGTGCAGAAAACCCCAATATTGTGCATGATATGCCATTGGATGACCAGAAAATTGGTGTTTGCTTTGAATTGGTACTGACTTATACGGCCTATGTATTTGAGGAAACAGTTAACGAAAAGAGGTACAGGGCTGCAATAATCAAACCAATCCTGGAATATTTGTGAGAGCAAATTTTTAACAAGAATTTGCTACAGCACATAGAGCTAATTAATTGGGGAAACTTTTGAAGATAGGGTCATCAGTAAACGACTATGGCTAATGCGAACCCCAGACCTTACGGTATGCGAATTTTCTTTAAGGGGGAACTTGAAGAACGTAGTGTATCGGAACAAGCGGCATGCATTGTTGTTATAACTGAAAGACAATATCAGAACAGAAATTACTGCAATTTCAGAAGATGAATTAATGCGTGTCAACAGATTTTTTTTTGTTTGTTTGGACGGTGTGAAACACGTGGCAGCACAAAAACCTTCTGCCACAAAGGTATGCGATTATGCTTGGTTGGTTGATTGGTTACCAACACTTCCCACATGGCAACCCTGGCCTTCGGGGCAACCTTGCCGCACCACGTGATGACCGGATACATTTCTCAGGTGGAGGCACCCATAAGGCGGTGTCCATTACCTCCAATGATAGGGTGACAGTGAAGATGACGGTGAGGCGAGTGGACCTACAGCTATACCGTGGACTCCGAACCACGTTGGGCATAGGGGACACTTCACATGTGCTAGACAGAGGTGACGGCATGGATAGGGCCGACTTAAAATGGCCAACCCCAGAGCCGGGATTTGAACTTGGGAACCCTAGCACGAGAACCGCGAACGAAACCACTGCGCTACCCCGGCGCACGGTATGTGAATTTTGTTTTTATAATTTGCATTATAAAGCTAAGCCCTAAAATTGAAATATTCAACGCTGTAGCAGCGCGTCTACTGCGACGGCAGATTGCCGTCTGCTGCAGTACTAACGGCTCGCCAGCCGGTCGGCCACCAGAGCAAAATAAGGCACTGTACATACATCTATATCCTAGAACTGTGTGAGAATTCACATCTGTGTGACTCACCAGCCAATAGCTGCTTCTTCAGTCGGATAGTCCCTAGTAAGACATGGGTTTATTGAAAACTCTATTTTAACGATGTACTACTTGGAAATCGCTTGCCTTTAAGTCGTCCTACTTAAAAACTGACTTATAATTATTCAAAGACATTTTTTTATAAAATGTTATAGTGAACGTCCTGTTCAAATAGCAAAATTTACCACGTAGAGTACAAAATGATACCCGCATAAGTGTAATATTTATCTTTTCCTACAAGCTCCAACTTAGTTACAATATTGATCTAAGCATGGACTGGTTATACAGGTGAATCTTCTCCCTAAACATATCATTTGTAATCTGTTCTGGAGCGAGAAAAGCACGAACAAGTCCACCGTTTGAATAATTAGGAAGATTAATTTTATTTTTGTCATGAGTTTTACCAATGCTGCTTGCTGCTAATTTTATGCACGATAAGTTTACGATACGAGATGCAAGGGTTACTACTGAATGAGTTTTGGGAAAGGCCTATAACGGGACAAGGGAGGGGAACCTTAACTTATTGTACTTCAGTGTTAAAATTCGTACGTCAGCTACCCATTTTACTTGCAGAGAAAGAGGGAGGGGGATGTGAGTGTTATTCATTATTGCTGCGGCTCTTCTACAGATATCCAAGGGGGTGAAAACACAAAGGAGAGTTCATCTCGTTTATTCATTAGCAGGCACTTTTTCTGAATAGGACCTGGCCCATAGAAAGATGCTTATCTAACAGAACGTGCTCTTTTCGTTATTTTATCGGTATTATGGAATACACGAGATGAGATGTTACAACATGTAAGCTGTTTTCTCCCCCACGGCAGAAGGCTGCCATGATAATAATGTAACATACTCCCTATGATAGGGATCTTATTTTATTTGTTGTAAAGTAATACCAAATGCTGGGATCTCCATAATAATTTTCGCTTGCACTATTGCGTTGGTATATATGTTCCGGATATTTTGTAACAAAGTTTTGTGTACATATCGATATATGTATAGGGTAACCATGCTAGTGCTTATGGGCGAACTCGTTCCCTTATTCCTTAATGATTATATTCTTACTTTCATTAGTGAAACATGTCTTGAGTTATGTCGTAAACTAGCATTACGAAAGACGCGTTAGATTAATGATTATTTGTGCTGTTGTAGTAGGTATAAATATTGATGTAACTTTTGAATGCTTTAACACAATTAGAAAGCAATTCTTTCTTCAGAACATGTATTAAATATTCTACACATACAGCCTGTTACTCCATTAATGCATTCCATTGCCCCTGAGTACTTAATATCAGTTTATTTAGCACTGGTTGGGGATTAGCTTCGCAGCAATTACACAATGTTTAAGCCAACAATTTCGTCTGCAGCACTGCGTTAGTGATAGTAGTAAAGCCAAGCCAGCGTGATTGGCATTACAGGTGATTGCCGGAGTACTAAATTTATATTTAATTAAATGGAAGAATGGTTTTAAAATACTGAATGGGTTGGCATGCAAATAATAAAAGGTCAAACAGCCAGAAGGTATACGCATCATTTTTACTGCCAGGTGGATTACTACAGCAGATACTATATTCTACGGATCAAAGCCACGAAACTTTAGACAACTATATGAATGACCAATTCAGATTATTAAGGTCCTATTTATTTGTATGTGTCCAGCAACAACGCACAAGTGCATCGAATTTGTAAACTTTGATTAACTTATTAATATTTGTAGGCATTTGTATTACAATTGTTTATTTTCCTGACATATTTCTTCTCGTTGACTGTAATAATGATATTTTTGTAGTTCTGAGCTTTTTATGTCAGTACAACTGATGTTTTACTTACACATATTACTTTTATTAAACTTCATGATGATACAAATACCTATTTTGCATGTATACTTTTATGGTAAGAAATAATGTTTCATTTCACTTGCAACGCATCTTAAACCTATTGTCGCATTATAGATTGTGAACCGGGATGATTTTGGACTACAAATTGTAGATAGGGTTGAGGCGGTCCGGCCCGTTGTGCACCACATCGAGCTCTCTCTTGTGCTCGACGCCTCACAATTAAGAATCGGTGGCGTGAGGAGGTTAAGGAAAGGGAGATTGTGGTCGGTTCCAGGTGACATGTAGCTCCCGCATGAGGACTCTCATCTGGACTTCAGGAGTGGGTGTGTCCTGACAGGTTGTGAATTTATGATGACACCTCGAATCTGGTTCATAAAAGTTTATTGTAGTCCTTGGATTCCTACGCTCGCCACCGTGAAGTCGTCGTCGGTATGGTTGCTGAGTCAAGCGTCACTGTCTATATCGCGATGCGAAGCACGGAGGCAGTAGCACTGCGTAGGCGGATTGGATATACTTGTCCTCACAATACGCTACTCGTTGGGCTGACTCTTACTGGAGAGATTGTTAAACATTGCGCTAGGTCTCTGTACTTAGCGCGGACGTATAGTTCTTAGGCGGCGCCGAATACGCGTCCGTCTTACGCAGCACTCAGGACCGAAGTGTCCTCACTAGCAAAATCTAGTTTCCGCCATCCCTTTGAATTAACCCTACTCTAGATATTTCTCGGAGTTTACAAAATCACATGACCAAACATCAATTTTCTATTGGCTTTAAGTATCCCGCACTTGATATCAGTGTTGAGAATTTCCAGTTTCGGACCTAGCATCAGAGACGCTTTCTCTAACGGTCCGCGTGCAAAAATTTATTCTAAGACGTAGGTTTCCGACTGCGAGGCGTCAAATTTTCCTTGAGGGCAAAACGAACAATAGAGTAGGGGTGTATGTTTACAGTGGTTACAAAGGGAGTTTGCTGACCTTCGTAGAGTGGCCTTATCACTGCGGGGGTCTCCAGGGTATATGCCAGCATTATGGCATATGTCTGTTCTGTTATACGTCATTTATTTATTTTTTTAAATCTATCATTTATTTATATTTATTCGTTTGTGTCAATGCCTTTCTGTTACCTGACAGCAATAACAATGCAATCAAAGCAATCCCATGATCAAGTTCCTCTCGGGAAGCAAGCCAGGTGAAAAGACGATTAGAAATCGACGATTCGGGAGCGTACATCTCTCTCATCGTCAGGATATTTATTAAACGTTATAACTACATATGAATCACTGAATATAACCCGTATATAAACAAAGACAAAACACTATCAATATTCGCACTACTGAACAAAAGACTGTTTTCAGTAAATTAAATGCCAGGTCAGGAGATGGCGTGAGTATAGAAAATTAATTGGGTAAAAGAAAAATATCTACTTAACTTGATTATGAAGCTGTATAGATCTGTTCTCCTTAAGTCGACGAATTTCCATTTTATGGCCAGTTTTCAACAGGAGATGAACTGAAATCTAGCACCACAATTAAGCGTGCTCCTCTCGGAGGAAATGATCAAAGCCTCCTTAATTCTCCGCTCCCAGTAACTGTTGAATTTTGCCAAGATGGTCGTCTCCCGAAATTTGGCTTTATGGTCGTTATCAAAGCAATGCTGCGCCAGTCCAGACTTCTCAGGTTGCATTAAACGAATACTCTGTTCCCGTTCGTTTATTCTGGTGGCGATGGTCCTTCCAGTTTGTCCTATATACGGTGTCCCACATTCACAAGGAATAAAGTACACTCCCGGAACTTGGAAGTCTAGTTTGTCTTTCACTGGTCTCAACAGATGTTTAATCTTCGGAGGTGGCTTGTGCATGGTGCTGATGTTGTATTTGGCGAGAATTCTGTTGATTCTGCCGGATAGGTTGCCGGTAAACGGGATGCAGGCTGTAGCAGTAGGCTTATCTGACCCTTGCTGTATTACAGGTTTCCCTTTCCTAGGTATGATGATCAAGGCTTCAACGTCATATTCGGAGTAGCCGTTTTAAAGGAAAGTGAGTTCCAGGAGCTGTAGTTTTAAGTGGTTGGTATCAAAGATAGGCAAAGCTCTGTGGACCAGTATATTGAGAACTACCAGTCGTTGAGACTTATGATGAAATGAGCGTTCAGATAGAGATCGGTATGTGTAGGCTTGCGGTATACAGCATGCCCCAGTGTACCGCTGCTGTTTTCTTTTAAACAAGAATGTCCAGGAATGGAAAAGTTCCATCCTTCTCCACTTCCATGGTAAACTGTATTTGAGGTCGAAGGCTGTTGAGATGCGCAAGAAAGCTAAGCAAAGTGTCTGATCCATGTGGCCAAATTACAAATGTATCGTTCACGTATCTATAGAAATGAGATGGTTTAAGTGAAGCTGTGGCAAGTATTTCATGTTCTAGGTGTTCCATATAGAAATAGCTATAGCTGGTGACAAAGGGGAGCCCATTGCTGCTCCGTCTACTTGTTCATAGAAAGTACCACCAAACAAGAAGAAAGTGGACGTCAGGGTATGTTGGAAGAGCTCTATGATATCAGCCGGAAAATGCTCCTTCATAAGTTGAGCACAGAGCTTCAGTGTTATACTCTAATATAAGATATTTGAATAAATAATAAATATAATTATGGCTTCCTGAAGTGGTACCCTTGTAAATAGAGAAACCACTGACAAGAAGATTAGAAGGGCAAATGGAAATGTTCTTAAGTATATGTACAAACTGTGTGGAGTTACATGATGTGGGAAATCTCCTACCAGAGATTGTAACAGATCAGTCAGGTGACGTGCCAGTCGATATGTAGGGCTGCTCATAGCATCCGCAATGGGGCGTAAATGAACGTCAGGTTTGTGAATCTTCGGGAGTCCATACATTCTAGAAGGCCTGGAACCTGACGCCTTCTTAATGTCTGAAGTGAGGCAGGACCTATAGTTCTACGTTCGATGGAAGAGGTAGGATTCTTATCGAGGATCCTGTGGGCAGGATCATCTAAGAGCTGCTCCATTTTCTCTAAGTATTGGGCTGTGGAAAGGATAACAGTGGAATTACCCTTGTCCACCGGCAAGACAACCATGTTTTCATCGTTCCGAAGTCTCTTAAGTGCTAAACTTTCATCCCGCTTGATATTGGATTCAGCTCCTCTTGGAAACCAGCCTTAAGATGGAAATCCGTCGACTTAAGGAGAACAGATCTATACAGCTTGATAATCAAAGTTAAGTAGTCATGTTTCTTTGACCCATTTAATTTTCTATACTCACGCCATCTCCTAACCTGGCATTTAATTTACTGAATATTGATAGTGTTTTGTTTTTGTTTATATTTGGATTATATCCAGTGATTCACTTGTGTTTATAACGTTTAATAAATATCCTGATGATGGCAGAGATGTACGCTCCCGAAACGCCGACTTCTAATCGTCTTTTCACATGGCTTGCTTCCCAAGAAAAAATTGTGCATATTCGTCGCCAGGAAAGCTTCAGGTCTTATCTTAATGCAATTCCAGTCTACATTGCTGCGTTGCTTGAATATTCCATCACTCGATGGAAATGTGAATCTACATTACTGGATATAGTGATATAGCCTGTCTTTCTTTGGAAGAATTTTAATTTTAATATAATACTGTCACCCGAGCGTTGGAACACTCTATAGAAGCAGCTGAGAGCGGAAAGCAGGGGAGGTCCGTGTTAGCCATGCCCCCCCCCCCTCGTTTGTCTTATAGTGGTGACAGGCGGTGGCTGGGAGAAAAAACATCATTGTGCCGTCTGTTTCTGTTCCACCTGTGTTCTCGAAATTACGGGATATTTCATCTACTGGAGAACCTTCCAGATCGGCAAGCGTACCCTATACAAGCTACACGTCGTGCAAGAGGAGTGAGTTAGGAGTCAGTCCTTGGTGTAAGAATGCAGTGCTAGTGTACGACGAGAAGACTGTGTGAGAGCATCGGAAGATTGTACGTAATTACGAGTGCAAGTAAAATTGTGACGGACGAACTGGTGAATCGTAATTGTGTGCATTACGTAATTCTGTGTAATTGGCAAGTGTTAAACTGTAAGTCGGTAGAAATAAAGAACATTGTTGAGTTTGTGTAATTGGACTTTTCATTTCACGAACCCACAAAGTCACACTGGTGTCAGGAAGCGGGAAAACAACATCACCGAACATTACAACCATGGACGCGGCAATGGAAAAGATTTTGGAGAAGATGATGGAAATGAAGGCCGAACTGACCTAGGAAATGAAGACGGCCAATGAAGACATCACCGCAGAGTTGAAACAAATGAAGACGGCCAACGACAACATCACCGGGAAGATGGAAGAAATGAAGGCCGAATTAACAGCGAAGATGGAAACGGCAAACAACAACTTGGCCACGACAATGACCGCAAAGATGGCCGAACTGACAACGGAGATGAGGGAGGCGAACGGGGTCCTCGCCGCCAAGTTTGAGGAACGGTTGGCCGGCGTGAGGGATGACGTCACGAATCTGGGCAAGCGGATGGGTCAAGTAGACGACCGCCTTAATGATTTAGAGGAAAAGGCCGACAACATCGCAAAACCCCTCACCCGCCTGATGGAGGAACAGCGGCCTTATGTGTGGACAGAGGACGCCGAAAACGCTTTCCAGCACCTAAAGGAGACCCTGTGTAGTGCTCCAATTTTGGGTTTCCCACAACCGGGTGGCGCCTTCATTGAGGACACCGACGCTAGCGACCATTGCATTGGAGGTGTCCTAGCGCAGATCCAGGACGGCCATGAGCGGGTGATAGCCTACTATAGCAAGACGCTATCCAAGGCAGAGAAGAACTACTGCGTCACCCGACGGGAGTTACTGGTGGTAGTAAAGACATTGGAGCACTTCCACAAGTACCTGTACGGTCAGCCATTCCACCTGAGGGCTGACCATTCCGCCCTAACCTGGCTATTGAGCTTTAAGAACCTGGAAGGCCAGACGGCACGTTGGGTCCAGAGGCTGCAGGAGCACGACTTCACCTCGGGACATCGTAGAGGGAAGAGCCACGGTAACGCAGACGCCATGTCCCGAAGACCCTGTTCAGTAGAGTGCGGCCAGTGCACAAGAGTGGAAGAGAAGGAGCGTGCCGCAGCAGTCCGAGTAGTTGTGGCAGTGCCTGCTGAAGGCTGGGATAGCGCAGGCCTGAGGAGGGAGCAGCTGGCGGACGCAGACTTGGGGCCACTCTTGAGGGAAGTGGAGGCAGGGACGAGAACAACCTGGGAGGACATCGCACCGATGAGCGCCACCTACAGGTCGTACTGGGCCCAATGGGACTCGTTGAAGACCAGAGAGGGCGTGCTGTTCCGGGTATGGGAACCACCCGATGGAAAGACGCAGAGAGAACAGTTGGTACTTCCCCGGAGTAAGGTCCCGGAAGTCTTGGAGGAAGTGCACGCTGGTACTTCAGGAGGACACCTGGGAGCGAACCAAACGATTGACAAACTTCGGCAGCGCTACTGCTGGCTGAGACTCCGAGCAGATGCTGGTGGTGCACCTGGACCGCCTGGCACGCTACGATGGTGCTGTTCGAGACGACCAGCTTTGAGGAGGGAGCAGTGTCACCCGAGCGTTGGAACAACCTATCGAAGCAGCTGAGAGCGGAAAGCAGGGGAGGTCCGTGTTAGCCACGCCCCCCCTCGTTTGTCTTATAGTGGTGACAGGTGGTGGCTGGGAGAAAAAACATCATTGTGCCGTCTGTTTCTGTTCCACCTGTGTTCTCGAAATTACGGGATATTTCATCTACTGGAGAACCTTCCAGATCGGCAAGCGTACCCTATATAAGCTACACGTCGTGCAAGAGGAGTGAGTTAGGATTCAGTCCTTGGTGTAAGAATGCAGTGTGTGTGTGTGTGTGTGTGTGTGTGTGTGTGTGTGTGTGTGTGTGTGTAATTTACGTCCTCCAACGTTAAGTCATATCGGACGGTGAATGAATTAGGTGAAATGATGCTCAAATGAGTCCAGGGTCCATGGAGCTTAGAGTTACCTGACATTCGTCTTGAAGGACAAGGGAAAACCCCGGAAAAAACCTTATCCAGGTAACTCACCCTGACCGAGATTCGAACTCGGGACCTCTTGAACGTGAGGCAGACATGCTACCATCTACGCTACCGAGGCGGGCGTAAGAATGCAGTGCTAGTGTACGACGAGAAGACTGTGTGAGAGCATCGGAAGATTGTACGTAATTACGAGTGCAAGTGAAATTGTAACGGACGAACTGGTGAATCGTAATTGTGTGCATTACGTAATTCTGTGTAATTGGCAAGTGTTAAACTGTAAGTCGGTAGAAATAAAGAACATTGTTGAGTTTGTGTAATTGGACTTTTCATTTCACGAACCCACAAAGTCACAATACGTTACCAGAACCTATTCTGAGTCAATTTAGGGAAGGCCACAGCATCTCCAAATACGCCACCAAGACAATTTTGACTATTCGTAATGCATATGAGGATAACATGTGGGGAAAAAATGGTACATTTGCCCTGACTAAAAACGTTTTATGAATTACCCTAGATTTCCCACTGGGCATGCTCTATGAGACGTTCAGATACATTCTCTCACGACTGCCTAATTAGTACCGAAACAGACCCTGCAAACACCACATACGCCGCAAAAGAGGTATGCCCATAAGTGATGACTCCGTGGGCTTAATACAAATAGTAGTATCTCAGACTGCCTCAGATTAAATTCCCTTCCACTATTTATTTCTATTGCTGTACTATTAATAACCCTTCAGGCATCTTGGTGTGTGGTAACTATTGCAGTAATATCATCTACAGCAAATCTCTATACACACATCTACTCCAGCAAGCATAGCTTACAGCTGTCGAAGAAATGTATCTCAGAATAGGGAAAAAGGTATTGTTCACATGAAATAACCTGGCCAGGCCGAAAGTTTAACTGGAATTTTGTGCCATTTTCGGCTGAGCGCATTTCGGAAGCTGAACAAGCTTGTTAATACACCTGGTGGCCGGTAGAGCGCGTTACCTCCTCGAGAAGCGTTCTCTTGTTCCCCAGTGCCAATGCAGAGCGCACCATTCTCAAGTACTAGCCGTGTTGGACGCTTTATATTCTGCATTAGCCTACATTGTATATTATTTTTACTTTTACCTAGAGCTCTTTGTTGACTACGCCACCATTCAGTATTGAACAAGTTGTGCTTTTTATTCTTTTTAATTAACGTCCTCTTAACGTTGTCATATCGGACGATGAATGAAATGGGTGAAATGATGCTCAAATGAACCCAAGGTCCATAGAGCTCAAGAGTTACCCAACATTCCAACATTCGTCTTCCAGGATAAGCGAAAACCCTGGAAAAAACCTTATCCGGATAACTCATCCTGACCGAGATTCGATCTTGGGACCTCTTGAACCTGAGGAAATGAAATTTGTAGTGTTTAACGCCCGCTTTTACTACATACGGCACCGCAGGCGATGACACTGATGATACATGAAATGAAGATGGAGCACCGGTGGAATGAGATGGCGGGGGAAACCGGAGATCCCGGAGAAAACAGCCCCAGCGCCGTGTTGACCACCACCAATCTCACTTTGTAGTCGCCTGGGATCAGAACCGGGCTGCCTTGGTGAGAGCCAAGTGGTCTAACCACTGAGCCACGGCGCGGCCGTTGAACCTGAGGCAGACACGTTACCGAAGCGGGTGTGAATGTGTGTGTGTGTGTGTGTGTGTGTGTGTGTGTGTGTGTGTGTGTGTGTGCGTGTGTGTACGATAACTGTGAGAAAACTGTTTCTTGCAAAAAATAAAGTACTTTACAAGAGAATATACCGAAATTTGTATTCCAAATATAAAAACTTACAACGTTTCAAAAACAAAATGTTACTGAAGAGAAATTAGACAAAATATGGAAACCTTTCGAACATTCATGATGCCTTGCTCAAGAAACAGGGAGATCAACATCCTCTGCCAAAAATGCAATAAAGTTAATGAAATTGAAACCGTACCTATTAAATATTGGCTGTCCAAAAATTGAAAACCTTCTTGGGGCCCTAATTTGAAACCTTGTTAATTTATTAATATGAAACTTAAGGAATACAGTGAATCAGAATAGTTCCCGTACAACTGAGAATCAAAAGCAGGTATCAAACAAAAAATTGCTGCATTTACACCTCAAAAGCTAATGGAAGGAAAAGAATTTTATTTCCAGACAATATTCATTAATTGCTGCTGAGGCACAAACATTCATCATTGCTTACAACACAAATTAAATATTCCATAATCACTTTTTTTTTTAATGATGCGCTCAGTGAAAGTTTTATGCCTGACATTCGGCGTTTCCTCTTCGTGTAACCTACTGCACTCTGCCGGTCGTTCCTTTGGGCCAGCCATTAGTATTAACAACCCTGTATTATCCCCAACAGCAGAGGTGGGCGGTGCTCTTTCTTCGGTCCACATTTCTTGGAAGGCGTAAACAGTTCTGCTTTCCGGATATATCGCCAACAGATGTTTAAAATTCTTATGGCATGCCGTCAAATCCGAAGAGGCATGCAATTTGGACATCTTAGCCGTTTCATTATTTCTAATCCTTCACGTTCCCTTAATACGACAATGATTTACTGGTACTAAATATCTAATTTACATGTATATTCTGTTGTTTTGGAAGTTATGTGACTTCGCGAGCCACCAGTTGTTAATAATTATGCTTACCAAATAGGTATTTGCATATTACCTGTGTCTGCAGGAGCTATCTTACTTTATAATTTTATATTGCTAGCCTTTGAAACACCAATACGTAGGGTTTCTACTCTCTTTTTTTGTGGTGGTAGTCAACCGACTAGAGTACCACTAGCATAGTTGTGATACCACTAGATACTCAGAAGGCAATCACGACGGTATCAAAGTATGCGATAAGTTGTAGAGCTTGTAGAGCTTGGCACGCTCGCTATGGAGAAAGTAACGTTGTCGCGCTTCCTCCAAGTTATGTCCGTATTTCAAGAATTGACATTTATTTCATAGAATATTTACCAAGTGAACAATAAGTTTAGCTAGGTTCTTATCAAGCGCAAGGAGAGTATTTGCTACACACTGCTAATATTTTCAAACAACATTTTCTATTATATTACACTGTGCCTTCACCATCCTTACTGTCACTGCCATTTTTACCCACATGTGCAACGAATGAAGCACTGTCGTGTGAAATATTCCGGGGCTGAAATTTTCGCTTTTGTTGCATGTTGTGCAGAACACATCTTTTCCATACTCTTGAATGTATATTCGGTACACATTCTCTCAACACTTTGCACACACACACACACTGTCAGTTACAGAAGGAGTCACATTCCTCCATTTTACGGCATGTTTTAATGCGTACCCATGTCAGCCCAATCGGACTGAGACAATAGTGGTATGGGTTAGCCTGAGGAATTCATGACCACGATCTTTTGCCATTTCGTTTATTACATACACCTTCTATATACTGACTTCCCGGAATTTTCTCCAAAAGTACAGTATCTATGCTAACTGGACTGGGTAATTCTATATAATATTTTGACATGAATATAATCATTTCGTACTTTCTACTGGACACAGGGGGAATTGTTATCTTTAGCAGAGAATGATAAATAGCATTATCTAATGCAATACCTCACTTAATGAAATATTTTCCAAAAGTACGTTCTTGTACCAAGCTTCGGATATTTCGCCATTCATCTCCTGATGAGAATCAGGCGAGGATTCACGAATACTTCTAGAGGACAAGTATAAGCAGCCCTCAGTCCAATCCTGGCTACCACCTGCATGCAAGATTACTATTCTTTTTCCACGCAACACGGGCTGGAAGGCAGCAATAGTAACTGCCATCATCTCAACCTTTTCTTACATCATGAATATCGTACCAAGACTGATCTAAAACTATATGATACCCTTCCTGCCTTAAATAGTTTAGCCTGCTCAAAAACCTATATCTCCATGCCACAATCCTTGCTGATTCCATAATGACACGCCCCTTATTTAACGTACGAAAGCGGAAACCTAACTTCACTAACAACTAAGTGAATCCGTTTTGTAAGGAAAATTATACACTCTTTGAAGTTGATGCAGCAATTCTGGAATTATTGGCGACTATACCAACTATACACCTATACACCTCTCTACAAACTATCACAGATGAAACTATGAACCTTCCCTAACTTTGGTTTCTTGTTTCCTTCCTTTGTTGGAGTAACGGGAAGTCTCCTCGCAACTTTACTTTTTGTACGCTTAAGCCTACTGCTTTAGCAGTTTCAGTAATAGTTGCCTTTCCTATTTTATTGGCTTCCTTATAATTAAAAACATTACATATTAATTGTTGGGACTGTTTAGTAAGCGTTGCTAAAGGTGGCTTGCTACATTTGCTCTCCCACTAGCGATGCTGGAAGTAGATGGAATATTACTACTGGCACCACTAATGTTATCACTACGAGATAAAAAAGCGGGATTATTGACGCTTTTTGTATTAATTCCACCATCAAAGCTGCGTACGTCTCAAGAAATCCGCATATTTAATAATGGAAAGGAAACCTCATTTACACCTATGAAGTTCACAAGAGAACTAAAAGAATCAGATGAATGAAAGGGAATGATGAATGAGAGAGAAAACGGTGAAAATATTGCAACGCTGTGTTTTACTCCACATGGACATAACTTCTGTCATTTGTGATTCCTGCGAATTCATTGGCTGAAGTGATTCGCTCATAGGTGCTTAGCAAACGTCCGAGAAGCGCCGCCAGTGTCCCTCTCTCCCTACTTCAAAAGTAATCAGTGCTTTACCTGAGAGGTTTGTATTAACAAAGATAAAGCCAGTTTAACACTTTGAGTAGTGTAGTATAACTATGGAATGTTAGGATGATATTAAACGTTGTGCTGCTTACTGTGGACTAGTTTTAGAGAAAGAACGTATTCTAACATTCGCAATAACACTGTCTATGGGAATATGCAACGTTTAGGATAGACATTTATAAACAGGTTAATAATTGTATAAGTAGGTTAAGCCTAGGTCATGACAAAGCACTTTGTTGTAATTATTTGGGTATATTATTTATCTGATCATCTTTTTCACAGAGATTGCCTAATCCCTTAAAATCTGACCTGTTATACTGAATATCTAAAAGGCAATGCACAATGCACAATGACTTGTGATTGTAGTTGAGAACAGTTGCAAATGTTCCATAAATTTCGATCTTAATCAGTCCACGCTTGACGTGACGACAAGAATAGTTATTTGCACACTTGATTTAATACATTGTTTCTTGCTGATGTGATACATATTTACTTATGGTTTAGAAGCTTCATTCGTTGTATTAATTCAAGGCAATAGATAAACGGTAGGCAAAATGTTACATAATGAGAATTGCATGTTAAATGCTTGTAAATTAATAATTTCTTTAACAGCTAAGCCACAAGGAGATTAAAATGAGAACTACAGTACCCCTATCCCTTCAGCCATGCAGTAACCTATTCCAAAGTATTGTTGTACACTCTGCAGTAGATTGGCGAGACCAGCAGCTTGTGTTTATTGTTACACAAACTCTCAACTTACACATATATTTATTTCAACTATTAGCAAATCTTGCCTAACACATAAACCGGATTTATTGCTACAAGTTAATTACAAATATGATACAACTTACTAGGTGTGAATTCAAATCCTCAGAATGCATTTTATAGTGGACTGGCCTATGAATTACGTCTTAAGTATGCTGACATCTTCGCAGGGCTTACTATTCCGTATCCAAAGGGATTCTGATAGCTCAAAGCACCTCTTAATTGGCTGACATCTGAGGTAAATTCGAATTGTAAATATTTTACTGCTGCTGTTGAGTTAAGCTATTGATCTATATTGTGATTTTGTGGGTTCATGAAATTAAAAGTCCAATTGCACAAACTCAAAATGTTCTTTATTTCCACCGCATTACAGTCGGAACACTTGCCGAATACACAGAATTACGTAGCGCACACAATTACAATTCACCAGTCCGTCTATCACAGGTCCACTCTACACTCATACACTAGCACTCGACGCTCCTCACGGCTGCTCGCCAATAACTGAACTGACTCGGCAGCTGCTGCCCCTTTTTATAGGAAGATCGCTGTTTCTGGAAGTCTCACGGTTCAGTGAATCATCCCGATGGTTCCAGACGTCAGGGGGAGGGGAAAGAGACGGTACAGGGCTCGTGCCGCTCTTCTAACCATCCCCTCAGCTAGTGACACGAGATAAATGGGTAGGCGTGAACTGAATGCTTCCCGTCTGGTCCTACCTGCCGGCTGGTTCTATCGGGAATTCCGATGTTCGGGTGACAATATGAACTTTTATCAAACTTTTACAGAATTTGATTTTTTCCACATTATTGGTGTCAACCTAGCCTCAGGCACTCGTTATAGATACCCATAGCGTGCACAGGTAAGGAACCAAAAAGTAAATGATTGCCTCTAGCATCTCATTGGCAATTCGATCCGGTCCATAAAGTGTCTTATGTTGCAATTAGTTATTGACCTTATGAACTTCATCTGACGTACCTAAATGATTCACAATCTTCTTCTGAAATATATCCCCCCTGTCTGTCATGTCAGTACCTAGTAATTGCTTTCTCGACGTCATCTGTTCCTGAATTTTGTGGGATCAGGGTGTTGAGCAACCAGTTTGTCGTTTCCTACCAACGCTTAATATATGTGCCATCAGACGTCTTCACCAGAGTCGATTTAGAATCATGCTTGAATTTAACTCCGGCTGACAACATTTACGGATACTATGAAGAATCTCCAGGACCTCTCCCTGGTTTGTTTTAGCCATGTTTCATAGCCCTCTTTCCACCTTACATATACGGTTATCGTTTTACTAGTCTTAAAAGGGTTTCTTCATGCAAACTCTTCCTGGCCTCCCTGGCGTTACTTCTAAATATATGTAGCTTATCGTTGGCTAGAGCGAAGGAACAATCAGCAAACAAAGCAACCTAAATAGCAGGTAATTGATGTTAAATTCCAGAAGATCGCAACGTTACAAATAGCCTTTATGAGTTATATCTCGGATACTTAGATCGTCTTACAAGCTGGCCATGATACGTTAAATGCGCCGAGGAAGTTGATATTATAGCGCTGCTGGAACGCTTTCCATGGATTTATTTTTGTTAATGGAAACCTCACAGATAACGTACTGATTATTCTTGTAAGAGTGAGAGGGGTACTGACACGCCTCCTGGTCGTGTGCTAAGCACCAATGAACGCATCACTTCAACCAATGAAATTCACAGAAATCACAAATGGCAGATATATGTTCACTCCACGTGGAGTAATCAGTGCGTTATCTAAGAGGTATCTATTCCATGGTAACTGTTCGAACAGCGCCACAATACCTACAGTGATGAATATTTCACAACGACAGATCAATGGTAAAATATTTTCACAGAAAACCGAGAATTCATGGTCCATATTGCGCTTTAAGTGTTACTGAGCTCCCTGGTTTGATGACAGAAAATTGAACAAAACAAATTCAGCTGTTCCGAATAACAGTTTTATTCACGATTAATTAGCTCCACATAAACTTCAACGGCTTATTCAAGCTTATTCAAGCATCAAGCAACGCACTCTGAATAAATATAGGATACTACAGAAATCACTATTATAGCTTTACTTACAGAGGAACGCGTATCTCGGTTACTGCCGGCTCATACACCAATGGGAGTTCTATAAAAATTCATTTTTGGTTGTATAATCATTACTGATATTAGTTCTATTACTATTACTAGCATGGCCACTACCATTATTATTGTTACTGATGGCATTGTTCTGCTGCCGCGACAAGCAGGAACCAGGCGCGTGGGCAGGAGAGCTGGACGCTTGCCAAGAGAAAGAAAGAGACAGAGAGAGGCTCCGGAATTTTCTGTGTTTCTCTAGTCGCCGCGACTGTTCTCGGAAGGTCTGCGGCTTTCTAGAAACAATAGCTGGGGTGTAAAAATCCGCAAAGTGTAAGAGCGACAGCTCTATAATGATTATTGCGACTGTGGACGTTTGACGTTTACCGCAGTGATTTATTTCATTTGTTTACGTGTAGCGAACTACCGAGTTGACCTTGAAGACAGATGATTGACAAATTCACTTCTTCTTACTGCAATAAAGGGTATTCTAAATTTCTACAACACAGACCTTTGATTCTACGTAACCCTCGCAGCTACAATATTTAACTAATATTGCAAGGGAAATTCAAAGATTTATACATAAGCCTCTCAATCTGTGTTAATGTGATGCTTATTTATTCATAGCGGAATCAATGAAATTTAATTTGTATAAGATTCAAGTACATTTTTGTTTGTTTATACAGCAAAACCTCTCTAAAACGGAACGCGATCTTTCGTCACTTAGTTTTCGTTTACATCTTCAGAGGTTGGGTTTGAATACAACGACATTACAGAAGCTGTAATCGTTCATAGTGAAAGAATAGTAGAAAATAAAACTTAAATAATAATAGGCTGATATGTATTATATTTTCAACTTGTATACAATAATTGTAGTTCATCGCCTAGTTCCTATGTTTTAAATTATCCCTTTGCAATCTGCAACTGCCTGCATATCAACATCAATTGCTTCACCACACACAGCATTCAACACAATGTTAGGTGATATTTAAAACTTTCGAACCATCCATTGGAAACTCTGAGATTGTCTTTGCCTAGTTTTCTTGCTATCTCTAAATTTTGAGTCTGAAGCAATGGTGGAGAAAAGGAAATTCCTTTAGCACAGACACTTACAAACCACTCGAACACAGCACGATTTAGGTCGTCATAATCTGTAGATTTTCGATGCGCTTCAGATGTCCTGCTGTTACCTTTAACCACTCGTCTTCAGTGTTTATTTTTGCAAAATCTCATAAATCTGAGCTTTCCCCACCATAAACAATACACCATAGCTGTACGTTTATTATTTACGTGTTCTTCAAAAATCTTAAAGTTTTCCTCCAATCATAATATCTAATGTTTCGAATTGATTTTACTGAATTTGTGTACATACAAATTAAGATTTTAGAAATCATCAAAGTTTACAGTTTTATTCCACTCTACGTGATCACTTGTAACAACGAAACTGAGAATGAACACACTGCAAAACAGTTGTACAATTATTAAGTGTGTTGGAAGAGAGTTGAGAGAGCTAACGATTTGTTTTCCCTTTTCTTCGAAGGATTAAAAGTTTATGCCCTTACGGTTCATGGAACTTCGGTGCAAATGCAGTGGCCTCAAAATTACTACACTTTATAAAATACGTATATATATATATATATATTGTCACCCAATTATCGGAGGGCACGACCAACTGGAGCTGGGTAGGGGACAGGAGGCATTTAGACAACGCCCACCCATTTATCTTGTAGCGCTAAAATAGAGGATGGTTAGAAAAGTGTCACTAGGCACTGTACCATCTCTTTCCCCTCCCCCTGACGTCTGGAACAGTCGGGATGATGTTCCGAGCCGTGAAGCTTCCAGAAACAGCGATCTTCCTATTTAAGGGCTGCAGTGGACGAGTCCGTTCAGTTCTTGGCGAGCAGCCGTGAAGACCGCAGTGGTAGCGAACGGACTTGAAGACTGTGTACCAGAGGGGTTGTACGTAATTGAGTGTGGGGTGGACCTGTGACAGACGAACTGGTGGATTGTAATTGTGTGCACTACGTAATTCTATGTAATCGGCAAGTGTTCCAACTGTATTTCGGTGGAAATAAAGAACATTTTGAGTTTGTGCAATTGGACTTTTAATTTCACTAACCCACAAAGTCACAATATATATTCTTCTATACATTTTATTTTATATTTTATACACAATACACATAAAATAATCCGTTGTAATTAGGTTACGCTCCGAAATTTATTTTCCTTTTTTTTCGTCTTTCCAGGTTTTCGGCATGTAAGGGGCCCATTTTAGGTAGGTTTTACTGTCCGTTGCCATTTCGTCGGTTACAGGTTTAAAAATCAGTAATTTCTCGTTATAAACATGTTTAGCATAAAAACATAAGTACACTGTATACGTATGTTATCTTTATATATGCACACGTATTCTGAGAGTTTATTTTTAATTGTTTCGATGACGGCGTATGACGTCAACGCTTTCCATTAATCTTTTAGTTTTCATAAAAGCAGGTATCACTGCATCCAGAAGCACCTAGGGAAAATATTATACGGGAACATAGTTCAGATATCTAGGCCGGTGCTTTCAGTTTAAGAAACTTCCCGTAGAATACGCAACGATAGCTTCTCCCCGCGATATATTGGGAAACTTTCAGGAAAATCGAGAAGTGAAAGACATGTGTCTACCTACATATTACCGCAGTGGCTTGCTCGTCGGTAAAGATTTAAATAGTAGTAGAGACTTATCAGGGGAAGAGAAACGACAAAAATATCTATTTGAATAAATCAGAAAAGCACTCAGCAGTGCTGAATATTTGGACATTAAATTTGTATATTTGTGTGTTATTTACGTACGTAATGGCATAACAAAATGCTATAAATTGTCATGGTTACCTCTGAATATTTTAGAGGTTCTTCGAGGTATGCCTTGGAATTCATGATGCCTCTCCAGAAAATCATCACTGCAGCTGTTCATACTTTACAGTCTTGTAAATTATGCCAACAATCGCTATGGGGCATTCCATGTGAAAAGTATGATAACAGGCCTATCTAATTCCAATCATTGGTTCAGACACCAACTTTAATAAAATGCAATAACACGTTGTTAAATAGCAGCAAACGAATGATCAGTTTTTAAAAACCGTAGGATTGCTAAAAAGAGTGATGTCATAAAGCGGAAAGTGGAGGTACAGTTAAAAATGAACAGGTGCATGTGTAAAAGTGTGTTTATATATACAAAAAATTTGAAGCACCAACCAGTGCTAGCAAATCCATTCTTAGCTTCCCTACCAGGTCAGTCATTCTTACTAAATTGTAACATAATACACAAATGTAGTTTACTAAGGCATCAAAACGTTTGTGAGGAATTGCTACCTTCAATTTTCCGATAGTGACGGATTTAAAACACTATGGGTAAGTAAATAACCACCACTTTATTTCCATTATTTCCCTTTTACTCCGTATACTTCTCGTCCTTCAGGTGTGTTTCGGGTTTCGTAGCGTATAACGTAGCCGGACAAATCACCACGATGTTTGTGCAAACGAAAGGATAACCCCTAAAACACTAGAAGTCCTATTTGTCGATGGGTCATTTCTCTAATCATTGCATATACCAAATTAATCGTATAATTCGCTTTAGATACAACTTCAGTAATACTAGGCAGAAATGGAAATTGGAATAGTTACCTTCCTGTTCCTCCCAAATGATAAGAAATGCAAACGAAGTGTGTTTATTAATGAGGAGCCTAACATAGAGTTTACAGAAACTATTAACTGGGGCCAAGTCTTTATCAAAATATCAGTAGAATTATACCCAAAAACAGACCACAACATATTCACAAGAGACATGATGCCTCAGACTGTAATTCTCCACACATCTACCACACACACAGCCCACCTCGGTAGCGTAGATGGTAGCATATCTGCCTCACGTTCAAGAGGTCCCGAGTTCTAATCTCGGTCAGGGTGAGTTACCTGGATAAGGCTTTTTCCGGGGTTTTTCCCTTGCCTTGAAAGATTAATTGTGGGGTAACTCTAAGTTCCATGGACCCTGGGCTCATTTGAGCATCATTTTATCCAATTCATTCACCGTCCAATATGACTTAACGTTGGAGGACGTAAATTACAACAAAAAAATATCTACCACACATTCTTTGCATGGCTTGAACATTTTCTTGGTAAATAGAAACTTTCAAAAACTATTAAAACGTAACGAAAACAATATTACAACAGGAACAACTACATGTTTTGACGGGTTCATTAGTACGCACCTTGACAACTTATTGTGAATACAACTGCCAACACTATAATATATTAAATATACAACAAAGAAAGCCTAATCGAGATGTGTTATACAAACAAATTGTAATAAAACTATACCTGACGAGAAAACCTGTTACACAATGAAAATAGTACACTAGAATTATTACTTGGTTTTGTGGTGAACAAAGTTGTAATACCTGCCTGCCGTGCGAGGGGATCCGGGTTCGCTTCCCGGCTGGGGGTGGGAACTTTTCTCCAACTAAGATTATTCTCCATCTTCCCCAGATTCTGAAAGTGTGAATGTGTGCGCGATCTAATGATTAAAAAAGAAAAATATAAAGTACCAGCAAACCAAAGTCTACGAGATAACACCATCTCGGTATGTTCCAAAGGAGAACGGCCGCTGATGGGACCACTGAAGTCAAAGGCGGGGTATAAATGGAACAATAATAAAAAAATAAAAGGGTGAGGGGGTGTGGGTGTTGCACAACGCTTAAAGGCTTTCTGTCCAGTCTTCAAAATTACGTAATACCATCCAGGACCTCGGTGAAGACTACTAAAAGCCTTACCGTCAAATAAATAATGTTCCCTTAAATTGTTTGAAAACAATGCAACATTCATATAATTTGTCTGAAACTAGGAGAGTCCCTCTGTAAACATATGGAAGAGGAGAAAGAGACAAAGGCAACCTTCCTCGGTCAATAATAGGTGTAGGGAAAGTCATGAGTGTTTATAAAGGAGGTTATTGAAAGCCTTGGAATCTCTTGCGTGAAAAGGATTGCTACAAATCGTATGAAACTTCTTCCCCAAATTAAGCAATAACGGGCTTGGACACTGCTGGAAGGATGCGCTTGGCTTAGGGTCACAAACCCGACCGATCGACCTAAGTGCTGGCTGGCTGGCTGTATAAAGCCAGAAGGTATTTGCTGCGTGCCCACCCGTTAAGGATTTTACCGCATGTAAGGTTTTTCTTTTCGTGATGTTGTAGGATGGGTTGTGGGTTTTAAATTGACAGTTTCCTTTTAAAGTAACAAATTATCTATACCTCAGGTTGAAGGAATGGATGTAAAACCGTGTACCCTAGTGTTCTGGTTTTTAAATTTGTTAAAGGTGTAAAATTTTTGTTGCCCAACAGCTTAGAAGTACTATGTGGAGCTCAGCTTTAGCTGCCGTTAGGATTAGCTCCTGGGTTATCTGGGGTGCCCGCAAGCCATACGGGGTACCCGGAACAGCCTGAAACGGCATCTATTGGGGTCATAATCTCCCAATAATCTAACAAGGGCGCTTCTATGATTAGGTAAAGTTGCGTAAAATTTTGATGGCCTACTCCTAATTTCATCCTCTACGTAAGGAAGACCCGAGGCTTCGTGAAGCAACCTGGTAGGAATCACGTTGTCTGTGATCCCTCTTCTAGCTGGCCAGCTTGTCGCCCATAGCGGCCACGCAAGCAGTTCGGGGCAGGCAGCGTCGGTCATGGTCCCGCTTGGATGGCAAAGTTGCAAAGTTTCTAAGAGAATAAACCCTTCGAGAAACCTTAATAATCTTCTATATCGGTCAGATAAAGTCGTATTTAGTGGCTAGGTTCTATGGCGTTAACATTGCGCCCATTTTCGAATGGTGGAGTACCGGGTAAAAATGACAGGATTATACACTTGAAGTTCCCCTCCATCAATCACGAGTCTACGAGCGCTCCATTACAGTATCTGTCTCTCTTTCCTTTCTCCACTCCCATTTGTTTGCACAGCATCTTTCCATTTTGATCCAGATTATGGTAACAGCAAGTTCCTCAGCTGCTAAGGATGGTACGATTGTAATTTACAGGAGTTCCCAGCACTATTCGTCAATCGTGGTTGAGTATGCCAGTTATTTCCCCAATATATTTTTTGTTCCATTTATATCCCGCCTTTAACCGCAGTGGTCTCATCGGCGGCTGTTCTCCTTTGGAACATATTGTCTATTGGCGATGGTGTTCACTCTTACCTATACTTTGGGTTGCTGGTACTTCGGATTTTTTAAATCATTAGATCACGCAACCATTCGCACTCTCATTCATACTTCCAGACTCTGGAGAAGATGGAGAATCAACTTGGTTGGAGAAAAATCCCCTCCCCCTGCCGGGAATCGAACCCGGGACCCCCGTACAGGACGTTCTACCGACTGAACTACGGGACTAGCCTATACCATTTGTGTTGAAGTTTAGAGAGAAGTCGTCGTCATCGTCCACATAGTCGCATATTTACATTGTCACACAGTTACATTGTCACTTTGTAAACTGCCACAGTGACAACTATCACATCGTCAATTGTCACATTGTCATTGTTATTGTTAACTATCAACAATTTTTCAGTGCATTCGTGATAAGGTTAGGAACAGCTAGCGCATCAGGATCCGATTGTGTTGAGCTGTACACCGAAACTGTTTTGGGGTCCATTTTATACCATTTGTGCCTTCGAACACATTATAGTGGGAGTTGAATGGTACAAGTGAGAACATTTAAAAAAAATTAAAGGAAGGTGTTTTAGTGCATAAAGCCAGAAGTATGACGTCTAGAATCAATTCGGGATTATCGACGGGAAAACCATAAAAAAATCACTGCTTTTGTACAGTGCTGCAACTAAAGATATGCGTGAGTTCAAACAAGGCTCTGGAACGACATATCAAAAATTCATTCATGCCACACAGTTGACTAATGTCATACTTCATCTTCATTGACTTTCGTCTACATTTCTTTCAAAACAACTATGACATAAAAATGAATTGTGGTGTGTGCTGGAGATTTACGTTCATTCAAAGCAGTGTTAGGACCTGGATTATAATTTTGAAACTAATTAATACTTATAGCACTTATAGAAACTAATAGCATTTATACATCCCTGTCGGATGTATTACCTAGGCATAATTCTGTTACTTGGGGATATACTAGTATAAAAATTAGGAGTTATTTCTAGGTGACTGCAGCAGCACAAAATAAAACCTGTGCACGATTACTTATCAGATAGTTTGAAGATATTGAAGATATTCAGTCAGATTATTATCAATGGTGAATGGATGGCGACAAAACGTTTTGATGGCAACAACATTCCCTGACGCTTGTAAAATTGGGCAATGTATTTAACTCCAACTTGAGTAGAATTTAGAAGAGATGGGTGTGCCATATAAATACTGCAGAACGTCACATTTTTGGTGACCAAGGGACATTCGTTCCAAGAAGGAACTGGTAAAATATGATAGGTGTAGCATGAATGGCTGTGTTGTACCATATGTTGGGTGATAAGTTTCTTAAAGAAAATGCTAAACTAATATTTTTGTAGTAATTTACGTCCTCCAACGTTGTCATATCGGACGATGAATGGAATGGGTGAAATGATACTCAAATGAGCCCAGGGTCCATAGAGCTTAAAGTTACTCGACATTCGTCTTTCAGGATAAGGGAAACCCCCGGTAAAAACTTATTCAAGTAACTCACGCTGACCGAGATTCGAACTCGGGACCTCTTGAACGTGGGGCAGACATGCTACCCCCACGCTACCGAGGCGGGCTAACTAAACTAATATGGACCTATGTCAGGGCAGTAAGAGTAGTATTAACATTTTATAAAAGAATAGACCAAGTGAATAAATTACATCGCACAGTTTACAATAACAATGAAACTCAATGGAGTTGCACATATTCAATGCTTGAAGTAATTTATTCACGGATAAATGATTTTTGTCAACCGAAGACAGACATGGTTGGAACCAACAAGTATAGAGAAATTGCTTCCATTTCCACGTTTGTTCAAAGAAGTTAAAGATCAGCTTGTAAAACAAACTTAGCCAGTATGCAACTGATTTTACCAGTAAAGAAGCATTGTGTTCAATTCCAGTTTGGCAGTGGAGTAAATATGTAACTGAGTATGTTACAGTGCGTTTTACTGTTTTTGAGAACTTTAATGTAAAGTCTTAATGAACCTATCTCACAAGCTTTGTAGAGAAATTGCTCCAGTGCTCATTAACTTAAAGGTAACCAACGTGGAACTTAACACACTTCCGCTTTAGTTCAGAATATTGCCGCTAGTAATTGTATTACTTAATGTAATGTTGTTTACTGCCTGGAGGCAAGATGGAAAGGAGTTAAGTATTAAAAAAATAACTACAAAGATAGATAATCAACGACTCCTTAGTATAAAGGCATACAAAAACTCATTTGCATCAAACACGATGCCCACACTTCTTGAAGTTACGGATGCATTTTTATATCTTGACAGATGGAGAGTGATATGCAGTGGTATCTGGACGAGTCCACTTCAGAACGGTTGCAGCTGGAGAGGAGGGCAGATCATTTGCGTATCAGCTGCGAGCAAGTAAACAAGTGCAGAGCTACTGAGTAGTACTACAGCTTGTTTCAAAATATGCATGTTTCCTGGTTCCAAGAGAGCATTTAGAAATGACGCCTCCTAGCAGAACATTAGGAAATAAAGTGCTACATTTAAAAACACGAGAATTAATACCCAATGTGTATAGATTTATAAAACATGAACAATGGTCTGGGTCTGCTACAAAAATCTGGGAAAGGGTATCTGAGGTTACAGTTGTGTCTGAAAGCAGTTCAGGTGAGTCATTAAGGAAAGAAAAGACAATGGTGCTAGTGCAACGACGTCCTTCTCTATGCCCAGTAAACAAAGATTAAGAACATGCACAAAATCTAATTTGGATGTTTTAATTCAGAGGTAATTAGGCAAACTGTGAGCCATTTTTAAAACACAGAAAAACAAAGACCAACTCTGAAAAAGTGCTTATGAAGCTTCAACATTCTACTGACTTCCAAAGCGATTTCTGAACATCAAGAAGAGTTCTTTTCAAGTTAGGATTTATGTGGAAAATAACTAAGCGTAACAGACAAATTTCAATCGAGCATCGTACGATACGTGCAAAAAAGGCTTAAGTATTTACGAAATATTCAGAAATATCACAGTGAAGTTTATATAGTTTATCTGGATGAAACTTACATGAATGCAGCACATACTAGACCATATACCAGGAGTGAAATTCGTTACAGGGATTCTGCAGTGATGTCGAAATGCCGACAGTTGGTTATCATGCATGCTGGAGGAGAACAGGGTGTTGTTCCAAACGCCAATGTGCTATTCAAGATCCAACAAAAACGTGGAGATTACTACGAAAGTAAGAATTACAACTTAGCTTATAAGAGCTACAATACTGGCTTCGAGAGTGAAATTTGTTTTCAGAGAGCTTGTGTACCGCACTACCCTCTCGTAATCTCACGCGTGTGACGCATTGTAGCAATGGGTTCACCATCCCCACAACAGTTGCTACTCATCCCTACCGCGCATGATTTCTGTCAAGATAAAATAATACTTATGTACTTTACGTCGTTTCGCATATGGTTAATTTAAATCCCATTAAAAGAAAATTTGACTTTAGGTACAACCAACTTCACAAATAATGGACCTAATCATATATTGTTAATGTAAAACAATCTATTTTGAGTCATTTATCTGAATTTGCCTTTAAGGTTGGTAGTAACATCATTAATACAATGGCAGTTATTAACTTTAGAGAGTAATAATTATATCTGTTGATGCACTGTTGATATTTAACTAAATGTTATACATATGGCAATTGATGTTTCTCTTACAACATTTAAAATGAATTTTTAAGACCTGAGTATATCTCTTTTAGAGAATATTGTCAAATTGGCTGTGTAAGAGGTCGGCGACGGGCACTTCGAACCGTAAAGTGGCCACTTGCCCAGCGTGAACAAGATAAGCGCTTTTGTCCATAAAATACAACCTTCAGAATGGTTCAACGCCATGGACGTTCTAGAAATATCTTACATAAGCCAGCCTGTCGCGATGTAACTGAGTCTTGGGATGTTCGAGAGTGGAAAAGTGTGGCAAAGGAAGTCGGTGAGAGAGTCTTGTGGAGCGAGAGACTGACAACGGCATGTTTCTGGTGCGACGAGAAACGCTTTTCTTTAGAGGAACTGACGACTAGGTGCAAGGCAACGAATCGTATTACTGCATGGAATTTGAGACGTCTTATATTCGACTTTCCAGCGAGATAACTACATCGAGATAAAGAGTGAAGTGATAATACAGTGTTCCTGTTCCCCTATTTCACGTTAGGGAATTGTTGGAAGTGAGCTAAATGAAATCTAGTCGAAGTATGAGGCAAATTAACTGCCATTTAACGATGGAGTCGAGTGAAGTTCAAGAAATTAAACCAAAATTCGTTCTGATGTCAGGAGTGGGATTTAAATACCACCATGGAAGAAATGCTGCACAATTAATAGTAAAAATGCCAACTATAAGATTCGGAATGAAGAAGATGGAGACGAAATTGGATCCTGGGTTCAAGAAAATGCAACGTGAGATGAAGAGTGTAAAATACAAATATAGTAATGGGAACGGATATGAGCAGTGTTCAAACGGATATGAGGAATGTAAGAAAAACATAAAACAACTAGGTTATGACAACTATCTTAAATGCGAGGTTAATGAAATAGTGAAAGACCTGTAAGACAACTTTGCAAAGGACTCAAAAAAAGAAAAAATCAAACCTGGCGATAAAATTAATGCGATAGAAGAGCGCCCAGATTGAAAAAAAAGAACGGTTAGATGAGCTGACAGAAGAAGACAGCCTGCTAGAGGAAATAATGGGCAAGCATTTGAAGCAGCAGATGACAGATCTTCTCAGTCACCTGCAATTGTATGGGTCGAAGAGGGAGCAGTTACCGAATTAAGACAGAGCCAGGGGATGGAGAAACTGGTGTACCACCCGTGTGGGCGGATGTTGCTTTCCGGGTCTCCACCTGTTAAGAACTATTGGACGCAATGGGAGTTCCTGGTGGTCAGAAATATTGTGCTGAATAGTGTGTTGTCCAGGTGGAACATCTGGTGCGCCTAAAGAAAGCGGTGAAGAAAAACCTCAACAAACACATTCCAAAACAAATGGAAGACACCTGAAAGTGAATAAGAAGTTACGTTACTGATTCTATTGGTAGCACCTGGAGTTGACCTGGAGAGTTGGTACCAGCGATGTGACATAAATGCAGTAGGTACTGGATGCGTTTTTGTTTCTTTTTGTGTCAGTTTTAGAATTGTTTTGTATGTCATTTACTCCTACCATTTCCATTTTACTATGATTTCTATATGAATTTGCATAAATAATATCAAACATACTATCAAAATAATCAAAATAAATTTTATGATTGATTCATAAATGAATCCATTTTACACTAATTAACATTGTTTAATTGTATTATAAGAGTAACTAATTGAGGTGGAGTTCTAAGCTTTGACTAAAATGTAATTTGGGTTATCAGTGCCTGTTTAAGAGTTTAGCTCTGCATTTGATCTAAAGTCAACACTTGACAACTCCCTTCGATCTATGCAAATAAGATTATTGTTTATGTAATTACCTAGCTTGGGAATTTTGGGGAATGGTGGGTCTCCTTAGTAATTTTTGGAGGGGAATCTGATACTCCTGGCTTTTAAGAATAAGGTAGCAGAAAGTGTTTCGTCCCCTGCCAAAGTAGGCAGGATGCTTGTATTTCAGAAGAGTAATTAGAGAGTAATTAGGCTTTTGACTTTAAATTAAAATTTCTCGCGAGGTTTGCAGTATATTTTCCATTAATTATTACAAAATGTTTAATTCAAAGTAACAAACTATGTTTAACATATTTGTAACAATAAAGACTGCTCAGTAAATATTATTAATTGAACCTTACGGAATAAAATATAAGAGTTCGCCAAGCTACATGCAAGCTACATGCTGGTTTGGTCTACTAATTACAAAGGCAATGAGTTATGAGGCAAAGGCTATTATAAGAGAGCAATGAATGCGCATTTCTTTTGCAAAGAGAAACTTCTTGCCGCCGTAGGTAATAAATGAACAGGAGGACAAAACCTGTTTTCTTTTAAATGTTCGGTGAATTTTATATAGGAATTCTTTTGCTCTGAAGCAGTAATTTATTGGAAGGGTTTGTATAAACTGGTAAATCGAAATCTTAGTGTGGTTGTACATGTTGGGGCAACTACTGTCAAATTTGGTACGTTTTATCTTTGGTAAGTGGCAACACTGCTTTCTTTTCGGTTTGGGATAAATATTAATCAAATATGCCTAGAAGATATCTGTCAAGAGTACAAAAACGTGTCTTATTCTTATTAGGTAGGAAGGTTAATGTCACTAATACATTTTATGCATGGTGTAAACGTCAAAATATTACAGTAGTACGTTGAAACAATCACGGATGTTAGATGCGTTAAGTGAATATTATCACATGAATTTTACTTAAATATGACTGCTGCGAAATGTTAAAGAAAAAAACATGGATTAAGCGCGCCTTTGAATGTCTGAAATTTAAATAAAAGGAGCCCAAACATTGTCGGAATTGTTTTATACATAACTAGTTGACTATTATGTATTTCAAATGGGATGATGTTTGTCCTTGAGCGCTGCTAGATGAACAACCAATCGGAGTCCTGCGGTGTTGTCGTATTGCATTCCCCTATGTGGTGCATGACGAGCGCCGACCTAATCAATTTCTAAAAATTACTATCCGTACTAAAACAAAAATTCCATGAGGAAAGTAGAGAGTAATGTATTTAATATAACCGTAAAAGCTCCATATTTTTAGCTCATATAGTTTACCTAATACAAATAAATAAAATACTATTATATTATAACAATGCATCGGGTTATAAGCATTGTAATGAATAGCATTATTGGTGGGCATATATGCGCGTACGTATATTTGTAATTACTTAGAACTGAAACGTAAACGTTCTATATGACGTGATAAAAGAATTACTTTGAATAACCCAACATGTTTGTTGAATTCGAGCAAGAGGAAGCATTACACTTCCTACTGACCTGGCAGAACGTGTTTGGTCACATTATATCTTTGTTTAAGAATGGTTTCATAATCGCTATTTACTCTGAATGGTTCAAAGCAGCATTATTCAGTTGTTGTTCCATTTAAAAATCATGTAAAAGTATATCACCGGGATCAGCTTGCAATTGAAATGAGACACAATCCACCTCCCCCCTTACTACTGCCAGAACAATCCAATTGAGTTAATGTGAGCTCAAATTATGTTGCAAACAGAAACAATCCTTTTAAACTGACTGAAGTTGAACGACTTATTCACGAAGAAATTGACAAGGAACACGATAAGGCTGGGAGAACTGCGTGAGACATTAGATAAACTAAAAGAAGACGACTTTCGGAAAGAAATAGCACGTGGCGGGATTTTGGAACTATCATCATAAATTTGCAATACTCAGACGATGAAGACAATGACAATGACGAATTATCTTTTAACGTAAGTAACATTCACAACTATATGAATGCACCACTGACATTTTCGATGGATTAGAAAAAATAAGTTATTCATAAACTATAACTATTTTAAACTATATACTTAAAACATGTGCGTAATATATGAATATTCACGTTGTAATTGTGATTTAAACAACTGCATTATTATAAAACTTTGGAAAATTCAGTTTGCGTTCCCTTACGTTTAGCGCCAAGAAAACTCGCAAGTGTGCAAGAGAGAGAGAGAGAGAGAGAGAGAGGGGGGAATATAAAAAGAGTGGGGGTATAACGAGGTGGCAACGCTGAAGGCGCTAAGGCATCTGATTCGCTACAGGTGAGTACTCTTCCCATTTGAAACCATAATTGTGGTCACTGAAATGAAACTAAACACTGCACAACGGTTCACTTGGACACGATAGTTAACGTTTGTAGTGTTGGCAACAATTCTAACTCTATCCAAACCTTGGTGACATAATTGTGCAATTTTAGTATGGGTTTTGAATTTTGCTAATCCAGGGTTGTATAGGGAGAGGTGTTCACGTTAACAAGGTCTCGAGATCGTCAAACCTGACCGGAGGTTACTTTCCGGTTTTTATCGGTCGTTAGATGGGTGCTCGGTTAGATAATTTGATCTGAAAATGTTTCTATTATCACTTAAATAGTTCATTTCATTTCCTTCAACACCTCATTGGGCTGTGCAACCTTCCCCAATATGTTACATCCATAGTACTTATGCTTGCCGCTTGACAGCTACTGACCCAGACATTGTCTTGTAGGTCATTGGTGGGTAAGTCCTCAAAACAAAAGTGCACTCTGATGAAGAATAAGGAAAGACAGGATAGAAAAATTTATGGAAATTAAATGTTTAAAAATATAAACTATCTCTTATATAGTAGAAAATTAACGAACCCGAGCTTGCAGGAACAGATTTGGTCCCATAATAGGGCCTCCTCTTACTAACATAGAGGGAACTTGGCACGCCTGCTAATGACTCAGTTGTCAAAGAGAAATTATCTCAGTGCGTAGGGTTCGGTGGCCGGTATCCATTGTAACTGGGTCTTCCGAGTAGACTCGCGTCTTTGTTGTTCCTCTGGTCGACGTTTCGTCCCAACTATGTGGGGCTTCTTCAGGACTTCTTCCTTGACAGTTCCGTAGCAACTGTGCCGGTGCAAGCGATGCGTGCTTATTTATCCCTCTGAGGTTCTGGTTCTGGCAATTGGGGTAAGTGGGCGGGTCGACCGCCAGAACCTCCGAGGGATAAATAAGCACGCATCGCTTGCACCGGCACAGTTGCTACGGAACTGTCAAGGAAGAAGTCCTGAATAAGCCCCACATAGTTGGGACGAAACGTCGACCAGAGGAACAACAAAGACGCGGTCCTGCCCGGAAGACCCAGTTACAACAAAGAGAAATTATGTTAGATAAGTAATAAAGATAGCGTAAATGAGATTGGTCGTAAATGAATGATGAGCAATTTTATCAAATTCTATGTATTCCGTGCATACTACATATAATATGCACCTCAAATTTATTTTCAGGCGACTGTGAAACATCAAGGCACGTTATTTAGAATATTCAGCTAATCAGATTTCGTTACCCTTTTCGAGCAAGGAAGACTATTTAGTATATCTTCGAATACGACAGCCTGCCTCTGTGGGGTGGGCGTAGCGTGTTTGCTTCACATTCAAGAGGTCTCGAGTTCGAATCTCGGTCAGGATGAGTTACCTAGCTACTCTTTATACACGGGTTCTCCCTTATCCTGAAAGATGGACGTCGGGTATCTCTGAGTATTCGACCAACAACGCTAAAGGTCTTGCCGTTTTAATCTACCCAATGTCTTATATTATCCTGGAGAACCTCTCGCTGGTAGACTGTTTCCAACAACCATAGCTACGATGAATCACATACACATAACTCTCTAGCACTATACTTTAGCATAACGTTTACAAACTTCTTTTATACAGTTTTATTTTTTCTACCTATATAAGCAATACTCGTATTAATCGGTATAAACTTTTACATAAATACCTTCACCACACATTTCCTTGTAGCTTTTAAAGAGTACATACGAGGCGAATTTTAGTCGAGCGGTTTACTATGTGATGTTGAAAAGTCCACTTTTGCATTAATTACTTCGAGGAAAAAGTGCATTTACCACTTAGCACTTTAACAAAATGTAGAGAGTATGAAAATTTCAGCCAGTGACGAGAAGTGCCTGACGTCGTCGACATCCTCGAAGCGGCAATGAATTTAGAAATAGCTCTATACATTTGCAGTAAGTGAAATACACCTGTGAAAGTGCTTTACTTTTTATGAACTAACACCACATCTGTGTTAGACCTCCATTATTCATATAACGGAATATTTGTTGCCACTTTTTTATACACATTCTCTGTCATTAATTAGCTTATACTTTAACTAAATAGGGTATGACTATCGCTACAGTGATTTTCAGAAAGGAGCAGACGTCTAAGATATTCAGCTACAATGTACGAACAGGAATATTGCATATATTTCTGAACACAGGTTTAAATGTTGCATGACAAAACCGTGTGTAGAAAGGACTTCATGACACTAAAGCAATTTTTTTTTCTCTTCTGGAATATTCAGATATTAAGATTACCAATCCTACTTGCGTGTACACACAGCTTCCGTCTTAAACATAAAATAAAAATAAAAGTTAGTTCGCATGGCGAATCGAACACAGCATACTTTTTCTAAAACACTACCGATTGAGCTATTCGGGCAACAGATTCCAGGCGCTTCTGTAGGTAAATTTAACTTACTGCTAATATATAGCGGCATTTCTTCATGAATTTCCGCTTCTCAAGAGGAAAATATTTAAAAAAAAATGAGTTCTCAAATGGGAATGCGCACTGCTTTCATATATCTGAAGAAGAGACAGTTCTATTATTTACGATTACTGTACATGAATAAATAAAGCATAAGCAGCAATGTGTCTGTTGTTTGCCTTGCACACTTGCCATTTCTTTTTCAGAGCTAATAGCACTTCTTTCAATTGGTAAGCACAATGGTATCAGTCCCAGGTCAATGTAATGCCATTTTAGTAACAACAATACTAATAATACTACTAACAATACTAATAGTAATAATAATGATAATGATAATACTAATAATAATGATGATGGTGATGGTGATGATAATACTAATACTAATACTAATACTAATACTAATACTAATACTAATACTAATACTAATACTAATACTAATACTAATACTAATACTAATACTAATACTAATACTAATACTAATACTAATACTAATACTAATACTAATACTAATACTAATACTAATACTAATACTAATACTAATACTAATACTAATACTAATACTAATACTAATACTAATACTAATACTAATAATAATAATAATAATAATAATAATAATAATAATAATAATAATAATAATAATAATAATAATAATAATAATAATAATAATAATAATAATAATAATAATAATAATAATAATAATAATAATAATAATAATAATAATAATAATAATAATAATAATAATAATAATAATAATAATAATAATAATAATAATAATAATAATAATAATAATAATAATAATAATAATAATAATAATAATAATAATAATAATAATAATAATAATAATAATAATAATAATAATAATAATAATAACAATAATAATAATAATTTATTTAACATTTGGCATACAATGCAATAGGTTTCGTCAGCCGGTCATTAATATGAATCTACATTTAAGTACTCTTGTGGTGTATAAAAATGAAGTAGCTTTATGCTACTTTTAGCTCTAGTTTTAAAAGAATTTGCATTTATATTTGTCTTAGATTTAAAGGCAATTTATTGTATAATTTCACTCCAAGGTACAGATGAGAATCCAGAGATTTCTGTAGGCGAAATTTAGGAGGTACCATATTATTCCTAGCCCTAATACCATGAGCATGTATATCAGAAAAAAGTGCTTCATCTGTCTTTTGAAGATGAATGAAGTTCAAACATGCAAATACATACAGAGATGGTACAGTTAAAATACCAAACTATTTAAAGATAGTTCCGCAGTTTTGGCAAGAATCACAATTTTTTATTATTCTAAGAGCCTTCTTACGGGGCAAAAATACCTGGTTGGCTTCTCCACTGCTACCCCCACAGCAAAATGCTATAGTCACTTCCAATAAAGGATTTTGATTATATATTATGTCTGGGTTTCAAACATAACCTTATCCTATGTTTTACATTCTTGTTAAAAATTCATTTGATTCCTTTGATTTGCTTGATTAAACCTGACACCAGCGGTAATAACAAATGGAGGGTACAGTATTCCAGGTCTTTCACAATCAAAAAATTGAAGAACGTATTGTTTACGTTTATTTATTTATTTATTTATTTATTTATTTTTTTAAAGAAAGGTGAATACTCGGCAACGCTCTATCTTGGAACCCACTGCGATTGGCTTAACTCACTAATTTGCCGCTGAGGTACAGTGTAGCAGATGTATACATATACTACTCCAACTGTTCACACTTTCTCTGAAAGTCCTCAGTCTGGTTATTTTCATTGCATTCGACTCTCTCCCCTCTTTTCTGACACAGTATACGGAAGTTAGCCAATTTTGTTGTTAAAGCAGTCCTGAATAAGGATACACGTATGAGTTACATGTAATGCATTTATTCAATCATCTAGATTATTTAAGAAACCGTTGCTTAATGGCATACAAAATTAGCAACGAGACAGTTTTATTGCAGATGATAGAAGCAAAGAATACGCACGGAATAGTACTGCAGTCAAGGTCAGAATTTTGGTCTCTCAACATAGGAGTCTCGGGTTCAATTCCCGGTTCGGAACTTTCCATTAATTAAAACCGTTCCCTACCCTCAGGAGAGTCGCGAAGTATGTGTGTTGGAGGAGATGCATATTTGAACTTAAAAATGATAACTCAGCATTTACCGAAGTTTTTTCTTAAGTCAAAAGCCTATGACATGATCAAAGAAGTTAAAAGGGGCCATATAAATTTATGGTAGAAAGGTACCCAGGAAACTTCATACATTAACTTCCAAGTTTTATTTTTGTGTTGAACACAACCTGACTCAGAAATCTTTGAAGTTGTTGAACACAGATTGAACAAATTTTGGGGGAGGTCGGATAGTTTATCTGTGAGACAAGATTTCTCAATTCCACTGTAAGGAACTTGAATAACTCAAAATTTGACATGTAAGTCAATGAGATATACGTCATTAATATTTTGAAACCTACAGGCAAAATATTTAAATAGTTAAATTTCCACAATAACTTCCAGAGTAGCAGCTATAGAACTTATTAGTTTCAAGAATTACTGTCCCACACACCATATCTGTGTTACTTAGCTTGAACGGTATACCTTTGAACACCAGGACGCCTCTAGAACGAACTCCATTCATCATGATCTCAGCAGACACACTCACTTAACCTGCACTATCACCGCTAACAAACACAAAGCTCGATGCCCAACTAGTGTTCTGTTTATACCTTGACGTCCACACCTCCCAGTCTTGTGACGCCACGCCGTCTATTGGCCAGTGGATACATTGTGTGCTGCAGTCAAGATTTTGATGTCCAGAAACTCTTACCTTTGATATTTAAGACAAATTCGTATCACCGAAGTCAATGCCACTTTTTTCTTTCTTTTTCTAAAAGGCAATGATGGCACGTTTCATCTTCGTATTTGAAAACTGTAATGGCTTCACCTAAAAGTCCCAGTGTTCCTTTACGCGAAAGTTTTGGATGCAAAGCGAATGTTTTGGTAATACGTTTTGTGTTATTCAGTAGAGAATAATATGCAGTGCAAAATGTTATGCTTAGTTTTCGTATGCCGTATATCGTTTGTTCTATTCAGGTCAATAAATTGAAGTATGAGGTCGACAGCAAAGAGTATACGCGGTTTGCCTGCTGGGTCGAAATTGCTCATTTGAAATAACCCTTGTAGGTTTCATTTGTCTCTTTCGTTGTAATCAAGACAAATGTTTGTATAGAAGTTTTTTGTTTTTTTACGAATATTGTTTTCCTTACAAAAGGGATACCGTAAAGTAAAGCGATAGTCAAGTGTTTAACAAGCAGGTTGGAACGTTATGACTTTGTTATTATAGTTTTGCAAAACTAAAGAAAGAATGAAAATAAGAAGAAAGCAGAAGAGAAGCGAATTTGATGTGCTGATCTTACACTTCTTACCTTACTCTTCGCATTATTGCTTATAAATGCTTAATCTGCTGTCTAAATTAATTTTATCGAGAAAAGCCGCTGCAAAAGTTAAATTTTTGTTAATTTTCTTGTAGACACAAGTAGATGTTGGGAGTTTAATTATATATAATATAGGCGGATATAAAAATAGGCTTTTAAGCAATACTCAGATATTTTAAGTGACGATTGGTATGTGATGCCTTTGAAATGTCATTCTCTTTTCCTTGGTAAGAGATAAAAAAGACGAATATACTATTCCTATTTGGCAGAAGTTACTAATTAAAAAATTCAAGCAAACAAGGAATGTTTCAAAAACGATTTATTCTACAAGAAGATGGATTTGACATAAACTATATATCTAACCAGATTTGCATTTTTCGAGCACCAAGACTTTGTTTATCTCTTCCGGTTTAGTAGTTATATCGAAATCATCTAGACTAAAGAGGACTTCTGAGAACGTTCACAGAGAATTCAAAAATACATTTAATTTTCCATGTAAAAGCCTTAGATATATTGCAATTAAACAAAGTTGTCAGAAACATTTATGAAAAAAAAACAAAAATTTTCGAAAATGTTGAATGGAAGCGGTAGTCCGAAGTGGGGAAGGTCAGTTAAAAATTTTTGTGTCTCGTTCTTAGTTTACAGAATTTGTGTTTTTTTAGTTATACTGTTTACATGGACACACAGGGACACCGGAAATAGTCACAGACACACAAACGTTTTTGTAAAATTACCTTTTTTTAATTTTTGATAAGAGGCCCTAAAACACGTATTTCTTTTGAAATCTCGATATTAAATTTTTATTTAAAATACAGTACCAAACCCCTCCAAAGAGATGTTCACAGGGTATTCAAAGAAAAGTAATAATCTATATGTACTAATATTATGTCTTAAATATATGGGGTTTTAACAAATACGTTTAGATTGACATTTCGAAGAATAAAAAATATCTAAGAATGTTCTATTCAAAGAATATTTGAGTTGGGCATTTTTTCATGACTATCTCTGTGTCCCATCCTTGAAAGCTGATGAATCTAAATATCAATACTATTAATGGATTATTCAAACATGTA
Organism: Mantis religiosa; assembly: GCA_030765055.1. Lineage (NCBI taxonomy): Eukaryota > Metazoa > Arthropoda > Insecta > Mantodea > Mantidae > Mantis > Mantis religiosa. The sequence goes on from CM060948.1 coordinate 62,111,660, forward strand.
TTTTGGAGTCAAACTGTTCTCACAAACACACACACACACACACACACACACACACACACACAAACACACACATTCTTGGAAAGAGAGAGAGAGTGAGAGAGACCTCTAAAATATTTGGAGGGGGGAATTTCAAGAGTTGTAAGAACGTATGTTTTATTAACTTCCGGACGAAGTGCAATAGTTCTTCTTGTCATATCTGGATAAATACTAATGAAAGAAAAAAAGAGAAGGAAGAGGAAACTCTCTCAATATCTCTCGTGGAGTAATCTTTAAATTATTTTTGAGTGATTTAGGACAATCAGTACAAAGAGTATGAATCCTGAAAGTTAGTAAGAAAGGAGCATTTTTGTTTAGGACAGCACACTTCATCAGATAAATATACTGCAATTCTATCAAAAATAGAGCGCATCTGGCTAAGAATAAGAGGGTGCATGCAGAAGGCTTTTGATTATATTAACCCTGACAATCTCCTTCCTAGTTAAAGTGCTATGATATGTAAAATTAGGTATAGCTGCTTTCGTCGTATTTAAGGGTTGGAAAACAAGGTCAAAGATGGAGTAGGAAAAGTAGGTGACAGGGCTCCAAGATAATCCATTTGCTGTCATTAGCTATTTTATCTCAGGTAACTCTAGTGGTTTTGAAACCTCGAATGACGTTTCCATTTATTCTATTTACTTTCCTAGCACTCTCATTATGAAAACATTGTACAATGATCCAAAAGAAATTTGTAGAAAATCCTACATTTACTATTTATAACTGCAATTTTTAAAAGTAAGGTATATGCGGCAACGGCACACCGAAATCCACATTTGGTTACCGGAGAGCCATGCTTAACGTAGTTAACTTTTGCTTATATGCCTTGATAGGCATATAGGCGATAGTCTGCAATGACTTCCTTCCACACTTCGGGTTATCGGTAAACCCCACTTCCAAAGCCCTGTTAAACACTGCCCTAAATCTGCCTATGAATACTCTATTTAAAAAATTCTTATGTGCTACCACAAAATCCTATAGAAAGTACCACGGTTCAATTTCCCGTGCTAAGCTAAGCTCGTGAAAGTCACTACGGATACCGTATGCCCCTGGAATCAAGGTAAGTGGGGATTAAACAGACTTCTGGCATAGGAGGTAATTCGGATATCCAAATCGTCGTCGGGCTCGCAATGACACACAATGCTTAAACAGGGCAGTTCTATCCACTCATTTAATGTTTACAAAACAAGGAAATAAGGGCTCACTGATCATTATTAAGTGATTCTATACAGGACTTCAACAAGTTACTACACAAAAGAAATATCTACTGTACCCTAGACCTGCAAAGGATCTTCCCTCACATCCCATAGCTCCAGGAACATACCCAAGATCACCATCACCACATCTGTGGTGATCTCACGGTTATCACATCTCAGGATTACGCCATTTTACGGTTGCTGTAGTGTAGGTGGTAGAGTGTCTACTTCATGTTCAAACACGGTATGGCTTGGGACTGCGCATTGAACTCTGCGCCGAGATGAATCTACTACTCACATTTGGGACCCTCACGACGGCTCGTGTTTCTGGCCCAGTCCCTGTTTCAAGCATATATGTAGAGCGCTTCCATCTCATCCCTTCCTCGCAGGGGTCTGACATACACTTTCCTGTCTGTACGTTTCAGGTGGGATCCCTTCACTTACAATCCAGTCCTATCCAGTCGAGACCACCTCAGGTATTTGAGTTTAGTGTCAATGAATAAGGAAACAATGTATAACTAGATTCCACGTTGTTGATACTAAATGGAATAAAGAAGGTGGGGTCATTATATTTTGAAGGAGATTTAGCACTGCGACCAGTTTTGATCCATTGTACCTTATGCTCCCAAATGGGGCATCTCCGGGAGGAAGGATGAGGCGAGAACAGACACAGAGAGGCCGTACAAGGGAGTCACTACGTTGCAGAGGGCAGGGTCCCTACATTTTACTTAGATGAAAACCTCCCCCAGCCACACAGGACAACGGACACTCCTCAATATTGCGGTGCAGTGATGGTCCCAAGCAGTCGGTTCGGAGACTGATAACTGACCTACGGGACGAGGAAGTGCTTCACTCAGAGCATGTCATACTGTCATGCAACGCCGAGACTCCCACTGACACTTCTACCCTGAAAGAGACCACCACATCAGATAAGATATAAAACGATAATTAAGATGAAATGGAGGGACAGGAAATTCGGGGATGTAATTAACCTACCCAGCATTTGCCTAGCGACCCGGGAATACCCCAGAAAATACCCATGGGTCAGGTAGGTCGGCCACAGGAATCAAATCCGGGTCTGCCAAATACGGGCCACAGACGAACCACCTGAGCCATCCCGCTCGGTTGGGTCATTTATATGTGTTTTCCTAATAAGAAAGCATGACGAAAGTGCTGCTGAAGCATTTAAATTATGTTCTGATATTTCAATTTCTAACAAACGTTTTCCAAATGCTGAAGAAAGCGGTAATTTTTGTAATAAAGAAAAGGCAAACTATTAAATTTTTAAAGTACATATAGGGCAGCAATTTCAGATTCAGCAACTATGTGTATCCAAAAATCTTCTTCCTAAAACTACAAGAAAGTAATCTTGCATTTAATCCAATGAGGCATCTGACATTCACTTTATCGGTGAACCACAAGTAGGTAGTTGTTTAAACGCACCTATAGATAGGTGCAATTGAAATAAGGCTCATTCATACACATTTGAACACAGAAAACATAGAAATTACAGTAGCAGAGTTTAACATGCAACTTAAGCACAACTTTGCAGACATAGAATTATTGTACTATTAAAATTGTCGTTTCAAATTGGTATGTTTTGTGGCGCTGGAATGACCCTTTTTCTATTTCTGGAACACGAATCCTCTAACGAAGCAAGTGCTCGAACTGATGACCTTCTTGGATAATGTATGCCCTCAGGGACTTCATAATTCAATTATGGTGAATTCGGTTTCCAAGTTTTGATGAACATAATAAAGGAGTATTTACAATGCTGAGAATTGAACCTGTGTCACTGGGGATTAAGGCACAGGATAGGCCATAATCCCATTGAGCTATTTCGAGACTTGTCTGAAAGCACGTTCTGGGTTCAGTAGTACGACTAGTGTGCCTGGCGCTATACCTCTGCCACCTCGCGAGTTCTTGTGCTTGATTTAGCCTTTTAAGACACTTTTAATCATTTGCTGGGTGTATAAATATTGTTACATAAATGGCAAAACCTCTTATGCATGTTAATTGAGATGCACGAGACGTACTTAAGCAAAAATTTAAATAAACCATTGTTTAATAATATATCCGTTTTGACTGTACGAGTTCATGATGGAAGAGGCGTGTCTCTAAGCTTTTTCCTAATTTTTGGCGGCCAACCCCTGCTCAAAGTACAAGAATCCGCCATTTTCTTTTTAGCTGACGTTGTTAGTGTACTCATATGATAGGTCTATATTTTCCGAGGCGTTTAATGAACTTCTTTGCCAGGTATACTCTAATAAAGAATTTGTAAAATCACCTGGAAACCGGAATTCGCTCTCAGTAAAGGAGTCGTATGTTTTTTAGGTGTAATTTAGCGATCAGTATTTTTGTCTCTTAAACCGCTATTCCTCTAAATTTTGAGTATTCCTCTTTCTAAAAACGTCAAGCAATAGATTTTATTAAGCACAAAACTGGCATAAGGCGCACATGCTGTTTGATGGTTGGCCTACCTTCCAAAAAAATAAGGCGGGGCTGGTGCACCTGGTATAATCAGTGGGTTCAAAATTAATAGTAGTCCATTGAAGGGAAGTGTTAAACGTAGTTACGTTGTGATTTAAATGCCCATGTGACTCCTAATGAGCTTTCGTTATATATTGGAGGAAAAGCGGGTAGTAGTATTTTATACCACAAATCAGATTCAATGATGATAAATTAACAAACCACAAACATAATTTCAAGTTTTAAAAATCGCAAATTTAAATCTTGATTACATTTTACTTAAGAAACTTTAAGGACATCGAAGTCTCACGACAGTAAACTTAATAGTGGAATGAAATGAATTAACGGGCAGATTAGTTGATTTTAACAATAATAGTAAGTGGCTTCTATGTGGTCTGCAACTGCATAATGACAAACAAGCTTGCGAAATATGTGACACTATCTCTCCGCACGGGTAAATCCCCATAGTGAATAGGTACCGTGGCGGTCTACCCATCACCCGGGAGCACTCGGGCGACTCGTACTCGCTCTTGGCTCTTAGATACCAGCACAATTGCTGCTGTGACCTCCACCAGAGTACTTCGACTAGTATGTAAACATATATTTTCATTTAACATCACATTCCTAAAACGCTCATCACCGTAGTAACCACAGAACTAGTACCTTTAGTAGTACCACTGCCATGAGTGCAACCGCCACTTTTATTACCCCCATCAAACTTATTCCAGATGCTATTCCTTTCCAAACATGAATCACAGTGTACCCTCAGTTGGATGTGCCCCTCTATCGTAATTGCTGAACGAATTTACCCGCTGATGAACCGATTCATCGCCAGATTATCTATTTATGAATTTTGAGACACATCGCTTCATACTCTTCTTACTGGGTATACTTTGAGCAAGCGCTGCTATAGATTTAGCTGTCAGCAGTTGTTCAGCTTCCTCAAATGCAAACACAAAACGTGACAGCCTGTGTGGCTTTGACACCTCGATTAAACGCAGAAAGTAGAAGGTATGGAATACAATCTTTGTTGTCGACCTGCTACTTCATTTTATTGACCTCAGGAGAAGAAACAGTACATAGGCATTCAAAGCTAAATGACGTTTTTGGACTACGTAAGTCTGCATGGAGTAAAATAAAATCCATTAGCGAAACGTTTCATTTTGCACGCAAAACATCAATTTAAAGAGATTATAGGCCAACCCATTATAATACCTCGATTTTTCTTGCGAGTCTCCTTCGTATCTAATGCAACAAAGGATAAGTTATATGAATTTGCACATATTTTAGGTTTGCGAATAAAATTTGAAATACCGAAATAGTAATTGTATTTTGTACACATTAAGTTGGAATAATCGATCCCAAATAAAAAACAGCAAACAAGTGGAAACATCAGAATAAACTGTTGACGGGTACCAGTAAGAGGCCTTTTACACATCTATTTAAAGGGATTCAGGCCCTGCCTCAGAGCTATTTGAACCGTGCAGTAATTTCACACGTTAGTCTCTCTACTTATTACATCCGTTCAGGGAATGCTACAGCAAATGAATTTAAGTATACTTCCAATGTTTGTGGTACATCAATAGGTTATATTTCATTCATACTTATGCGTTTATTGGCGGGAATTCAGAACAGAGCCTAAGCAAAAGTGCACGAGAAAAAGGAGTTTGGTTGATTGGATGGTTACCAACACGCCCCTCATGCCAACCTTGGCCTTCGGGGTAACCTCGCCCCACCACGTGATGTCCGGACACCATTTCTCAGGTGGAGGCACCCAGAGGGCCAATACCTCCAATGATAGGCTGATAGTGAAGATAATGCTGAGGCGAGAGGACCTACAGCTTATACTGTGGACTCCGAACCATGTTGGGCATAGGGAACATTTCACATATGCTTGACAGAGGTGAAGGCGTAGATAGGGCTGACTTAAAGTCGCCAACTCCAGAGCCGGGAATCGAACTCGGGACCCTTAACATGGGAGCCGTGAACGAAGCCACTGCGCTAGCCTGACAGCTATTTTAGAATCTTAAAACAATAATAAATAAATATAAATAAATAAAGACACACATTGAATTTGTACCTTTGCTACATGTTATGAAACATAACATGCACTTCAATAGACACTGTCATATTCCTATATATGACTTTTTATGAGTTGATATAATGGTTGTTCACCTTAAATTGGCCATGTGGTAGTTCAATGTTATCTAAATTACCTGACCATTATGGTGCGAGTTTCACCTCTTCGAGGTTTCAAAACGAATGTGGATTTGTTTCGAAGTTGCCTAGTTGTTACGGCGTAGCATGATATATAATTTATTAAGAGACAAATGTCGGGTAACTCTAAGTTCCATGGACCCCGGGCTCATTTGAGCATCATTTCGCCCATTCCATTCATCGTCCAATATGACTTAACGTTGGATGATGTACGATTTTGTAATTCGTAAATTACAAAAAAAAAAAAAAAAAAAAAAAAAAAAAAAAAAAAAAAAAAAAAAAAAAAAAAGTTAAGAGTTCGTTTTTTTTTAATTCCTGAGAGGACTTTCAGGAATTAGTACTGCTTTTGTTTCTCTTTTTGTTATCATAAAAATGGTGTAAACAGATTCTATTTTGTGATAATTACTTCCTTATCAATTTAAGGAAAGCACCAGTTCTTCAGAAGAACCGAAAATATTACATGAGTTCCAAGTATGGAGCTGTTTTTTCCTTTTACTTCAATACTGTCATTTATTCATTTTGTACCTTCTGTCATTTGGTGGACGGATTTATTAACATTTTAGGACCACTGGGATGTTAGTCAGCACTGACGTCTTATCTTGTAAAAGATGCTGAAGAACGAACCACACTAACATGAATACCCTTATTCGTTTTTCGAAACAACGGAATAACGTGTCTTGTTCCAACCATAAATCGTGAGAATCACAAAGTTTCCATTTGGAGTGTTACGACGCCTCAATTCTTACGCCATCTCACTCTTCTTCACCGCACCACACGATGTTCACCATTCTAGGCTTTCTATTCACATTACTTGTGACAGGGTTAGTATAAAGCCTATAGGTTATTTTAATGGCATGGTAAGAACACTTTTGAGAAAATACGGGGGCATGCATCAGCTTTTATGAAGACAGGGCAGTAGTTTATGGATCTTCATAATGCGTCTAGGGGAATGGCAACGTAAAAGGTAGGTAGAATGGGGGAGACGATAACAGTTCCACAGCAACATACACTTCCATCTCGGAAGTTAGGGAATGGGAGTCATTCCAGAGTTGTAGTATAATAGGCGTTTTAGACTGCGAGTCTTGAAACTCTCTTACCATTCTCTCATTAACTCACTCCCTATTACTAATGCATTGTTCTCCTAAACTAAACACGCTTTTATGATTTAAATGCAATACAGCACTTGAATTCTCGCTTTGCGTTTAATGCTCTTGTTGTGAATACACGCTGTGAGCAAAAAGTTGTCTTCGAAGGGCCATTATTTCATGATAGGAGCACATTTGGTATACAGAACATTATCACCTATTTTATAGTATGTTCACCTATAGGCCGAGAAGTTGTATTTCATCTTTAAATGGAAGTTTAGCGTGGAAAATAATACGTTTTAGAATTCGTTTGATTTATTCAATAAAGAACCACGTGCTCTACAAAATATAGTAATTAGTTTTTGTATGCTTATATACGGTTTGTTCTTTTCGGGTCAAATAAATGGATTGTCAGGTCGACAACAAAGCGGATTTTCGATACCCTCTGTTTGTTTGTTGTTGCTTTTTTTTTTGCGTATAATCAAGGTGTCAAAGCCACAAAAAGTATTGAAAGTGGCCTTTGTTGTCAACTTCACCTTCATTTACTTGACTGGAAGGTAGCAAACATTATGTACGCATATAACAACTGAAGACACTCTTTTGCAGATCACATGGTTCTATATGAGTGACAAAAAACGCATTTCCAAAAATGCTTATTTACTACGCAAAATTTTCACTTTGAAAGAAATGAACGTTACAACCAACGGATCAATATATTTTTTATAGCAAAGAATATATATTAATTAACGTCCTCCAACATTTAGTCATATCGGACGATGATTGAAACGGGTGAAATGATGCTCAATGCGTCCGGGGTCCATGGAGCTTAGAGTTACCCGACATTCGTCTATCAGGATAAGGGAAAACCCCGGAAAAAACCTTATCCAGATAACTCACCCTGACCGAGATTCGAACTCGGAACCTCTTGAACGTGAGGCAGACATGCTACCATCTAAGCTACCGAGGCGGGCAAAGAATATTATATTATTGTTAGAATACTAGAATGTGAATTTAAGGAAACCAACGAAATATTAACTTCCGTGATAGGTAATAATTTTTTTATAGGCTGGCGGAATTTTCTGCTGAGGTTCTGTAGTTCTACACTTAGCTCTATGGCAACAATTTAAAGTCAAATTTCTTCATTGTGAATACACCGCTTTCCTCATCGTTACCCTAAAATTGGAAGTAACGTACACCGCCCTTTGGATACCTTCAGCTCACAAATGTGTCCCGTCATCACTTGGTGTAATCAGCTTACCTCAGAAGGTCGGAGACCATATGAGAAGCTTTAGATATTACGATATTTTTAATTAAAAATTTTACTTCTCAGTACATTTAAGTTTTAAAAATTAACACATTCGTAGCAGATACATTGTTTTTTTTTCAACTTTATCAATGGGAAAGCTCATTTCTAAATTACGAATTTTAAAGTAACCCATCGGAACTCCGACCTGTCGGAAGTCTATTCCTTCTTGAGTAACTGAAATTCTTTGTGTAAGAACAGGAAAGCCTTAACTCTCTTCCTCATATACATAAGAAAGTCATTCCTTCTTTCTCTGTAGGACGATATTGTGACTGTGTGAGTTCGTAGAATTAAAAGTCCAATTTGCCGAAATTCGAAATGTTCTTTATTTGCGTAGAATTACACTCTGATCAATTGTCACGTAACAGCATTACGACAGATACAGTGTACCAAGGTCGATGACAATAACAGACAGCATTCTGATAACACCTGCTCTCGTTACAACAACACCCTACAGCTGTTTTCTGCTTACGACTGACTCTTGGCGAGTCGTCGCCCTCTTAAATACCTCATTGATAATTTCGAGACTGTTCTAGAACAATAAAGAAACATAATATTCTATTGCATTCCAGAAGCGTAACTTGATCTATGCTGGCAATTCCTTTATCTCAGCTATCTTTATATGCCAGCTCTTTGTGTATACTAGCCGCGCTATCGTAGATAACGGATTCGCGACAATATTGTTCCTACACTACAATGCTGTAGAGAGTAATATAGTTAATTATGATGCAAAAAATCGTCTGAATCTGTAAATTATTATTTTCTTTAAACTTTACACAAAATATATACAGGTTATTACTCCCTCTGAAGTTGCTTACTTCTGTTTCTTCCTCTTATGTTTAATATTTCTGTATTATTTTCTTACCTGATTTAATTTGCTAGTTTAAGCACTGATAACTGGAGTGTGCTAGACGAAGACGTAATCAGCGGAGTTTACCCTGAAAAGAGTATCAAAATTAGAAGTCAGCTTTTGCGAAATTGCAATATGTAAATTAAGTACCAGTTTCTGGAACTTGTTTCACATGCGCACCACACAACAAAAGTACTTACATTGAGAGTCTAGTACCACATTACCAACAACTCTGGGCTCATCTGAGCATGTTTTCATCCATTTCATTCATTGTTCGACATGACTTAACGTTTGAGGAGGTTAATTAAAAACAACTGCCAAACAACTTTCAGTAAAATATAAGCACTCATTGTATAAGACAATAGTACAGTATACCACAACAAAGAATACCTCCGGGGAATGAGACGCAGGGGGGTTAGAGAAGGTTCCGACATCCTCCATCGACAGGTTTATGACTCCCATGTCAGTTCAGTTACACACCTTTCAAAAAAATTCTGATGGCTTCTATTTTGTGAATAAATCTTCTCAGTTTTAGTGTACAGCATGAATAGGACGCATGTTTTCCCGTTTTTTTTTTCCTTGTTTTAACGGTTCTTCTCCTTTTGTAGAATGCGTTCCCTGTCACACACATTTGCTGTTCTTGTCGCACCTGTAACGGTGCCACATTCATTTCAGGGCCTTACTTTACGTTGGTTGACAGTAACAAGGTTTTTTTTTTAATTTACGTCCTCCAACGTTAAGTCATATCGGACGATGAGTGGAATGGGTGAAATGATGCTCAAATGAGCCCGGGGTCCATGGAGCTTAGAGTTACCCGACATTCGTCTTTCAGGATAAGGGAAAACCCCGGAAAAACCTTATCCAGGTAACCCACCCTGACCGAGATTAGAACTCGGGACCTCTTGAACGTGAGGCAGACATGCTACCACCACGCTACCAAGGCGGGCAGTAACAAGTTTGGATAACGGTGTCACATTCATTTCAGGGCCTTACTTTACGTTGGTGGACAGTAACAAGTTTGGATAATATTGTGACGCTGATGTGTGAGGGAATCATTAAAGAAGGCACAGATTTGAAGTTAGCATACATACTGAAAAGTATCACTCAGATACCTAGATTACGTTTTGTTTAAAAGTTACTCAACATATAGAGCTCCGTTATGAAGCACTACTAGTAGCACAAATGCACGCCAGTTAAACAATGACCTTCCTAAGCACGCTGTCTAACAATTTATATTAGATTAGGCATTAATTTCACTACCAACCGATATTAAAAATTCTCTCGCATCTTGGTAAACTAACTTATTTGGTTGATACGGCTGCGTTTCATCAAGCATTGTCCTAGAATTGTTAAACTCAAAAACCCCTGCTAACAGCTTTCAAAAGCATGATGTCCCAACTACAAACCTTATGGACACACTCCGATCTATAGCTATGCACGCCGTACAATGCTCTTTATTTGCCTCCGCCCCACTCCCAGCAGAGATTGCTAGTTCATAGTCAATGCCCATCTTTTTACCTGATTGTTTGAGATTCCATTAAACTGTCCACAAAAACCCTAGTTGCAGAAAAACTATCATCGTTCGAAAGGAAGCTAAATATAGAATGGTTACTAATGTAGATGACTGTCAAAGATACACACGGACTTCCATGAAAGAGATAAGCCTGGGAAAAGATCTGAAAGAAATGTAGCTTAAATACACGCCTTTCTCCAAGGTCCATTATGCAACTATAACAATTTAATACTAAAAAAAACCGAAACACCAAAAAGTCAGATGCGAAGAGCTTTAAAACTAAAGCTAGGTATCACATTGGAATTTAAGTAGGCCAAGTGTGTAATCTCTGTTAAGGATCGTGGATTGCAACAAAATTACTATTCGCATCTTAAATCAATTATTTCGCAAACCTTCCGGATAAATCTGAGAACGGTAGTTCCGAAAAAATCAAAACATTCCACTAAAATAATGTAAATTTTCTATGACGCTATCCCTAGAGTAATTAACACCTATAGCATATGGCAAAGAAGTACCTTTGTATAGCGTTCTAATGTTCTCACGTTTCATATACAACTCTGGATCAGTTTTGAATGCCTGTATTAATTTTAAAATGTTTCCTTTTGTAGGTTTTCAGAATCCTATTCGCTTAGGAACGGCTTTCAAAAAACATTTTAAAGAGATCCTCTCATAAATCTGAACCGAAAAATTCTACGTCATACCTGGGATTTCAACCACGGATCTTCTGTTTTCCGTCCAGTTGCCCTAACAACAGCTGCAATGACATTACGTCCGTATGGTAACGCGATTGGTTGGCGTAAATGGACGGAAACGTGAACATCTGTAGTGCAAATGCCGGCTGTAGCTTTGCATTTTTCAGTGCCACTCTACCTTTCCAATTTTGTTCTACACACAGCTAGAGTGAAAGGAGCGTTAATTTCCACTGATTGACCTAATGGTTAAAGTATCAACTCCGGATCTCAAAGTACTTGCAACATCGAAAGTTGCCGTTTGGGTATGTCATCTCAAATGAATTTGAGATTTTGATTTGGTTTAATGGAAAAAAGCGACTAATCTCAGAGTAGATAGATCGTGTCAATATGTTAAGGTCAGTAAGTGGTTAAATCAACCGTATGAAAATCAGAAATTCTGTGGTTAATATCCAGGCTGTCAGGTGAAATTTTCAGTCCAATCATCCTTTCGACATTTACGGTAGTTTCAATGTAAATCACGTCCACATTATATAACAGTAATTAACATCGGTCGGTGAAATCGACGAATTTTCGAGGGCACTTAAATTATTAGTAAACTTCAAGTTCTTTGAATATACCTAAATAAATTTGAGAAATTTAGGATACTTAGGTACAGTGGGGTTTTGTCTATATAACGTTGAGGTAATGCATCTTTTGAATTTGGAAACTTCACAGTAAAATATCTAAGTGAAACTTATTCCCCTTATTTCACTTACAATGCTAGTCCGGATAGTCATTTAAATATTGAGTTTTATTTTATTGCATAAATCCATTTATGCAATTGAAACACTGCAGTGTATGCAACTTTAACAATATTCGCATCAAAAGTTCAGAATTTCAGAAACTAACTTTGCTTAAGTTCAATTGTGTCAGATAAATGTTTTAGTAAATCCCAAATTATAGGAAAATTTTACACTAAAAATATTTGTTTTTAAAAAGCTTCATACTTTGGTTCTTAAAATAGGAGAATCATTTAAAAAAACACATAGTAATTTTCTTTAATGTTCTTTTCAGATGATGAACAAAAATTTGGAAATGCATGCTGTGAAACTCTTTGAGAATAAAGAAATTCTTAAAACATATCTTTAAAAAGCAATTTTTAAATTTTGGTGTATTCTTTAACAAGCATTCTCCTGTTCAACCAAAACTTTAGTTAACTGGTAGTTTAAATCGACTAAATACAAAAAACATACAATTTATGTTATATTATTATGAATACACTTTTTGCAATTTTGGGTCCAATTTCAATAATTTCAGTTTTGTGGCCTCACACCGATAAATGTAATTTGAATTAATTAGCAATAAGAAATGAACAATTTAATAAAAATGCCATATTCATTGGAAACTTATGTAAAAATTAAGATAACAGAATGGTAAAATGAAAAATGAATTGAACACTATGAGATTTAGTTTTATGCAGCAGTTGTTCATTATTTGAGTAAAATACCAAGATATTCTCGAAGATAAATATTAAAAATGAATAGCAAAGAAGTTATATACCTGTTTGTACATCATTATCTTTAAACTAAAAGGAATCTAAAAATTTCGGACCAGTATGTAGCAAGTTTCTCTGGATCGAGGGGGGTATCTGAGGGACTCGGGCCCCTCGGGACATGTGTAAGTCCTCTGGGGGTTGTACGAACGGCAACTGGGAAGTGCAGCTATATATTTGTTAGGGACCTTGCCCTCTGCTGGCAGCACTTTTCAGTTATGTCACTCTTAGCACTATTTCACTTCACTCCTCCCTCCCGGATAGCTTGTTAGAGGCATAAGTAAAAAGGTTTCTCTGGTCGAGGTGGTAAGCCCACCCTCATAATGTTATAATGTCATGGAGGAGGTAAAGGCTAGGCACATTTAGCGCCGAGAACCTGCAGGCAACCTGCCTAGCAGGGTTGAGCATGCAGACAATAGAGTGTATACACACCACACACGCGCGTGTCAAGTTCCGAGTCACTATTGTGCAACTTGATTATCAACATGGAATATGCAATCATGAAAGAGAACCAAAGTTCGTATTTATACAGCGTCATCATGTACTGACACCTCCACACCCCCTGATGGACAGGGAACCCACTTAGAGCTGGCGTTTTAGGAAACAAGGATATCTCATCAGGTTTCCCAAATACATCACATTACAAAGATTATAGAATAACACTATGGACACCTATCGTGAGATTGCTTTGAAATGTAGGTTTGCTTCTAAGTCAATAAAATCTCAGACATAATAATATGGTGGAAGAACATCCTTTGATATTTCCACGTAGTTCTATTGAGTATCTCTAGGTATAAATTTGTAGCGTTCGCTGCTTGAGGTAACTTTTTTACACAGGCTGTGACTCGGAGGAGCTTTCCCCGTTCCACTAAAGAAAATTGAGGGTTATGCTTTGAAACACACGTACAATTCCATCATTATACGTAATGACAGCTTGGTGTAGTTTTGGTTCAAAATGACGGGTAAGGCAAAGGGAACATTGTTTTACAAGTTATAATTTTAAAGTCCTCTGATAAAATTATGGGTATATCTGACTGAAATCACTATGTGTGTATAAATATAGATTGTAAGATTATATGATAAAGTCTTATTCTCCTCATAACGGTTACAAGCAGTTGTCTGGAGAGAATTATGGAGAACGCAAGGAGAGAGAGACAGAGAAAGTGATTGGAGGATAGAAAAGAAACGATCAGTAATACGAGTACTCGTTGCACGATCTGTATAACAACAGTTCTCCATGAATAATCAGGCACAATAGATAATGTTTATGGCTTGGCCTCAGTGGTTATGAAGCTTTACATAGTAAAACAAGTCGATAGATACTTAGATATGTTAAAAATGTAAGAATGGAATGTGTTACTTAGATTGGTTATGAACAACGTTCACGGGTAACCGACATCGTTAAGGCACGAACTCGGAAACGAAGAATCTACGGGTTAAATACTTCCAGGGCCGTACATGATATTCAATTGTCCTAAAGGCGTCTCTCCATTGCGAATAACAAAGTATAAGGCAAAATATTTTTTATTTGAAGCAGAGTATATTATATTGTAGTCCTTATACGTGATAATGTGATTCGTATACTATATGGTGTCCTGCAGTTATTCGGAAAATATGTTCTCGTCCTTCTATTTGCAAAAGAGTGCAGTAGCGTGATCATAAAATATACCTTGCAGAGTTAGAACTACCATATCTTTTGTTATTAGGTAAGAACCACATTGCATAGAGATTCTGTTATCAGATCAAACTCATTCTGTTGCCTTGCGTTTCAAATAACACCCGGTTTCTGTTTGAAATTGTCATAGAGGGGCACCTTAGTTATAAGATGTACGAGTACTTTCAGGTTTGTATCACAATAATAACAATAATATATATTAAAGTATTGTTTTCAATATTGCTCTTAGCATATGCTCTAGTTTATTCAGACTCTTCTATGAATTAACCTAAAAATGTTTACTGGTGTGTACAGTTACCCACTTTTAGCACAAAATTAAAATAATCTTGAGCATTGAACTTGCAATAATTAATTATACTGTTTAGCAACTTTAGAAAATATATGGTTGTAATGTGTTAATGAACGCTTAGTCACTTCCAGTTTTCCCAAAATACAGTTACGAAAAATTACTAAAAATAAAATCATTTTAATGCATTTTGTCTGTTGCTAATAGAGAGACAATTTTTACCTTGTGCAGAAGATATGGGAGATGATTATGTAAGATGACAGTTTCTGAAAGTATTCCAAAGGCATGTACAATTAGCGTAAACGCCACGGCTCAGTGTGGCACTGTAGGACTTTTATGTATTAATTTGTTTATTATTTTATCATAGATACAATTACTATTGTAAGTATTAGGATTAATATTCCAAATTATGGGATTTAAATTGAAAGTGATGAAACGGATTCCAACACTAGGTCAAAGACTATGACTAAAACGTAAAATATTTTGTCTAGCGTAATGAAACAAACACGGCTTCATTTCACTCGCAGGTATGGCTTGGGTTTATATGTTGTACCAACACAAGCCATGGAAAATATTCTGTTTCGAAGTAGGAACTCGAGAGAGTAATTTTTGGCATAGCATAACATCTTAAGAAACAGTTGGACAAGAGACAAGATCAGAAATGAATACAAATAATTTTGAAGAAATACAGAACGCAACTGAAGATGTGAGTGGTAACAGAGAGGAACAATTGACTTGGACTTATCCTCAGTATCACCGAGAAAAGAGAAGGAATATACAATTCAATTCCTCTCACATTAAGCAAAATAATTTAAAGGTTTTTAGATAAACCCCTTGTTCGTGCCACAAGAGGTGCTAATGTTCGCATTCCTGTTCCATTTGATTTGGGAATCCTAGGCCTGTTCTAGCTGTTATATTAGAGGTTGTGAATGAAGTATTTTATAGCTTGTAAATGAAGATTGTGTCCTAAAACAACTACGCGAGGTTCTAGATCAGCTATTGCACTCAAATTAAGTAAGCGACGTTCCGATTAATAATGATGTAGTCGCCTTGAGAACGCTTTTGTAACTATCGATCATTAGGGTCTATGCAGGGGACCCTCAAATGCTCATGTCAATCCACATGCCAAACACTGAAATGTCAAAACGGCATGTACAAGTAGTACAGTCTACCGTCCAATTATGACGTAGAATCAGTACTGTGCACTAATTACAGCTAAAATAATACTTTTACGTCAATGTGTTTACTTTATTATGCAATAGGAATTTACTTTAAGAACAGCAATGTTTACAGATAATGCATAATCTTAATAGACATTGTTTCCTAAATAATAAATATTTACATTTGTTACAGCTATATTATATAGTATGCAAATACATTATACTGAACCTTCATGTATAAAATAGCGTATTTTTTTCTTTCTGGTTCTCAATTTCATCAGCACTAAATTATTGAAACAAGTTATTTTTCAGATAGAATAGGTTATTGTGTGAAAATGTTCATGTTGTATGTAAATCAAATTGGTTGTTTCGCCTTTGTGTAATAAGTGGGGAACTTAGCATTTGAAACTTCGTAATAAATAATCAATTGAATGTTACCAAGTTATTGGAAGCTTAATTATGTAAATGCTCAGCTATAGTTGAGTTCTTACCACAATCCCTATGTCTTTGTTCCGGGCAGTAAACTGTAAATTTCAACAAACATAAAGCAAATAATAGTCATATTACTTGTCTTCAATATTCAGTATATCTTTGTAGAAAAGGTCGAAATTCACTAGCAGGACTAGAAAATGTTGAAATTTATGTCTGACGATTTCCAAATATAGTATAATATTGAATGTTTTCTTATGCACATATTTGAATAAAATTAGTTAAAGTGACACAGTAAACAAAATTTGAAATTTATATGCACTTATTTATAATACTAATCATCTTCTGTATTTGCTAAGCCTTTAATTAGAAGTGTTGACTTTGGCTAGTATGTATTATACATCTATCTGAGAATTATTATATTCAGCTTAAAAAAAAGAGGGTACAAAGGGCAAAAACTACACACCTTCCCACCTATCTTTTAATACTTAACTCTCCAAGTAATTCAAATTAAGTAATATTGAAGAACTAAACGGAGCATAAACAAGCATTTCTTATTTTTAATAAATAATCAGTAGTTCGTGAAAAGTTATATTCTAGAAGAAATCTAATAAGAAATTTGAGATTTACATTGTGTCTTTATTTAATGTTGCATTTTAGTTAAACATTTTTGTCGCATCTCTCTCTCTATAATCTCTTAAATAAAGAGATATATCTTTTTACATAAATTCAGAAAAACATTTTCACTATAATGATGCCCTGTTCATTGCAAAGGCTTGAATTTGAACAAACGTGCACATCTTAGAGACATTTATTTTAATTACTAGGTATATATAGGTGCCCAGCTTTCCTATATTATTTCTGATATATAATTGGTTAACCATGTGAATTTGCAATTAAGTAAAAGTAAGAGTAATGAATAATTAAACATTTCTAAGGGCGTACATTCCTTAAACATGTATACCAGAACAAATTTGACACAATAAAATACACAATATTTTTTGGGAGCATAGAATATTGTCATATTCTAATACATTGTAATCCTCAGCTTCAGTTAAGTCAGAGGGTAAGCACAGGTATTTAGAATTTTAGTATCAGTGAAAGAAGGTAAAAATTTATTTTATATTTGATGTAACTCTTGGTAGTTTAATTTCCCATACTCGCGATAGTTCTTAACAAACACGTGTTTTGGCAATAGTATCAAAGCTCTAGTGGAGCTGAGGAGGTTTCCGCTTGCCGCTACTGCTATATCGATATTTTTCCCATGCATGTGACACAACGTGTAAGTGACATGTGACTTGGCATGTGTGACACGTGTGGTTGCGCTGTCACACCAGTAGCGTAACAAGGGAAATGGGCTGTCAGAATCTAAAAGAACGTGACGAGACATTAAATAATAATAAAAAAAGAAAACTACGAGAGAGTGAGAGAGAGAGAGAGAGAGAGAGAGAGAGAGAGAGAGAGAGAGAGAGAGAGAGAGAGAGAGAGAGAGAGAGAGAGAGAGAGAGAGAGAGAGAGAGAGAGAGAGAGTGAGAGGGAGAGGAAGGGTGGAGGGTAGAGGGAAAACGGGGAAAAAATCAGAGGAACCTACTTGTGCTGCCAACATGAGCAGCCTCAGATTCGCAATTTGCATGAAGCTCAAGTAGATGGTCCAGACACGTGTAGTTAAAGGCTGTCATCTGCTGAGTTAGCAGGAGGATGTAAGTTGAAGTTCTAGTTGCGAACTTCACCGAGTACACAAGCTGTTTTATATTCCTATCAGGTAGGACATACACTGTGCGAAGCGGATAGAAAAACTGTAACAAATGATTTAAATATTTTTAAACATAACAAAACAAACAATCACAGAAAAATATATGAAAATTAAGAAATGACTAGATTTTATATTCCTTAGATTCCTCGTTCGTATTGTTTTTCTGTAAAATTTTATTTAGGCTGTAAACGTGTCTCTGATTACACTTCAGATACAGAATAAAATGAATGAATGAAGTAAATGAATGAAATGAATGAATATTTTATATATGAATGAATATGAATATAAATGCATTAAATGCTATATGAATGAAATATTTATGCAAGTATTTTTGTGTAAAGCAAATGCGCAAAATACTACCCCCAAAATTAGAAGATAACATATTTTATTAAAATGCTTTCATACTACTTTTCGACACCGTATGAAATACGGTGCAACACACAAAGCACACAAAATGAAAAGTTCTTCACTAATAACAGATGTGAACTGTTTCTTTGATAAAATATATTTTAGACGGAATTTCTAGTGCAGGGTTAACGGTAATCTCAGTAGTGGTTTCGTTGCAGATAGTTATCCACCGTGATACCGGAATTATAAGATCAATAATTCCATAAATAAGTGATATCAGCTAGGTAAGTAATTGCAATAAATAACTTCTGTAATGTAATAAGACAAGAGTTCAAGTCAAAAGCTAGGCAACATACTATTTTAATGGGTTATTAATAATGCAATTTAGGGCCAAGTAAGCAAGTATGAGTTTAGTGTAGCTAGATAATTAAGGTTACAATAAATCTCGCTTGAACAGTAAACCATTAGCTCAAGGTGTACCTGAAGTTGGTCGATTAGAAGATTCTGAAAGTTATAGAGGATGGGAAATTCTTGGAACTTTAGAAAGGCATATAACAAGAATGGCACTTTAGACGATTTAGCTGCTTTAAAATTTGGCAACATTATACTGGAATGCTGATATGGGCAGTCATGTAGGCCAGACTTAAGTTAATTAAATGGCATGTTTTACTAACATATGCGTCTTTTCCATCGGATTTTTATGGTCCTTCATATTGTCGCCGATCGTAATGATGTGACGGGCGTTGCTGGCGTGCACAAAGAGACAGATAGTGCAGCGCGGAGATAAAAGCTTGCCGAAACACATAAAGATAGAGGACTGGAAGGTTAGCTTTCTTGATTGTTACAGAACAGTCCACTAGTTCCTAGAACAATGAGGGAGATATAAAAGAAGTCGCGACTCACCAGTGAGGGCAGTCGTAATTGGACTCGATAATTGTGCGATTGCAGCTGTGATTTGAAAATGAACTTTTTTGTTTGTTTATGTGTGCAGAAGTGACGAGATTGTGTTAGTTTATGTTACGTCATCTTGTTGCCAAAGATGTATAACAGTGTGTTTCTACGGAAATAAAGAGCATTTTGAATTTCGACAACTTGGACGAACCCGCAAAGTCACAATGTGTGTGCTGTATTAGTAATGATAACACTACCCAACATGACATTTATCTTTGCGAAGATAGTACGTGCTTTAGCTGATTTTCACAAGTATATTCTGAAAAGATGCATAAAATGACACATTACCTCACAATTGTTAAATAAATAAAATTCAATTATTAAATATACATAATATAAAAGAGTTCGCATAGCCGCCGTTAACACGCGTGCTATAGGTTGCTCACGCTTGTCCTACATGATTACTTACAAAATGCAAAGATGTACATGCTGTGCAATTTAACCAGACATCTACTTCAAAATATCCTCACTTACAACCAGAAAATTCTGAAAATAAAAGAAATCTTGTAGAGCAAGTCGACATAAATGATTTGACACTGGACTTAAATTTGTCAAAAGATTAATCTGAAATTCTAGATCCCAGGCTGCAACACAGGATATTACTTGTACCCGGTACGGAAATGACAAACTTTTGAAGTAAATATCAGAAATCCAGAAAATATTTGTCTACGAAAGAGAACACATGATTTTATATAGATATCAATGGCTTAATGAGTGAGCCAGAAATTGAGCATAATCCAGATGACTGGCGATTGTTTACAAACTCATAAACTTCAGCTTAAAGGCTGCGTTACTTCATAATGGTAAGGTATTCACAACTGTTACAGTTTTCCATTCTGTAGGTTTAAAAGAAAGTTAAGAAAGTATGGCCAAGATTGTAGGTTAAAGCAAATATATATTGGCGAGCAAAGAGTTCTACGTTGGGGCTACAGTTTGATGCAAGTGTAAATAATGGGTGCCGCACACAGTTCCACTCTCCGCTACAGTTTGATACAGTAATGTTTAGCTCAGGGTAAAGCAATGAGGTTTCTCACAGGGTATGCGTGGATGTGTGTGAGAAGGATGGTTTTAATGACACTGGAATGCCACTGGTTTAATTACTGCTTCTTTTATTATTACATTAAACTTGAAGCTGCCGACCAAGGATTACCAATATCACTGTTTAAAGTTACTGAAGGCGGAATGCTTACTACTTGATAATACTTAATTAGTTACGTATAAACTGGCAAATATCTTCTCTCATCACTCCTGGTCTGTCCTCGACCAAGACAGAGGAAGTGGACTGCCCTAATCGGCCTCACGCCTCGGACTGAATGAATGACCACAGATGCGCGTGGCTGTACATGTGACTTTCACTTTCTGGAAGCATTCTTTTCACAAATATTCCCTTTGTGACTATTTTGTCATGCCATTATTAAGCGTCCGAAGAATAGCCCATTCAACAAGAACCGCGGAAAAAACCTTATCCAGGCGAGCAAGGATTACCACGTTGGGGGTACAGTTTGAAGCAATATAATGTGTGGCTCAGGGTAAAACAATGAGGTTTATCACAGGGTATGCGTGGATGTGTGTGAGAAGGATAGTTTTAATGACACTGGAATGCCCGTTTCAAACTGGTTTAATGGCTGCTTCTTTTTATTACTACATCAAACTTGAAGTTGCCGACCAAGGGTTACCAATATCACTGTTTAGAGTTACTGTTTATGAAATGTTTATGACTCGATAAAACTTAATTCGTTCTTCACGTACATATGAGCCGACAAATATCTTCTCTCATCATTTCTGGTCTTCTGGCCCAAGACAGAACAAGAGGACTGCCCTAATCGTCCTCACGCCTCGGACTGAATGAATGACCACAGATGCGCGTGGGTGTACATGTGACCTTCACTTTCTGGAAGCACTCTTTTCGCAAAGATTCCCTTTGTGACTATTTTGTCATGCCATTATTAAGCGTCTGAAGAATAGCCCATTCAACAAGTCAAGAAATCTGCTAAAGACACTGTTTCTTACATTTCTTTTGTTATAACAACTACTCTCCCCCAACTGCTATTCGACTCTACTGCCCTTGCACGTGTTGTAACAAAGAACCAACATTCCTTTGAAATCCATCATGATTCTTTATACATTGCAATTCTTAATTTCGCTATCAACGTGTTTTAATATACAAGATTCCATGTTGGGGGACTCACAAAATATAGTTTCTTGTGTTTGTGGGACAGCCGTGATATGCAAACACGTTATGTAATATCTCTGCGGAGGATTATCTCCCAGGGAACAGTATTATAAAACAGACACCATTGATAATTACGTAAAAATGTGTTTACGAAATCGATCTCAGCAATTAATAAGAAAAATTATATTATTTTCTATTAAGATAAATGAAGTTAGTGTTACAACAAGGACGGTAGTAGATTTGCATATATTCAAGGCAAGTTATGCAAATTTAAAAGAGGACTTTTTGTTGGACCTCAAATCCGCAAACTCGTGATGGAAGAAATGTTTGAAAAATGTTTAACATTGCATAAGGCAGCTTGGCAATCATTTACAGGGATTGTGCATGGTTTTTCAGGAAACACAAAGGAAAAAAATATAAAATTTTGGTCTCATATTTGTTGAAATGCTACAAAGATATGGGTTGCAGAATATCGTTGTAAATCCGTTTCCTCCATTCACATTTAGACTTCTTTCAGGAAAATCTGTGTATGTTAGTGATAAACAAGGGGAACTGTTTAATCAGGACATTTCCATCATAGAAAAGAGGTACCAAGATCGTAAGGATCCAATAATAATGAAAAATTATTGCTGATTTCTTGTGAGGGGAAGCAGACAGGAGTACAAGAAGCAATCACCTTCTACCAAGCGCTTTTAAGCAGAGTTACAGGTATGTTCCTCAAATATATTGTCGAAATATTACTGTATGTATGTAAAATGACATTTTAATTAATCTTAATTCGCCCTGTTATGTAGTACTATACCGTATATCATTATGTCACAATAATAAATGTAACATAATAAGTTATCTGAAACCTCGTAGGTAAGAACTTAAACTTCTTCGTATCTTTCTAAACTGACGGGATAGGAGATTTCTGAGGCTGTTTTCAAAATAAGCACATCTTTTTGCTTAAGAAACACCTACTTTTATCGAGTAAGTATGCCATTTTTTGGGGGGGGGGTACTCTATTTCGCCTTTCTTGGTGCTTAAAGACCGTATTCGAGTTGTAGGTTTAACGACAGCTTCAGGTTTACATTTCTGCAACCAACATCAACCTAAACATCGTATTATTATTTTAAAGTAAGCCGCAAAGTATAGATGTGTAACAAGTTGGCGGATATAATTCATTAGCTAACATTTCGTGTCATAAGTTAAAGAAACAGTTTCATTCTGGAACCTCAACTGATTCTAAATAGATAATGATTAGCTTCCATTACATTTATCGTCATCTTAACTGGTTTTGTTTATCTCCACACTCACTGAGCTCTTCAATGGAGCAGCTGGCAGAATCTACTCCGCTGAACGTCACAAGGTTTCACAAGGTGTCACACCTTTTCCTCAATCATTTAGACACAGAACTGTCTTAAATATAAACTGAACCATTGCCATTAACACAGAGAGGTATCGCTATAAATGTAATCCCTTTTAAGCGAAATTCTATGGTATGTAGTAGTCTTAATGTTAAATGAACTAATCCCGCTGAACATTGGAGATGCTTGTATTGTTGATCTTTCTTTGGATATACAATTAGAGATCATTCGGTGTTTTACTGTCTTTTCGGATTGACATAAGAATTCTTTTTTTACATGCAAGTTATTATCTCCGAATTTCTTGTGGCTCATCAAATCCCCGGACCACTATTTTACTGCTTTTTGTTTGAGAACAGGGTTAGGCTTCTTAAATCCTTTAGTTTGCATGCATACTAATTAGTTTCAATTTCCGCAAGGCAGTGGCTTATTCAGCTAGGGAAACCTACGAGGAATAAGGAAACAAGGGAACCTCCGAGATATATGAATGGAAAGGAAAAAGTGGAAGATGAACTCTCGTTTCGCATGAATATGCACAGGACAGGGAAAGATGGGGAAAAAGGTTGAAAAGGGCATGTTTAGAGCTAAGGGTAAAGGGGAGCGAAAAATCCAATTTGCGAATCGCGCTTCCCCAATTCCTGCATGGGGTGGTTGGTTCGTGACAGGTGTCGCCGTAAAGATTTGTTGTCTGTAATTAGAAAACTGAGTGCTGTCTCTTTCACGCATACACACCCACACCATTTTTTTTTATTAACAAGATTGGTGGTAGGACTATCTCTCTTCTGCTGATTCTTCAGCCTTTGCCCTCTTTCCTTCTCTTTTGCCTTTCGTCTCATTCACAAATGCTACCCCTGATTTTTTCTTAGAAGCGTTGCTGAAGCAGCTGATATGGTGAGGAAAACAACACGCATATTTACGACCCTATGATCCGAATAAACTTTAAATTTTTTTACCTAGAATGTGTGAACAGATAGCATATCCGTAATGATATTGGCTGGAGACTAGCACGAAATTACAGTATACTTTTGTCCACGAAACGTTTTTCTGGGTGTACCAGAAGAAAAGAAAGGAAAACAAAATAAATAAATTGAAAGAAAGCAAGAAAATAAGGAAGTACGTGGGTGCATACATACTTTACACAAAAGCTAATTTGCAATGAAATATAATAACAATTAGTTACCAAAGAAATTTATAATGATATTCATATAAGCAACTTCTGATCAACAATTCCTTAACCATTCTATTCGCGATGAGAGAAAGGACACTCTCTCCTAAAATATACTTTGCAACACCCCCTATGCCACAACAGAATCAATAGCATTTGCTATGAAACAGTGGAAGGAAGGAAGCACTAAACAGGGCAAGTGTGTTTATAAGGACTGATGTCCAAGTCTCTAGTCTGTGTGGTTAAACTCGGGGCATTCGTCAGATTGGACATTTTCCCTAAACTTCACGGATAAGTGGCGTCTGGAGGGTTTCTGCTTAGCTGCTGCGTCAACATTTGCGCCCTTGGTAAAGAGCGGCCACTATTTCCTGACCATCAAATTCTTCTGCAGGATCACTTAGTGTTTTTTTTGTTGTTGTTGTTTTTGTAATTTACGTCCTCCAACATTAAGTCATATCGGACGGTGAATGGAATGGGTGAAATGATGCTCAAATGATCCCAGGGTCCATGGAGCTTAGTTACCCCACATTCGTCTTTTAGGTTAAGGGAAAACTGCGGGAAAAGCCTTATCCATGTAACTCACCCTGACCGAGATTCGAACTCGGGATTTCTTGAACGTGAGGCAGACACACTACACCACGCTACAGAGGCGGGCTCGTCACTTACCGCTGATGTTGAGTTGGATTTCATAGAACTATTAGATGATTTGGTGGCAAGTGAGGACTCAGAAACCTAGCTTTCGCTTACTGGAGGCATTGTTAGAGTTCGAAATAGTAGCCATGGTAGTAGAAGGGCAAGGTGTAATTTAGTATTATCTAGAACAAGCGTGGCTGCACAGCATCAATTAAAGTTTACGTAGTCTCTACTTTATTCCATGACTCTTGTCTTACATTTGAAGAATACAGATAATATTAACACGTACTTGTGTGCTGTTGGTAGACGGGGAAAGGTAATAAGAAAATGGGGAGTATAGCATTAGGTTTGCTAAAGTATTGTAGAAAATTAGTATTGGAGTCCCTTTAAGTATTTCTCTCAGTTGGCACTATTTCGGACCTACCAATCAGTAAATGAATGCGGCTGAATTTCTTCCCTAGAGTACAGACATTACTAAAATCCTAGATTTAGCTCTATATGGTGCAGATTATTACATACATTTAGAAAATATGTCTCAAATAATATCCGTTAAAGCGCTGGAGGAATATATGACCCGCGACAAAATATTTCAAGAAAGAAATGTAAGAACATTTCAATCTATGAGAAAAGAATATAACTTAAGAGATCGTCGGAGGGAAATAGGACCAAGAGAAACTAAAGATACAGATTACTAGACTTGAAGACCTGATTTAAGTCACCAATTATGGACATCAGAAAGAAGACAGAAAGACCATAGACAGAAAGAGAATACCAGGAGAGAGAAGATATACCTATACGGAGAGTATCAGATCGGACAGATGCAACTGATTATGCAGCAGCGGAGTACCCGGATGTCTGGAACTGACGAACCAGCTCCATCTACTGATGCCAGTTCCGTTAGGAGATGGATACCAGTAGGAGGAAGCTTTGGATACCAGTTGCAGATAAGGAAATTTTAACTGTAGGAAACAGTCTTTCGTAGCTTGTTATGAGAATTAAAGCTGTAGTAGAAATGTAGATTTGATTTATATTGTTGAAGTAGAAGTAAAGTAGGAAAAAGACTGTTTTAGATAGATTATATTTGTAAGGTTAATGGGATCCAGTAATCTTTAGGTTTAGTTAGTTCGTTTAAGTAGAAAGTTGATTATATCTGCAAAATTTGTAAATTGTTTTGTGAAATCTGATTCAGAAGTTAATAAAGTTAAAAATGAAGTTTGCATAATAAGCCCTGGTATAGATTCCAGAAATCGGGCTATTGGATATGCAGATTTTTTTTCCTATATGGTTAGAATGTTGTACTTCGGCAAAGCAGCCATGTATTCCTATTCGAGTCTCTCCTTGTTTTTGTTGATTTTGTTTTGGTTAAGACTGTTAGAGTTCTGCTGCACTTGGTCTAAACGTAATTAAAATATAACCAAAGCTCAGAGGTTTTGTGACAGAGGAAAGCGAGATGCTGATGGCTGGTTTCTATGCCATTATTAATTCTGCCATTGACTGTGGTAAACGTTTGGAGTACTTGAACATTGGGGTTCATATTTTGCTACTGCGGAGTTGTGTTTCGGAAATATTCTGTAGCTTCATTAAATCAATGGTGATTAATGATTTCTGTTAGACTGGGGTGTGGAGCGTTTGCTTCAGTGAGACTCTACCACACCAGAGGTAGAGATCCTTAGGAGTGTGAGTGCTGCATTGTCTTCTGTAGCTTTTGGCGTGAGAAGGAATTTGTAACAGATTATCCACACATCTTGAGCCTGTGATGATACGACGGCGATAATATTGGCTCGAATTGGTTCTTAAGGCTACAGCTGCGGTCGTATTATCCTGATGCACGGATAGAGGGGTAGTTATTGTATTTTATCAATTAGGTGAGTAGAGGTATGTCCAGTCACAGATCATGTCCTCTTCAGTTGGTGATGTGATCACTGATAATAGCTATGTGCGCAACGGCATAGCATATGCGGTAAGACATTGGTCGTTATCATTTGGTGCCTTTGATGCGAAACCGTCAGGTTAATAAGGGCAGACATGACGTAAAGGTAGCTTCCACATCCAAATGACTGATCATCTCCAGACTGAGTGAGATTGATCTCAGAGTGAAGTGATAAGAGCTGCTTCCAAATAAAAACAGAAGAAGTTTCTAACCACTTTTTCTCTTTATTTTTGTAATAATATTCGTCGGTTCTGTAAATGTTAAAATTAAAATGTTAACATTTACTAATTGAAAACTGGATTGCTTTCTTGTGTTGCAATAATATATTCCATCCTCGGATGTTGTACCTAATTATTATGATAATTCCGCCCAACTTACCTTAAATCCCCGTTCTACTAATTATTTGAAATCGATCAGCCTATAAGTATAAGTAGTACTCGCAAAGAAAGCTACGAGTATATATGTCAAATGAATTATATTGGGGAACAGCATTGTATTGCGAATTGCAAATGGATTATACGAATGCTACTAAAAAAGACATAGAGCAAGGCTGAATGCTATAAAATTCGGTAAGAAGTGCCTTTACATTGACTTTTTATTAGATTCCCATGATTAGTTGCTGATATTTATTTCTTTGATTAATTTCTAATATTAGTTTGTACCGTTTCCTGGGATGACTTAAAACGTGGAAGCGTTAAATTACCAGAGCTCCGTATAGGATGGTAAAGGAAAGGCAGAAAGTATTTCAAAATTAGATGTTTTAACGATATGTTTATGCTCTTAAGATTTAAAATATAACAATATACAATTTCTCTTGTCTTCAAATCTTTAGCAACATGTCAATTAATTATCCTTGCCACTGGTTATATATTATTATTTCTTTAACTGCATTGAAGGTCTTTAGGGTTTCTTTTGTTGTTTGAAGTGCACTAACTCCACAAAATTTGTCTTAATTGACGCGAGAAACACAGGGATAAATTTGGAATAGAAATTTAGAAGATTTATCCAGAACTTACATAATGAAGCGAAGCCAAACAATGTTGTCCCCAACGTTCCTACGTACGGAGCGACGAAGTGCAGATGCGATGTTCAGTGTCCAAGATCCATGTCAGAAGTCCTCTTTCTTATACCGGAGCCTCCCAGACGAAAAGTCAAGGCCGATCCCCCCGGTGCAGCGTCAAGCAATTGTCCACAAGCTTTTGGCTCCCTCTACAGGCGAAAGTAGCGCTTCCTAGCGCTCAGCAACGGAACTCGTAAGAGACTAGATGTAACTAGGCAGCATGGCTGGTAGTCTAACGAGCTGGAGAGCACCAATATAGCTCAGGAGCTGGGGTGAGTAGTAGTAGTAGTTAGCACGAAGTAGATGAGTCTTTAGAAGTGATCAGGTGCAATGATAAGGTGCAAGCTTTTATGTTAGTAATATTGTTTAACATTACAGGATTTAAAGACTGGGCAACAGCTATACCAATCAATTTACTATTCAACTTTTATGATGTATACAGAAGTGAAGTTAACCTTTTGGGCCTAGCGTATTCAAAATTAAACTCCACATCACTAAAATTATCCATACTACCTACTTGAAATGTAATATTAATTATCGCAATATGAGTTCAGAATATATTTATTATACGTATACACCAGTCTAACAGAAATGTTTAAATACAACTATGTAAAAATAACAAAGCTGATATGAATTATTTGATAATATTGTCGCGAACCCGTTATCTAAGATAGCACGGCTAATGTCCACAAAGAGCCGGCAAATAACGATAGCGTCGATAAATAACAGACGGATAGTGTATCACGTAGATAAAGGACTTGCCGGCACAGATAGGATTTCACGTTTGGAAGATTCTAGTGATATCTTGATTAGCAGAGAAAAGTTGCTTTCCTATTTGTTCCAGAAACCTCTCGAACTTATCAATGAGGTATTTAAGAAGGCGACGACTCGCCAAGAGGGAGTCGCGAAGAGTCGTGAACAAAAGTTGTAAAGTCCAAATTGCCGTAATTCTAAATGTTGTTTATTTCCGTTGAAATACACTGTTCAGTTCTCACGTAACAACATCACATCAGATATACAACACAATCTTCCAAGGTCGATGACCAAACAGCGTTCTGATTACATCAGCTCTCGTTAC
Source organism: Mantis religiosa (assembly GCA_030765055.1). Lineage (NCBI taxonomy): Eukaryota > Metazoa > Arthropoda > Insecta > Mantodea > Mantidae > Mantis > Mantis religiosa. The sequence continues at coordinate 62,140,536 of CM060948.1, forward strand.
AACAACACTCTACAGCTGTTCTCTGCTTACCTCTCGCGACTCACTCTCGTTTTACAACTTTTGTGCCGGGAAGTCCTTTATATCCGAGATACACTATCCGTCTGTTATTTATCAGCGCTATCGTTATTTGCCGGCACTTTGTGTACACTAGCCCCGGTATCGTAGATAATGGGTTCGCGACAATATGTTATTTGAAAGAGATTCTTCTGTAGATGCTTTCGAATATTAGATATAGCAAAAAACACATTTTTTTTAAAATTCCTTCATATTGGTATCTAAATAAGGCAGCTTATTTACTTTCAACTTCATAGGAAATAAGTACTATTGAATGTTGTGTCTGGAAGTAGTGAGATCCGAAGTTATTTAGCTACTGTTTCTTTCTGTTGCCTTTATTCTCTTATGCAAACACAAATAAACCTATTCGTTTTTCCACAAATGGCATTACTTTAAAGAGACATTTAGGATATATAGACAGAGATGAAATGTTGCAGATTATTTCATTTGGAAATCACATTTTTAGCCTGACAAATGTAAGAAATGCAAAGCAACGGTGAAACTCCATATTTCTACGAAAATGCCAGCAGAGGTGCATATAGGGAGTTAAAAATAATAATGTACTGTCACATGTTTGATTCCATAATACTGTGGCAATATGGTAAGTACAAACAAACGATGAAACAATAATTACGTCTAAAATACTATCATCATATAGACAACTCCAGGCTTTCTGTACACCAGAGATTAAACTCTCTGCAGGAATTCAACATCGCACAACTAGTTGACACACACACAAATGACGTCAGCCATTTTGAGCCAATTCACATGTTGATTAAAATTATATTTATTTCTGTAAATTAAATTGTTCTTTCACACCAGCCGTGTGTAGACCAAGTTCTAGACAGAATGAGTCAGAATTAAAAATTCAATGCCATAGCCGGGATTTGACAACGGGTATCCCGGTCTCCGTCCGGTTGCTCTAACCACTGAGAGTCAGTTGGAGAATTAATGTCATACTGGCACGTTGGCCATGGTTTTTACCTTTAGTTTAGTTTTGGTTCTAATGTTTAGATTTCAATGTATTTTCCCCAGAAGTTCATGCCAAATTTTGGTTTTAAAGAAAAAGTGAAACGCTTATAAGCACAAATGTTTGGTGATCTGTTTTAATAATTTTTGTGTATAAATTCAAACGGATTAATGAATTTCATTATAGATTTTGAAAAAAAAAACTATTTTAAATTAATATTAAACAGCATTTATTAATTATAGCTTTGAATCACTTCTTATAATTTCGGTAATGACTACTTTTGTTTCCATTTCTAAAATTCAGTCGCTGTTATGGTCGGTAAACTTCATATTTCCATTCAATGTAGGCATTTATCGGCGCATCGTGCACAGTGAAGCAAGTTTAATGAGTGAGCCAGCGGAGACTAAACCAGAGTGATGGACGTGGTGGCACGATTCAGTAAGGCTAAATCGAATCTCGATGACTGATATAATTTCAATAATGCTTATAATCCACGAAATCATATTTATATAAATGTTGATTTTAAATTGTTTTCTGATTTAAAAACTTATCCCCTCAATACATTTCACCTTCAACGACGTGGACAGTTTTTGGGCCTGTCAAGGTGAGATAACGTGACGTGCAGGCTTGGTTTCCATAGGGTCAGTGTGGTGGAATGCAAAGCGTAATTTGGTCCACAGGAAGGACCCTCTTTGTGATACTCCTTTGTGGCAAGAGGGGTTTACTACTACCTACTGCCCTGCACTTGCGCTGCAGTACCCCTTCACGCCGAAATGGATACAGTAGACGGATTCGAAACAGCTGCTGAACTCGATAATCCTCCCTTTCATTTTGGAGCTTAGTATAATCCCTTCATGTAAAATACAAATCTTTTGTGTAAATAATTAACAAGCACATCAACTCTAACACGTTTTGGATAAATGCGCTTTCCACACCTGATTATGCTCTATAATCACGGCCTACACCAGACCAGGATTGAAGTACATCTAGAAGACCTAACACTATTTTACGGCTTATCTACTGTTTTAAAGATTTATATTAAGCCTTTATCTGCATATTTTTAACACTTTTCACATGCTTTCCTACTGCAATTATACATGTTTTGTGCTTCATTTGAATTTCTTTAATTTTTGATAAGAGAAAAGCTATAGTTTCCTTTGATTATTCTATTTAGTCAAGCATAAGCCCATGGAATTATGAAATCACAATTTTGAAAAGCTAAAGCTACCACCATACTGTTTAAATACCAGACTAAAATCATTTATCCACCCTTTTGCCTATTTCAGTAAACCAATTTAATTTTGAATATAGCTACTGTAAAAATTCGTCTTTAGTGGTCAAATTAATTGTCATATCTTGACAGATTTGAAAGTGTAGCTAAAACCTTATAGCTATTTTTTGACTTCAACCTCTCTGCGTCTACGCTAAAAACTTTAGCAAGATTATTTACAAACTACATCGCCTTTTCAGATTTCTAAGGCGAGCTACTAAGAAAAATCACTTGAGTAAATATCTGTGGAGGTACATACCCACACTGACAATCTGCTCGTGGGCATATAAACAGTCAATGAAAAGCTCTGAGTGCAAAATACAAGGTGCAAGTTTAAGACAAAAGTAAAGGTGTATGTACGCATAAGAAATTTTAACTTAAGAATTTGAGATGAAATTGGATAAATATGAGCTCTAGATAGCGTTGTTGATGATGATGATAATAATAATAGTAATGATGATGATGATGATGATGATGATAATGATGATAATAATAATAATAATAATAATAATAATAATAATAATAATAATAATAATAATAATAATAATAATAATAATAATAATAATAATAATAATAATAATAATAATAATAATAATAATAATAATAATAATAATAATAATAATAATAATAATAATAATAATAATAATAATAATAATAATAATAATAATAATAATAATAATAATAATAATAATAATAATAATAATAATAATAATAATAATAATAATAATAATAATAATAATAATAATAATAATAATAATAATAATAATAATAATAATAATAATAATAATAATAATAATAATAATAATAATAATAATAATAATAATAATAATAATAATAATAATAATAATAATAATAATAATAATAATAATAATAATAATAATAATAATAATAATAATAATAATAATAATAATAATAATAATAATAATAATAATAATAATAATAATAATAATAATAATAATAATAATAATGATAATAATAATAATAATAATGATAATAATAATAATGATAATGATAATAATAATAATGATAATGATAATAATAATGATGATAATAATAATAATAATAATAATAATAATAATAATAATAATAATAATAATAATAATAATAATAATAATAATAATAATAATAATAATAATAATAATAATAATAATAATAATAATAATAATAATAATAATAATAATAATAATAATAATAATAATAATAATAATAATAATAATAATAATAATAATAATAATAATAATAATAATAATAATAATAATAATAATAATAATAATAATAATAATAATAATAATAATAATAATAATAATAATAATAATAATAATAATAATAATAATAATAATAATAATAATAATAATAATAATAATAATAATAATAATAATAATAATAATAATAATAATAATAATAATAATAATAATAATAATAATAATAATAATAATAATAATAATAATAATAATAATAATAATAATAATAATAATAATAATAATAATAATAATAATAATAATAATAATAATAATAATAATAATAATAATAATAATAATAATAATAATAATAATAATAATAATAATAATAATAATAACGGAATAGCACAGTATCTTATTAAGTTCAGAAAATATTCTTCCAGAAATTATAACAGACACATGTGCTCCAGAATACATAGCTACCTATTTTCTTCTTTCTAAGGATAGTAATTTGTTATATTAAATTTATAAAGGCATTCTTTCTAAGTTTGAACTGTCAATCACTCGTATAATATATAATAGGACTGACACTAAGGAGAAAATATTCATAAGGAAGAATTTTTTTTTTGTCACCGAAAGTAAACCGTTTAATAATAAAACAGTCTCATTCATGCACCTAAGCTTGAGATTTAGGAATAAGAGAGCCAGTGTCCCCATAAAATACCGGAGCCAAAAAAGTAATTACTTCCTTCATTATTCTATTCGCAGGGTCTGGCAAGCGGACAGCGAGTAATTAGCCTGAAAGCTGAGAGATGTGAAGAGCAGCGGGTGGAGAAATTAATGATCTCGGTGGCTTGGCAACCACTAAAGAGGACAAGACAGGGGTGAACAGTGTATCATCACGTACTCGTAGGCATAACTACCATCCTCTGACACCATTTTCGTTATTATTGCATTATCGAGTTATGTTTGATGAATTTTGCCCTTCTTGTTCGCATTAAGCAAAACGTTAAGTGTAATACATTATTTATGGTCACTTGTTCAACCTGTGACGTCATTATCATGAGTAAGAAGAGAATAAATTTTATTGACACCCATTTCACGTTTTCTTGAACTATAAATTGTGTGTCCATAGTTGCCTATAGAGCTGCAGTACTTAGAAAAGGTTAAAAGGACACGCCGCCTGAAAAATGGTGGGAAAAACTACCAATATTTTAACACTACAGATATATGCGTGCCGTTTTTGACAGCAAACCTTTACCAATGCAAAAAAAAAAAAAATGTCTCTTAATAAAGCAGCGACATGACACAGCTCTTACAAAGGAGCAGCCTATCTGGTGTACCTGGACAAACGCTAGTGTATGGTGGTGTGGTGTTTTAGGGCCTGTCGACAACAAGGTCATTTGGGAACGCTAGTGGATATAGAGTCCATTTTATCATAAGTCTGACACCACAACTATGGTAATCACAGAAGTAAAGTGGAACCAGCTCCTGACATGTGACGTACTCTACGTGGTAAGGATACTCTCTTGTCTTTGATTGAGCAAAACACTCATGAGAATTGGTTACGCTTTACTGCTATGAACTCAGTTGCGGTGTCAGAACAGTTACAGAGTGGATTCCAATGCAAGTGCGCGGGTTCGGTAAATTAAGTCCCTTTTGAATATTACAAGGTAAACTGAGTCCCTCATATATGTTCAAGGTAGGTAAATTAAGTCTCTCGGCCCTTGACTGTGACACCTCCCACTTTGTACAGATTTTAAAATTTAAAAGAAACACCTTTCACAAAGTCAAATCTCAGTATCATTATTAAAAAACTGTAAAAATATTTCTTTTCCCAATGTTTTGCTTTTCTTTTTTCCTGTACTACGTAACTGAACATACACATCTGACTGAATGCTGGTCAAAACGTCAGCGAAGTTGTATGTCATGACTCCATACTGTTCACAGCACTAGAAGTACACCTGCTTACTGTACACTGACATTATGTTTATTGACTTTGCATTGGGGCATCATAACATATATAACGTCACAGTGCTGCAGTACGACGGTATAGCCAATCACAGCGGACTCAATTTACCACATGGATTAAAAAGCTTCGGACTCAGCTCACCGCTTAAAGAATCGTAGACAGCTAATTATGGACTCAATTTACCTATCCCCGGAAGTGCGGTACAACTATTGAAATGCTTTTGAATTCCGGTTTATTGAGGATTCCCTCACAATAGTCTTAAAGAAATGGATATATTACTACTTCTTCTGACTCTAAGAGACAAATGGTTTACCAGATCCTTATGTTAGTATTCAAGCTGCTATGATGGAACTGGGTATAGTTACTGTGATTGTCACCTCCAAAGATCGCAAGCCCAGACTGCTTCACGGTCAAACAAAACAAACCTTAAAAATATATGTTCTATAAAATATTACAAGAGATCATGGCATATCGAATTAGCATAAAATAACAAAGGGGCTATTAATAAAATAATAAAACAGTCATTTTTTGGTATCTTATGCTTTGGTCTGTTGGTCTTTACTAAAATGTGAGAATTATGACATGTATTTTACTCCTTTAACTTTTTTTCTTAATTTGTTGACCTTTTTACTAAACTCAAACTTTAAATATGTAATATTTATGCCCACTTACATTTATATTTATGTAATATTTATATTACTGCGTTGTCTCCTTCGTTTAAAATCCATGAAAAATGTTTTGTTTGTGACTTCTCTTGCCCCGCTCATTCCTTTTGCTATGGGATCGATTTTAATTATAGTTTAGTATTTATACAATACATTTAAGTTATCATTTAGTGCTTTTGTTATGCTTTAATTGATTTGTTAGACCTAACACCGAGTTCCCGACAGTTTTGTGTGCTGCTATCCATTAGCTTTTAAAATTTTGTGCCTAGGTTCCCCGTACAAAAAAGTAGGTTTCTGTGTGGTGGATTCTCTACTTCGTGAATTTGCATTCCTTTCTCACATCTTTCTTGTCGTTTTACAGTTAGTAGTTTCGGTGGTTTGGCCAACAGGTGGCACAGATGCTTTCGCTTTGTAAACCTTCTGCCTTGGCAATACTTGCATTTGTTGCCCAAGCCTCTAGAGTTGCTTAGTTGCCTTTTCCCGGGCTGGTCCACCAGGTTACAGTCTCTCGTACTGTTATGGACTTCTGTGCATTCCTGAGGCTTCGCTGGCTCCTCTGCCAACCTGTGCTCTCCCTTCACCTTATCCCATCTCAAAGGTTGTAGCATTCCGCAACAGGCCTCTGTCGTGTCGGAATAAATTCGGGTGGCCCTCGTCCCTCCGTAGAGGAAGGGCTCCGACCCTTTCAGCTGCTCTAGTGAGGGCGTTGCAATTCGCTAGCACTGGTAGTACTTCTGACATAACTAAAAGTACACTGGACCAAACATTTAAACTATTCGGGCTGGGTTGTTCTCGGCGGGAAGTGGCTACCGAAACCCATTGGTATTGGTACGTCTGATTGGCATAGCCTTTTGGCAAACGTACCGAGCGTTTCCGGTACTAACCCGGATAGCCAGTATCTGGCGGCTCACATGTAGCTTATTGTCTTCCCGAATGTGTTGACGCATATATATATATGGAATATCCACTTCCACTCGTAATGGGGGGTGGCTGTTTAGGCTCAAGGTATTTCCCTAATGGAAAGAGCGACGGAGAACTTCGATTCTCCTGATACGAGAGGGTATGTTTCGACTCCTGGCTCACTT
>CM060948.1:62152729-62213537 GCA_030765055.1 Mantis religiosa
AATGATTATTCAGCTTATTAAATGAAATACCTATACTTATGACACCTTCAGAATTTCATATACTTATAATTTTGTAATACTGTGTAAAGGAATCTGCAACTTATAACTGCTATTTTGAGAAAATTATAGAATACCCTTTATCAGATTGTAAGCAACAATGGAAAATAGCTTAAACAATTTATCCTCCATTTCCTTCAGAACATATCACTTCTAAATTACTTTGCCCTACCACATAAAGAACACCTCAGTCAAGTGGGAGTAAATAAGTGCTAGGAGCTGGTTCTGCTTTACTCCTATGAATACCTTAGTTGCGATTTAGTCTGAATAAAATGACTATAAACAGCTTGTGTTCCCGTAAATAGCATCTCTGTGCAGCGTAGTTTTTAATTAATTTTGAATTAATTTTAATTAGTTTTAATTAATTTAGTTTTAATTAATTTTAACTGAAAAATGTTGGTGAAAATTCTCTTATATATAAAATGAAACTTTAACAGCCTCGGAATTTTGAGTATATATAAAAATTAAACTTTAACAGCCTCGGAATTTTGAGTTGCAGTCTTCTAGAGAGACAAAGCAGATGATTCAAGTGGGTCGTGTTGATTTTGTATACACAATTCATGACCTTCCAATTCTGATGCACTCGCATTAGGATGTTCAAATTATTTATAATATTCAACGATGCACTCGCATTAGGATGTTCAAATTATTTATAATATTCAACTGCTTGAAAGATGCATGGATGAAGTTTCTCCGGGGCTTTTGTAAACATCACTTTTCCCGTCGCCATAGAGGAGAGGTTAGGAGGTCTTGCGGGACCACACTGGAGGTTCAAATCGTGCATTATAACAATGAAGAAAGCTTCTCGTTAAATGTCGACACACTGCAATCCTTATGTGAGATCATGCATCATCGTGATGGTGCCACTCCTTTTCTTGTCTGCAAGTGTGTACTACGAAACCCTAGGCAAATCATATTTTAAAAATATACATTTTATTCCCGAAATATTGTATGGCATGGCAACAGGTCCAATAAGAAAACCCATAATTATATCAGCCAAGACATTAATGGAGATAATCTGGAGAGAATACCATTGGTTTATATTTGCAGGCCTTCACAAGTTCATGTCCAGGTGTTGTGAAAGTTTGTATTAGCATTTCATGTAAAGCAAATTTTATGTGTAGCTATGATACTTATTAGAAGGGCTAATGTGTGCGCTCATGTACTTGGAATTCTACACTTGGAAATATCTGTTCTCTGATAAACAGTATAATTACTTTTTGATTTAATATGATTAGGTGATATTGGATAGTACTCATTAAGTTCTGTTGCTCCTGAACACTGGAACGTTTTCGACCACGTTTGTGGCCATCTTCAGCAACCATTACTGCACCTACTGACGGCAGAATTCTCTTCCTCCTTCCCAAGAGGCCTGTGGCCCCACCTATCAGCAATCTTCTGATGTTCCACACCAACTTCTGAATCTGGGTGGTTTTGTACCAGTCTCGGCCAAAGGGATGATCTCGTCGGACATTGACAACTGGAAACTCTCTGTGGCGTGGTCAGGAAGAAGTTCCCTGACATCTGTTGAGTAAGATCTTCAGCTGCTAGACGTCTGTTGAGGGAGATATAGTTCTTCTTATTCTAATTCTTCTTCTATCTCCGACAAAAGAATCCAGTTCTGGTTGGGGTTTCTTGAATTAGTAACTTGATTTTTATCGAGAATTTCTTGGTAGTTAAATGGACTTCAGTGTCATCGTAAGTAATGAAATTTTCACCTTTAGCATGTTTTTGAACGAACTGTAATGTACTGCTAATTACAGGAAGGTCAAAGTTAAAGATTTTGTATCACTGTTTAAAGTATGTATTTTCTCCGAGAGATCTAATTCACTTATTAGCTGCACAGGTTTTAATAACTGCATTTCTTGACCAATTTCATGACTATATTTCCAAAAATGATTTGCAACTGCATATCTATCTATCTGTTTCAAATTTATATATTTCTTAGATGTTCTGCTTGACGAATTTTCAGGCTTCTTTTACTTCTCCCAATATAAGAAACCCCAACCAGAACAGGATTCTTTTGTCGGAGATGGAAGAAGACATGCATCTCCCTCAACACACGTCTTGCAGCTCAAGATCTTCCTGAAAAGAGATCAAGGAACTCCTACCTAACCACACCACAGAGTTTCCAGTTGTCCAGGTCCGACGAGATCATCCCTTTGGACGAGACCAGTGTAACCCTTCCAGTTTCAAAAGTTGGTATGGAACATCAGACGATTGCGGTTGGGCGGGGCCACACGCCTCTTGGGAAGGAGGAAGAGAATTCTATCGTCAGTAGGTGCAGTTATGGTTGCTGAAGATGACCACAAGCGTGGTTTGAAACGTTCCAGAGTTGAAGAACAACAGAATTTAATGAGTACTATTCAATATCACCTACTCATATATAACCAAAAACGATGTCTCACTTCAAATATTTTTTTGTATTTAGAATAAGTATAATTACTGCCTGTGATGTCACGATGTGCAATGTGACATCACAACATTACGAGCAATGTCACAACGGCTTTACAAAAATATTCCTTCTTGTTGTTCATAAAGTTTTTCGGACCGTTTGTCGACTCCAATTAGGGCAGCCTTCTAATACACACCTGTATCAAAAAGCCCACTGACTCATCGTTATGAATGTCTTCTCATTAGGCACATTCCTTCCTGAAAATCTTTAAGGTTAGAGTCTCCGGGTTTCAAATATCTTACGCTTGCTCTCAACAGTTTCAGATTTTCTACCTTTGAATATTTAAACATTTTTGCACTATAAGTGCGAAACCGGTTTAACCTATTGCTTTGAACCTCTTTCAGCACGCACTAAAAGAAGTTCAAGTATGACAGGCTGAGCACTTTCAGATAACAGCGAAGACATGGGGATAGCATGGTGGAGGCATTTCCGGTAATATTTAGGTAGTTACGAGTAGTTCAAAGTAATAATTTATGGTTCATTAATCATAATCATACATGTAATATTAAGAGAGATAACTATCAGTCGTTTTGCAGTAAAACCTTACTAAGCAAACGTTTGCAGGTATCTGCAATATGGTTTTGTTGCATTTACTTTGGAGAAAGCATTGGTGAGGCTCGCATACTTAGTTTACTTCGACGCTATTTCATTGTCTAAATATGTGTAATCTAACCAATTAGGCATTGTTTCACGTTCATACCGACCAATTATTCTCTAGAAAACCTCGGTAGTCTTCTCTTATAGAAAAACTTATGTTCAGAACCTGAAGTAAATGTTTGTTTCGCGAGAGTGCTGGTAGCTTGATATAACTGACATTACGGGAAATAGGTATAGACTTACTCACTTGTTTTTAATTCGTAAATTAATTTAGTAGCCTGTAATAACATTCAAAACTCAAAGTAAACACCGAAGAAAGAACAACCAATTGCTTTATCATTAATCTGTTATTTGGGACATCGACCCGAGATGTATTCAAATAATTTATGGGACTGGTTACTAAAACGTAATGTGAGACATGCCTAAAATATTCATTTCAAGACCTCAAGGATGACTCACTCTATGAGGCATTGTCAAAAGGCAGGCCGTATAGTGATAAAGCTGCAGGCAGTAATCCGTATCTTCCGTTTGGCAACACCGTAGAGGCAGACAATGAAAGAACGGAATACCTATGCGCAGCACGTGATACTCGATACGTTCAATTGCATCTGTAGTATTGTGTTACATACCAGGTTATAACTCAGTTTATTACGTCTGGGATAAATAAATCAAGACCTACCCAACCTGTGGTCTCGAGGAAGTCGGATGAAATAGCAAATTTAAGCACAAGAAACACCTTTGTCCTTACCATTAAGTGACAAATGCTACAGTTTATGTTAAGACCAGCAAAATAATGGTTAATTCACGAGCTTCCTGCATAGATCTGCATGTGCTCATAATTACAGACTTAGAGACATACTTACACATGGTGTTTATTTATTTTACGGGCTGTTAAGAACCGCTTCACTCATTAAAGTTTTATGCGTTAAGTTTAACTGTTAACAACGGGACATGTTGCATCATGTCACTGTTAGCTGAGCTATAAATAGAAGCTTAGCAAATACGAATAATGTTACGGCTGAGAATTTGCGAAATGCCGTCGTGGAACGTTACACAATTTTGAGGTTAGGCTAAATATTAACAGACTGTATATTTCTTCTCTTCTTCTTCTTCTCTTCTTCTTCCCTTCTTCTTCTTCTTCTTCTCTTCTCTTCTTCTTCTTCTTCTTCTTCTTCTTCTTCTTCTTCTTCTTCTTCTTCTTCTTCTCTTCTTCTTCTTCTCTTCTTCTTCTTCTTCTTCTTCTTCTTCTTCTTCTTCTTCTTCTTCTTCTTCTTCTTCTTCTCTTCTTCTTCTTCTCTTCTTCTTCTTCTTCTTCTTCTTCTTCTTCTTCTTCTTCTTCTTCTTCTTCTTCTTCTTCTTCTTTCTTCTCTTCTTCTTCTTCTTCTTCTTCTTCTTCTTCTTCTTCTTCTTCTTCTTCTTCTTCTTCTTCTTCTTCTTCTTCTTCTTCTTCTTCTTCTTCTTCTTCTTCTTCTTCTTCTTCTTCTTCTTCTTCTTCTTCTTCTTCTTCTTCTTCTTCTTCTTCTTCTTCTTCTTCTTCTTCTTCTTCTTCTTCTTCTTCTTCTTCTTCTTCTCTTCTTTCTTCTTCTTCTTCTTCTTCTTCTTCTTCTTCTTCTTCTTCTTCTTCTTCTTCTTCTTCTTCTTCTTCTTCTTCTTCTTTCTTCTTCTTCTTCTTCTTCTTTCTTCTTCTTCTTCTTCTTCTTCTTCTTCTTCTTCTTCTTCTTCTTCTTCTTCTTCTTCTTCTTTCTTCTTCTTCTTCTTCTTCTTCTTCTTCTTCTTCTCTTCTTCTCTTCTTCTTCTTCTTCTTCTTCTTCTTCTTCTTCTTCTTCTTCTTCTTCTTCTTCTTCTTCTTCTTCTTCTTCTTCTTCTTCTTCTTCTTCTTCTTCTTCTCTTCTTCTTCTTCTTCTTCTTCTTCTTCTTCTTCTTCTTCTTCTTCTTCTTCTTTCTTCTTCTTCTTCTTCTTCTTCTTCTTCTTCTTCTTCTTCTTCTTCTTCTTCTTCTACCTCATGGCTTTGGATTGTTTAACCCGTTCCGGCTCCAAATTGGTCTGCCCACCTTTTCTGCGGTCTTCCCTGGGTTCTTCTTCCTATGGTTTATAGTTCAAAGGCTGTTTTTGGTATTCTGTTATTATTCATCCTCTGAACATGTTCTTTCCATTGATTTCTATTCTTTCAATAGTATTATTTATTTCTTCTATTTTTAATTCTGTCCTAATATCCTGACTACGTTTTTTTTATCAATTTTGGTATATCCAGCTATTGCTCTGATGAATTTCATTTCTGATGACTGTATTCTCGTACTATTTCTTTTTGTTAGTGTCCATGTTTCTGATTCATAGTAGAGTTGGTATTGCCATTGTTTTGTATAGTTTTATTCTAGAATTCTTTCTTGCTTTATTTAAATGTCCTTTTTATTGTGCCTGTTATATAGTTAAACCTATTTATTTTCTCTATTATCTCAGCTTCCCCTTGGTACGAGACATTACATTCTAAATACTTAAAGTGTGATTTCTGCTCAATTATTATGTTATCTAACACTATTTTTTATCTTACTGGATTAAACCCTTTAAATGCCATAGACTTGGATTCATTTTCTGATGTCTTCATTCCATATTCTGTAGCAATTTTATCTAGACTATACAGCATTTTCTGGAGGTCATCTTCATTTGTGGTCATTATTATTTGATCATCTGCATACAACATAGTTTTCAATTTAGCTCCTGATACATTAATGCCTCCATTGACTTTATTCGACCAAATACTTACTATTTCGTCAACATACTGAATACGTAAATACGTAAATGAGCTGAATACGTAAATTAACTTTATTGCAGTTTCTTTTTGCAATTTACGTCCTCCAACGTTAAGTCATACCGGACGATGAATGAAATGGGTGAAATGATGCTCAAATGAGTCCTGAGTCCATGGAGCCTAGAGTTACCCGACATTCGACTATCAGGATAACGGAAAACCCCGGAAAAATCATTATCCAGGTAACTCACCCTGACCGAGATTCGAACTCGGGACATGCGGGTTTCATTGCAGTTAATTTATTAATGGGTATTCACTGTAGAGATATGTTTTGTGATTGTCACCAGGCTTTTCATCAGTAATTTCAGCAGATTTGTATGGAAAAGTAATCAACTAATTGCATTCCTACTTAAATACTAAAAGGAGATAATTTGTAAAGAAAGTCGCAGAATCTACATGACTGTATATTAAAGTAAGCAACGTAAGCGCCTTTACCCCAATGTGGCAAGTGTGCTACATCGTAATATTATTTACTATAGTGTATTGCATGATCTGCTACGGGAAGCCGATAGATTAGAAATTGCTACCTTGGCTACCATGAACGGATCAGACATCCCGGGACTTGGCTAGCTTGTGACAGGTAGGAGTCCAGGGATTAATTTATAAAGGGAAGACTAAGCCAAAAACAGAATTTAGACCATGATAGAAATGAATTAATTATTTACCATTTAACCCAAAATCATACATTGTGGTCCCGGGAGACATCTCCATTCAAACGCTCACTCAAAGGCAAAAGCCCTCACATGAAGAGATACATCTTCCCCTTCTTAAAAAAGCAATGTAACGGGAGAACGTAAGCTATCACGGCCGGAGTCAATATAACTAACAATTATTTCCAGGCTGTTTTGCCGTGGTCTGCTGGCGTAAGAAGGTCCATACGTTTCGTCCACAGCTGTGGTGGACATCTTCAGTGGTGCGGTCCAAATTTCTTCGGAGAAAGTTACGTTGCGACGCACCGCAGTTGTCGACGAAATGCATGGACGTTCTTACGCCAGCAGAGAACGGCAAAACAGCCCGGAAGTAATTCTCTGTAATAAGCAACGTGACGTCACAGCAATATGTGAGTCAAATACGCGACAAAATTTTGAGTTTGGTGGGTGCGAATGCTGCAGGTGGAGCAGATTCATGTTATTTCCGAATTCTAGTATATAACAATTGATTTGAAAAATATGTTATCTATTCTAACGGGTCATCAACATCTTCTTCATCTGTTGAGATGCGTTGATACTCCTAAATTTCCGACATCCCTCTCCGAACGACCGACTGAAGATTATTGTTTACAGCATATTTATTGCAAATAATCGCTGTCTGAATTATTATTGTGATGTATTGAGAGTATTGACATCTTTATACGGTGACAGCAAGATATTCTTCAAAGGAACGGGTTTTTCTACTGGAAAACGTTCTTGACGTTTACATAGCGAAAGTGAAACAAAATGTTATTGCTAAGTTCCGCACTCAAAACAAGCGCATCGAGATGTTGCACATGATTTAGTTAATACATTTCGTGAGACAGGTTCCGTGAGGGATGCTGTAAGGAGTGGTAGGCCGAGTATCTTAAGAAAATAAAAACTGGCAGATGTATCGGATAGAATTGTTAAAAAAACACGGAAAACAATATAAAAATTGATCTTGCAAATACTACTTCTTACGGTTAAGCATACAAATCAATAAAAAATAATTCGGGTTGTATTAATGTAAAGGATCCGTTTTCCACGAATTAATACCCACAGATTGTGGGTAAACAATGGATTCAGAAGTGCATTCAGCAACATAAAGTGGTGTATTAGATAAGATATTTTTACCAGTGAAGCTTGGTTTGACCTATCCGGATTTATAAATCCACAAAATACGAGTATATGTTGTACTGAAAATCCTAAAGGCATCCAAGATAACCCTTTAGATCCTTTAGATTCGTTCTCTCGCTCAAGAATTACTGGAGCAATTTGCTTCAACATCTAGGTTAATTCTGATGTTTACTGCTCAGATATTATATTCCTGTTTATTGCGCAGCTAAATGAAGACTTTATGAGCGGTGCATATTTTTTTCCAATAAGATGACGCCACTGCTAATTCACCACATTAATTTATGGAGCTGTTAGTAGAAACTTATGAAGAAAGACTAATCTCTCAAGGCCTCTGGCCTCCGTGATCTCCTGACCTGGCACTCTCCGGATTATTTTCTCTGGAGAGCCGCTAAATCTTTAGTCTAAAAGAAATATTCCAAAATAATTGATGAGCTGTAAACCACAACTATAGATTTCATAACATCCATAACCAAAAAGTGACTTCAAACATAGGGTTTCAAAATAAATTAAAGATAGTTAGGCTATGGCTTCAAGATAAGGGTTAAACAGGTAGGCTTCATATTATCCACATTATCCACTGTGAAATCCATATGTAAACCTAACATATTTTAGTAACTCGTTATAACTTATAACTAGCACTCCCGGTACTGAGTTCTGCTACCTGAATTCCAGTTTCTATAAGTGAATCTTCATTACAGAAAGCTGCGGAGTGACTTCTTGATCATATCAGTTAAACAGTGTATTCCTAAAATACCTACAACTAACAGCTAGCTACTTTGCTAAATATAGACTAAAGTTTATTCCATTGCTCAGTCACAGAGGGGCGACTCAAGCAACAATACTGGCTGCTCTGAAGCTCAGTGTAGATATGTTCACGTTAGTTTGTTCAGCGATTTTGAAGGCGACCACTTTAAACTAGCCCAATTTCATCTAGTTCATTTTCTGTTAATACTGATCTAGAATGTGTCTTGTCTGTTACCAAGCCCTGAATTTCAAGCCTATTAATAGTCACGACAAACGCTCCACTATGACTTGAAAATTGTATGAGTTGTGCGGTAGGGGCTAGAAATTGATACAAAACATTGTTTCAAACAAAACAATAGTGGATATTAAGAGGTAAGAATTTTTGAGTGCCTCAGTTTGCATCACTATCCCGGCGATTGTCGGTTCTCCTTCGCGGTGCACAGGGCTCCCAAGTGGGCTATGTTATATGATAATAACCCTATATTTCTCTCCATACCCATAATTCATATGCAATCTACATTTTTTTAAAAAAAAAGAATATATTTGCATCCTACCTTCCATTCTTTTGATTGTATTTGTGCGGTGGGACTTAATGTTCATTACTGAACAGTTCAACACTTTAAAATACCGACCTAAAATTTATAATTGAAATTTTGGAAACTCAACACGTATTCAGTTTGGTGGTGTGGGAGTGACAATAGAGACGGCTATGACTCTCCCACACAAAAGAACCAATAGACAAAATTGAGAAAATCAAAATTACCTTTAGGAGAAGCCAAAAACGGTACTACAGTTTAGCAGCAATGTTTAAATTATCAGAGTAATATAAAGGGAGAAAATGAGCTATTGTGTATATCTTTGTACCAATACAAATGATAGTGCGGGGAAACGATAACAGACACCAAGTCCTGGCTGGAACTGGCACATATCGTGGCAGTTTCATTGTTTAAAATGTAGCTGAGGCCAAGACGGCAATATACTAAACCCAAACATACTATAACCAACTCTTCGCGACCACAGGCAGGCAGAAGAAAATGAATCTAAGACTGTGGCTCACCTCCCGTAGCTTATTTTGCTTGAAAGCGTTCCTACTTGCGCACTACCGTGAAGAAATGCAGTAAAGGTAGGTGGAAATCATCCATGGTAATCTTGGAAGTGGAAGTCCTGGACAGTAAGGTCATAGTTCCCGGTCGACATCAGCTTCCTCCTCACCTGGTAGGTATCGCCTTACTGTGGAGGACGTCGACGGTAGTTACCAAATGGCAGCTTCAGTAGATTCTGAAAGCCCTGTAGAAGCAGGTTATAAGCACGTAGTCCTTGCAGGCTCTGAGAGCCACTAAAAGAATCCGACAAGAAAACGCTAACAGAAAAATTGAATAAAAAAGACTGTAGAATTCTGTAACCGTTAGAGGAAAACTAGAAGACTGCAACGGAGTTTGGGATTAGATGTGAAAGCATACCTTATACCTTGGTTGTCCCTTGAGTCTTCTGAATAGATGAAATTTTGATAAATTTGATTCGGGGCTCCGAGAAAGGTCGTCGGAGGACCGAGTCTGGAGTTAGTTATCCTCAGTGTATCACCATCAGACACACGTATGCGGTTCCTGCTGAAACATGATCATAATATAAACGGTATGGAATGATTTTATATTGTAAGGTTGCAGATGTAAACTAGGCAGAGATGATGAGTAAGATTAATAATTAAAAAGACTAATGAGCGAAGCTCATTGCGCTGAAACATAGGATCTCTTCAATAGCCGCAAAAGACGTTTCATCGGATCAGCAATAGGTATTAGCTGCATAGCTATCCGGCACTTCATGCAAGTGCAAATGGAGTTTAGAAGGCATACTTTAAATCTAATTTAATGAAAGCAAAATTTGAAATCCTTAATGTGACTCTCATCAACTTTAGTTACTTCTTGCTTTTTAATTCCAAAGATTATGTACAGCTAGGCAATGCTTTTAAACATGGCATTAACATTAGAATGCTGTTAAGGATCATTTTTTTTAATTTACGTCCTCCAACGTTAAGTCATATCGGCTGTAAAAAGTCATTTTCGCCATTACGTAGACTCTGATCTCTATTTATTGTAGAAAAGGTTATTTTAACATATTAACATTCAGATATGATGTATGATTAGCACCTTACACAGCTTGAGAAATCATATTGGTTCCTCTAGGCAAACTATATATAGTTTTTTTTTTTCTATTCTTGGCAAGCACAATGAATTGCATTTGTAATTAGTGACAAATAAATTTAAATAAACTGTTCGTAATTACAGCAGTACGTCCCTTTATAAGGCATTCTAGTCCTCGCTCAAAGTAATTTTAAATAGAAGATTGCATTGACATGATGGAAAATCTTCCGATATGAAGAAACGTTATGGGAGGTGACCATGATAAAATATTTGCAGAACTACTGAATATTCTTAATTATGCACAGACAGCCTATAGTTATTTTCGGATTTCGCAATAAACGAAATATTATATTTCAATATTTCAGATAATAAAATAATGAAATATTTCCTCCGAGAGGAGCATACATAATCGTGATGCTGGATTTCAGTTCAGCTCCTCTTGGAAACCGCCTTAAAATGGAAATCAATCGGCTTAAGAAGCACAGATCTACACAGTGTGATCAGCAAGTTAAGTAGTTACGTTTCTTTGACCTAATTAATTTTCTACACTCACGCCATCTCCTGAATTGTCATTTAATTTATTGAAGCAGTCTTTTGTTCATTAAAGCGAATATTGGTAGTGTTTTGTCTTTGTTGATATTTGTGTTATATCCAGTAATACATTTTGTAGCTATAGCATTTCTTCAAATATCCTGATGATGGGAGAGATGTACGCTCCCGAAACGTCGATTTCTGATCGTCTTTTCACCTGGCTTGTTTCCCTAGAAGATTTGGAATATACTCGTCGCCAGGAAAGCTTCAGGCCTTATTTTAAAATATCAAGAGTTTTAGTTCTATAAACTCAAGTGAAGAGGTCAATGCAGTTTTCAACGGTGCCCTAAACAGTTTTCTGTAACGTTAATGAACCGAAAAGCAAGACATACTACAATTCTGTTGATGAAACTTCATGGAAGGTAGTAGAATGAAGTGCCAACTCACCTGGACGCCTCTCAACAAAGAAAATTCCAGCTGGACCGACACCTCAGGCTAGCAAAATGTCATATTACTTGACATTGGTTTATACACAGAAATGTACTGCACCTCACATAGAACTGCACAATACAATGAGCTCATCGTGTGCTTGGCTACAATTTCTGGAATGGAATCATTGTAAAACTACAAGAAGTTATAGCAATACCTTACCCATGTAGTGTTAGTGGTTGCACACAAGTTGAACTCCACTCCTTATGGTGAAGATCATGGGGACGAACATTCTCTAAGCAGACTTTATTTAGAGATATATTTTATGAAATTATGAAACATTTTAGTTGATTTGAAGTCTAGAGGTTCATTACCATTAAAAACAAAGAGTTTGCATTGATTATAGCAACTACGTTTTCTGCCAGAGATATGGGCCAAATATGGTCAGTTCTTCCCCAATAAGATTAGATGACCCTTTACACAAATCATAAATTCAAAGCTTGATATGCTTGGCCATAGTTTATTATTGGCTCTATATGTGTATTCTGTATGTTAATAGATTTAAATTACTTGGCAAACACAAATATCACGCTGAGCATGAGCGGTTTACTTTCGATGCACTGATACGTTTAATGTAATACGTTATGGAAGATAGGTTCGGCCCAATGAAGGTTCATTTTAAATGTTTTCGTATGTTTAAAAATCTCCGAAAAAGATATAAACTAGCATTGTTGGTACCGTAAGTTGAGAAAGAACGGATATACCGCCTCTATATAGCTTTTGAAAACTTCATTTAACACAACAAGGGGCAATTATCATATTAATGTTCTCAGATTGAGCGACGATATTTCTAGTGACAATACATGGAAAACAAAAGAACATCCGTGTCTCGGATTTTCTTAGCAAATATTCCTATTGATTAGAACGAAAGCTTAAAGATTTAATGGCTGGTTTAACCTTGACCTCCGCTCAATGATCAGCTGCTTAGGACAGCATAGTAAAGCTGGCGCTCACCCGAAGCAAGAGGTCTTCGCACGCAAGACCACACGGAAGTTAGCTGACGACCAAGATTGCATGTAGCGCAGAGAAAATCCTCCGCATTTATGTTTTCTCCAACAAAGGAATACATAAGAAATAAATACGGCGTATTTTTGCGATGTTCTTTTTGATGGTTTTTAAACGCCACTATGAATAAATAGTTAAGAGTTAATCATTATAATCTGTAAATAATGTGCTTCATGTCCAATTTGGCTCTGTGGTAGAGAAAGCAGAGATGTGGATAAATTTATTCTGCATACAGATGCTTTTACTAAAGAAAATCTTATCTCGATCTGCAACCTCAATGCCACAATGCGCCCTTGTTTGTTTCTGAAACATAAGAATATTACGCTGACTATTTACCAAGCCAAAAGGACTAGATTTGTGGTTGTAATAAACTCGCTTCTTCTTTGTGTTGGTACTGCTGCAAATCAAACTAAAAACTGCAGGAAGAGCTGCACACTTCAGTGCTACAAAGCAAGGTAGACTTGATCAAACGGCCAAGCAGTGTGCTATCAAGGCGTGATCTAGAAACTGGACCACAGGTGCATTTTGTGGTGTTCTTGGCTTTGGCAGGAATATCAATGCAGTAGTAATTTATGGGGCTGTCTCAAGCAGGGAAATTCAACGCAATCAATTCCTCAGACAATTATGTCACAAAGATAAAAGTAAGCACATGAAATAGAAGCATCGGTTATGAGACTGACTTTGAGGATGAACTGATACGAGAGCTGTGCAAAGGAAAATACTATAACGAAGAGTTAAATATGGCAGAAAATGGTTTATCTAAAGTATGAAGCTGTCAGTTGCAAGGAATACATTTAAAATTCTGGGATAGTAAACTTTCAACTTTATTCACTATGATAAATACAATTTATTTTAAGTGCGTGTGATATGCCTAGCAATCTCCAGTTTGACGGCAACAAACGCTTTGTGAAGAACTGTATTTATAACAATGTATCTGCATGAACTACCTACAGAAATGTGGAGATACAGTTTGTTAAGTTGATGTTAACAGTAGTATAATGCAATATTGTGTTTCATCGCTTTGGGTCGTACTCACTTCTTTCAGGCTCACTGGTATATAATAAATTTAAGACGTCTTAGTGGTAAATCTTCCCATTTTCACCATTCTAACAATTTAGTGAGAAACCTCGGTTAAGCATTCGAAGCAGGAGTTAAAGCTGCTACCACTCATCGCTTTGTTTTACTTACTGGCCCATCACAAGAAGTGGCTTAGCAGTCGAAACCAGAAGATAATCGCGAAGACGCCAATAAGCTGATCACGGGCTTAAAAATGTAATCTTTCATAGCATATCGTTCTGCAAGTTTGGTTCACAACTATTTGTCATGACGTCAATAAACAGACCGTTTCATGTTGGTATAAGTTACTGTTTTGATTTATACGGATAAGCAGGAATAGATTTGGTCCTTTTATACAAACTCGCTTTCTTTATCTAAATTGTTACACAGATGTGCTTATGAAGTATAGTTCTGATGGTTAAGGGCTGCAGAATAGCTCCTGTCTGATGGTTTGGTCCGCCTCTTTTGCTCATTCTGAAAGATAACAATTGTCCTGGACAGAAATCTGTGTCTTCAATGCCTTAACGTAAGCTGCAGAATTTTTTTAAAATATCTATAGGCCGAATAACATGCATTTTAATTATTTAGCGAATAACAGCATAATTAGTTAACAATTAGAAAATTAATATAAGTAGTCAAAAGAAGTTTCCTTTGGTTACGTCAGGGCCTCAGTCAATCTCTCGGAGCACCTGGAAGTATTCTTTAGTTCACTTCATAATTAGTCCATCAAGGCAACTAAAGTGTCCAGAGTAGTAAAGGAGAATAATCTTTTTTCACGTTATTTACTCCGTCTGAGGAAGATACTGGTGTTTCTGATTGGTTAAACTTGGATATGAATCGAATCCTGTCAGAGTGAAGCGAGGTGCAAACGAATTCTGCTCCAGGCAATGACAGTATGTGACAACCTCTTATTGGATGTCAGACCAAATATAAAATGAATTGCTTTCTCTTGTACTTTCATCAATCACTTGGATGTTACATGGAATAATGCCTTTGTAGGTGATACTTTTTCCACTGTGTACCACTTTAACAACCATACGCGTGGGCAACGTTTTAAGTTCTCTGAATAAAATGAAATTCTTCTAAATATAAACCAATATTTGTGGTTTAAGTCTTAAGGTATGTTACTTCTTCTGCACAGAATTGCCAACCAATAGTGTTCACTGCACAGGATAGGCTGCAATGCGTTGTGGTTGGCAATACCACAAGTAGAACTGTTGATGATGTCTAGTTTACCACATACTGCGTATGTGGTAGTAGGAGTGGAAATTATCGATCAAACGGCCTGTATCTATTAAACTCAAGCTGAAACTACAGATTCTTGAGTTATGAATAAACGTGCAGTTCATTTTCCCAGGTTTATGAATCAGTGATACATTCATACAAATAGGTTGTTCACTTCAGAGGGTATGTAAGTATGCCTCAAAAATGCTTCAATAACTAATATCGATACTCCTGAATAATTCTGAGTTAACGGTTGAATATGATAGTTTTGCGACAACAACCGGCAGTTGATCATATTCCTCCACTTTTTCGGCGATTATTTCCTTGATATTTTATACGGATAGAATATGTGTTAAATTCGGAAATAGCAACAGCCTTTACGAATATTTCTTCCCGAAAAAGGTAGAAGACGCCATTGTTATTAACTGGGAAGGAAAAATTAAGCAGTTACGGTATATCTCAAGTACTCCTTAGAACTAAATATGACGCACATGAACATCAACTACATATGTTTTATTTTAATGAAATAGTGAAGCCAAGCAAGGTGGATATATCTGCCACCATTCAAAATGGGTATCATCTGATATCACAAAGAAATGTGACGCATTATTAGGAAACAATGTGGTTCAGTCACGGAACAGGGATGTTGCTCTGATCAATGGCATTTGCTGGAAGGAGCTACTGCTAAAACCTCATTAGCCACTTCAATCATTTAAACCCATACTCACCTATCTGCATCATTTTATAATTACAGGTCATTAGACTGCGTTTCAGTATAAACCAAACCACCGTACCTAATTTATTAAGGCTACTCTTGGGAGGAGAATTGAAGGGAAATCATGCACGAGTATAGAAGATTATGGAGCAGAACACTTTTTTAAAGAAGTTCCAGCCGATTGGCAGGAAACATATAGGAAGTACTACACTACAACGTACCAATAGCAGAAATACTATGGAGGCATAGACCAGCACAATTTAACTACCACACATTATGTCCAGACACGAACACACCAGAACGCGAAATTCCATCCTGTAGGGCGTAGGCCAATTCACGGCATTTGGGCGGTGCTAAGGTGTTCCATAGCAAAATAGTACCACTGGACTCATCACCCTTCTTAAGTTACCTAAATTGTCTGGAACTTCGCTTCAATAATAGTACTGTGTCATTTGCTGGTAACGGAAATATATCTTGAGGAAAGTGGAAAGTGTGGAAAGGGTGATTTGGCTACTTGAGACAGTAGCTATAGACTCTGATAAATTCCGAGTTCATTTACACAGTGCATCCCTTTATTTCCCGGATTAAGGCTGTTACTTAAAGCATTTATAGACCCAGATAAGGGGTCTACGATGTAAATTAAAGTAAAAGCCAACTTCTCTAATAGAAGTACTTACTTATGGTCCTGAATGGAATTACCTCATATTAGTGAAAACCAAATTAAAAAATATCTTACAGACCCTATCGTTTTTCTAACGAATGAAAAATCAAGGGCAATTTGAATCCAATGAATGTATTTTATTCGTACATTTACGGTATAGGTGCATCGGGTAACTATTTAGTAGGGAAACACACTGACAGAGAAAATTAATTATGAGGATAGAAAAAAAGTAGAGGAGAATTATCGTCTCCCGTGCTTCTAAAAATTTAGAAAATGTTAAGTATATAAATGAAATGTTTACTGTTTAATACCCGCTTTTACCACACGCGGAACCGCAGGCGGTGACTCTGGCAATACATGATATGATGATTAGAGCACCGTTGGAATGAGATAGCGGGGGAAACCGCAGATCCCGGAGAAAACCCGCCCCAGCACCGGGTAATCCACCACAAATGTCACTTTGTGGTCACTTGGGAGTGAAACCGGGATGCCTTGCTGAGAGCCAAGCTACCTAACCACTCAGCCAACGCGCGACAATCATAAGCGTTCTTCCAAATTACATATATTAGATATACAGCTTCTTATTGTCCTAAATATGCCATTCATCCTATCAGTGGAAATGCTTAAAACTTTTTAGCAATTGTTATCAAGTGCTTTTCGTCACAATAACTTAGCAGTTAAATCTAGTGTTCATTTCTTTAGACATGATTTATTCAAGTTAATTTCTCAACAAAGTAAATTTCTTATGCCAGAGCAATAAAGATATATTCATTTGATCAAATATTATTTATTCAGAAGGATATAAAACTTTGATCGCAATCTACATAACCTTTTATATAACATTCTTTACACAGATATAGTCAGAATTCCCAGGAAGCTCATAACTAATTTGGTGAACAGCTCTGAAATTAGAATTCAAGTATTTCGTCCAACTCCATATTCTAAGTGATTCTACTACATTTAACGGGATTAGGAAACACAAAAGCAGTGGTTTGCTTCTTTAAGAAAGCGCTAAGAAATGCGTAATCAATCCTAGTCTTTGGAGTTTAAACGTAGGTGGTTCAATATGGTATTACGTAGCTTAAGGGCTTAGGTAGGTAGCCCCGCCTCAGCTTACCTAGCTGTGAACTTTGGTGTAAGTGTGCAGAAAGTGGTGGCGATCGACGTAGTCGATTTATACTCAATTGAGATTCACTGATAAACAAGAAGGCAAACCTCAGACCATTTCAGCTAGGGGGAGAAAAGCCAATCGCTGCCTACAATGCCATTGGGAAAACGTTTTCGGTAAGATGGAACCATAGATATATCTCTACATTGGCCGCGAGAGAGTCGAAGGGGCATCAACTAAATCCGCACCTTGTAAACACAAACTCTCGAGGTCAATGTAAAGAAGCAAATCGATGTTTAACAATTGTATGGCAAACAAATAAGGAGCTGCATAAGTAATGGAAACTTTTCAAATACCTAAATCTTGAAATAAATCCTATTTCTAAACGTTAAACGACTTCGAAGTCAGCCACAGTGTTAGGATTGGAATAAGTGTCGAAACGTCCGTTAATACCTTCCGCTTTGATTGAATGTTGACAGAGGGATTAAGCGAGATGCTTTCATAAATAGATTAATCGATTTATTGGAAACAGTTCCGATAAACACAATTCAATTCATATAATTCATTTCATTGTAATCCTTAAGGATTTACAAATACAAATTAAAGGCAATATATACCTGGCCGTGTTTTGCACCTGAAATCCATCAGTTTTATCTATAATTTCTGGATCCAAATGTCTTATGATTATTCTGCAACTACTATATGGCTAAAGTTCTTACCAGCTATTAAGAAAGGAAAGTCAGAAAATAGGTATACAGGATATAGTAAGGTAGTATAATGCGTATCAATAAGAAGCGTGTGCCAGAGTACATGATGAAAGTAGTAAGTACCTTATGACATACTTTATTAAATAAAACTGTCTAGATAGTCTAAATTGGAACTGTACAGGAGGGCCTTATTCATTTATCGTCCTGGAGAAATTTAATAAAATTCAGAATATTTACATACAGATCTTCTCGAGCGATTTTTTTGCATCACTTATCACATAATCTGGATAGTATCAGTTATTCTTACATGATTTTAAACTATGTTTATATCTAGTATGCATTTAATAAAAAGTATTTCTCAATCAGTTTACCAATGTGATTTAAATGTGCAAATCCAGTGAATGTCCAGATTTAGAATTACAATGTTTTTAAAGAAAATGTATGGGAAAAGTGTCTAAGAAATATTGGTCAATAAAGTCACATATATTTTGCAGTTTCTGCATAACCATGTCACACTATTAGAAGTGGAAACCAAATGCTAATATCTTACGAAATAAAGGATTAGGTATTAACTTTGTAATAGAGAAATACTATATGCGCACGATAGGTCGAGCGCTGGATTTACGGTGTGGTGCGGGCAGAGAGGAAGAAGCGAGAGCCAACGCCCTTTTGTTTCTGCAGTGTGGTCAACCTTGAAAAACACAGTTCAGCAAAATAGCGTGTAAGATAAGCGAAGGTATGCGCTGCAACTGTGAGATATGTGGACAAATAGTAAATTGAGCTCGATCCAATAAGATGCATATGTATATAGCAACTATTTAGATAACATAAAAATAAAAATAGATATTATGACAGTTATAAATAATCATCCACTGTGTGATTCTTCGCCCGCCTCGGTAGCGTAGATGGCAGCGTGTCTGCCTCACGTTCAAGAGATCCCGAGTTCGAATCTCGGTCAGGTTGAGTTGCCTGGATAAAGTTTCTTCCGGGGGTTTCCCTTATCCTTAAAGACAAATTTCGGGTAGCTCTAAGCTACATGGGCCCTGGATACATTTGAGCATCATTTCACCCATTCCATTCACCGTCCGATATGACAACGTTGGAGGACGTAAAATTACAACCCCCCCCCCCAGGGGCCTACTTCGGTAGGTACGGGTTTGGCGCACCCGGGGTCCTGAGCCAACAGTCTCCCTCGTGTGGGCTCCTCTTCGTGGTTGAGGGAGACGGTCAACAGGCCCACCCACGTGTAGGCCGTGCGTGGAGACCCGTGTCGGTGGAAAGGTGAAAAAAAAAGGTGAAAAGGGTGAACGAAATTTTTAGTAGGTTTTGATTGATTTTTTTATGTACGTGTATTTTTAATAGGTTTTGTTATTCTTGTATAGATTTTAGAAAGTTTATATCTGGCTTTTGCCATGACTAGTTTTTTAAAGGGCGCTGATGACCGCCGTATTTGAGCGCCCTTATATATATATCATCAACATCAAATTACAACAACAAAAAAGTGTGATTCTTCGAGTCCGGTGCATCACTTTCATCGCTAGTATCCTCTGATGTGTTGACGATAATTTCATCAATTGCATTTTCTATTACACCATTGTTTCTGCAATATTTCACTTCCAGCTCTTGAACCTTCTTGCATTGCGTTGCGGATACGGAAGATAATGCTTCTAAAGCAAATTTCCGCAGATTTGGAGCCGACATATCACCACTAACGTTACATCGTCTGAAAACATTCCTTAGTTTTGTCCACGCCAGCACAGTTGCATTCAGTTCACAGTTATACGGAGGTAAACGAATAATAATGTGTCCCCTTTCGAGAGCCATAACATGCACAACATACCTTTGTTGTAAACTGGTTAGCTAATTAACCTCGAAATTGAACAAAAAGAAATATTGCGGACATGATAAAGCTTAGCGCATTAGCGACTAGATGTCAGTATATAGCGCATTACAAGTTTCAAAGTTGTAATCTGCGTTTACGGAGTTAGACGAAACTTAGCGAATGAGGACTTGGAACCCGAGCACTCAAATTATCGCGCGCATATTCTACGCATTTCTGTACTTTTTTTATTTTATGTCCTCCAAAGTTAAGTCAAATCCGAGGATGAATAAAATGGATGAAATGATGCTCAAAGGAGTCCAGAGCACATAGAGCTTAAAGTTAGCCAACATTCGTCTTTCATGATAAGGAAAACCCTCAGGAGCAAACCTTATACAGGTAACCTTATGCAGGTTCTGTAATGGCGTATGTATTGCAATACTATTATATATGGGAATTTTTCAGTTATATAATGGTCAAAATAGCCATATTAGATAAAAAGTAGAGGAAATTAATTTGTCTCTTTGGCACAACATGAAACAGTTTTTGAATACTTAAAACTAGCTTCGGTTGTTGCTCTATCTTAAAGTAGACATAATTTTTTCGATTTCTTTTGAATTATCCAAGTATAGTAATAGTGTTTTAAAAGAAGGCGTAGCATTCATAAAATGTAGTAATAGTACTAACTGCAATGCCTGCCAACCGTGCCTACCAAATGTGAACTTCTTCCTTTTTGTGAGCTCTGGAAGGCTATGCACACAGAGCTCATCTAACGAAGAGCAGTCCCCAGTCCTGGAAGTCCAGCATAATTGGCCCACTCTCAAAAATGGTCGTCCTCACAATATGTTCCCACACTATTATAGCTCTATATGGTTATGTAAGATACAATCAACTCTGTTCCTTTAACAGGGATAACATAGGAGCGAAGCTGAATTTGTACCCGGTTTCCTTCTCAGCCAAATTCCAACTACAGTCGAGCTCTTTTCAGTGACTCGCCCTTCAATTTGCCTGAAGCAAATGATGTTCAATGACATGCTTAGCGTAGGAAGTAATATTTTTATATTGCTGATAAATTAGACCTAAAGTTCTTCCAAAGCAGGCACTAAATAAAGATCAAAATATATAAATTAAAAAGAAACAAAACTACGGTTCTGTGGAAAATGTTTTAAGATAAAGGAGTTTCCCTTATAAAAACAACATTTGACTGCTATTAACTTTGAGGCTTGTGGGGATTTAAATGGGAAATACAAACCATGCATCCTTCGAATGCACAACAGCAATACTTCTTCAGACGAACATTCGAAGAATCAAAGAAACAGTGATACTATTAAATTCCTGGCCCTCCTTCTCCCAGACCTTTCTGCAAGGTTGCTACCTTTCTCGATACGTCATGGGTATCGTGCGTTGTTTCGTCTAAATAAATTATCTTATGTCCATTACTGCAAAACTTCCATAGTTGTTACCAATTCGTCTAAGGTAGGCGCTCTCCCTTTTGCATAGAATCTATAAATTTCTCGACGAATTAAATCGCACGTGAAATTATCTACTTTAGAGAAACGTTTCCTTTTGCTTTTACACTTGATCGGCGTCTTTGGTAATCCTTTCGTCACAATATTTCTTACTGTATTTCTGTGAATGCCCAGAATTTATCATGAGGTTCATTGCATGACCCCTTACCAAGATTATTTGCTAGCACATATTTATATGTGTTCAAAACAAGCGCTTGAATTTGCTTAGAAAGAATTCTCGTTAAAACTTCGTTGTTTTAGGATTTTCTAGTAATATAACTTGGCCCAGTTATTCACACTATTATCATCACTTCGATTATTTTCACCTGACTGAAAGTTATCTACTACTTCATTTGCATTTACCACTGCATTTTCTTCCTACGGTCTCCACATCGTGACACACACGAATTTCTGCACGTAATGAAACAGATTAACTGGAAGTTGGAAATTTGGCAACTCAGACTCCACGTGGAGTAAACATGCGACTGTCACTTCAAGAAAATCAGGGTTGCTATTGGTCCTCAACGACAGTGTTCCTTTTCTGAAGTGTGGAGATAGATTTATGACGGTCATTATTGGGCGGGAGGATCAGGTTCCTTTGAGGGGTGATCTGCACACGCGTTCACTAAACAGACTCTACAAGAATAGGCCCCACGGACGGTTGATGTTCTCAAGGAATCCATTCAAACCGAAATAAGTAATACTGGCAAGAATACTCTCCGTAAAGCTTCAGAGAATATGGTGAGACGAGTGCAAACATGTATAGATGCTCGTTGGAGGACTCTTCCATCATTTTCTCCGAGATGTAAATAAAGTAATGTAATCTCCTAATTGTGTATTATATTCTCCCAAAGTTACATGTGGGTCCTATTATTGGTTCAAAAATTATGGCCTATTGAAATGGTTCAAGTTTATATGGATCGCACTGTACTTATAATATAAGGATAAACCGATTACGTATTTCGAAGTAGTTTGTTTTGAAAATCACGTTTGTCAAAATAATCCTGCTTCCCAGAGTCCCGAGTATAATCAACCTGCGTGATAACACCTCCCAGCAGTTAAAGCAGAAAATGAAAATCATGGCTAATTCCGTTCACCACTAGGAAAGTAAATGTATTCGAAAATCAATTTTAACCATGCTTCTTCAGGATTATTTAAATTTGAACAAAATTAGATGCAAAATATTTTCAGTCATAAATCGAATGTCCTCTTTTTCTGAAGCTATTTACAGCTAAATGCTTAAGTCCATATTGGTAAAGGTTTTTGATCTCCTATGAGAAACAGTTGTAGAATTGGTTTCGTTCCCTAAAGTGTAAGGTGAATCTATTTAATGTCTAGAGTTCATTAGTAGTTAAATTATTTCTTTTTCTCAGACCAGAACTATGAACCAGAGTTGGACTCAAAGCTGAATGGAGGGCTTTATTTGTATTTACCATAGAAAATTCGCCGCAGCATTTTTAAATTATTTTACACATTTATTATCTGTGGTTTTCAGGACTTGAATTTGTGGTGTCTTAGGACACACGATAGTATTGTTCATTAGTGTCCAAACAAACGCCGCAAAGCGTAAGGTTTAGGCAGCAGCCAACTAAAATTTGCTTGGTGGTGAAAGCAATGGCACTAATAGGAAAGAACACAGAGGACTGAAATAACTTAATTGTTAAAAGTGACATTCTATGCATAACTGAACAGACCTGAGGAAAAGAGGAAATACACTAAACCGCACCGAGAGTGTCCGCCAAAACACTAGAAAAGGCATCAGCGGGCCCAAAAGCATGACCAGTAGCTATTAAAATCGGACCTTCAACTAAAATGTGGTGAATATTGAGGTTGCAGCTGCAAGTGGAACAGTTTCGCTGGTGGCTAAAGCGGCAATGTTCTATTCAGGAGTTCTAAAAGTACCTCCTCACGACTACAGAAACGAAATGATCAGCCAGGCAGGTTTTACAGGTTGAGACATGTACCATTTATAATGTCCCATACTTCTTATACTAAAATACGATTCCTTCACACTGTATTCGCAAGGCTAACAATACTATAGCACACGTGGAATTTAAAAACGGTGAATTCCTCACCTTGGAAATCTGCTCCTGTGTCAAGCATAAGGAGAACCAGAAAAGATGTTAAACATTGGCGAAATGAAATGAACTGTGTAGTGTTTAATGCCCGCTCTTACTACATACGGCACCGCAGGCGATGACACTGATGATACATGAGATGAAGATGGAGCACTGGTGGAATGAGATGGCGGGGGAAACCGGGGATCCCTGAGAAAACCCACCCAAGCGCCATGTTGTCCACCACAAATCTCACTCTGCGGTCGCCTGGGATCGAACCCGGGCCGCCTTGGTGAGAGCCAAGCGGTCTAACCACTGAGCCATGGCGCGGCCCAACATTGGCGAAAGACGAATGGTTTCTGAGTGTTTCGTGATACCTAAATATGATTAAAAATTATTTGTAAAATAAATTATAATTTTTCAAGCTTTGCTTTCATTAAAAATCGGCCAATATAATTTTAAAAAATTTCGAGCGTTTGGTTAAAGTGAACTTAGAGTCCATTTTTGTAGACCCATGGTTCAATTGCTGGTTTCTGAAGCTTGCAATCGAGCTCAAATCAGCAAATACTCATAATTTGTCAGTACTGGCAGAGGAGTGCTGATGATACAGTGCATTCTACAAGCGAAGTTTCGATACACAGTAATTGCCGCCATTAGACTGGACTCGCGTTTGATTCCCAAGCAAGTAGAGTGCAGCATGTAAGTGGGCGTTCTGCGTGTAGTTCACTAAGCCACTAGGTATATTGTGAGAAAATTGAAATAAACGTGAAGACTGACAAACGTTTGTTCGCTGACAGTTGCGGCAAACCCACATACCAGTGTTAAATTGATTGGGTTCTAATTGGAGCTAGTTCTCTTATCTTCAGGTGAATGGTTGTAGGAAATGGATTTTGGTGGTTGTTGGCTACTCAGTCGTATTAATAACACTTTGTTTGTTGCAGAATTATTTGGTTTAATTCTTACTAAGTTTGCTTATCGACTTGGATCGGTGACCACCTGTTAGTAAAATTCCTAACATAAATTCAATTTTACTTGAAACTCTGGATTATTTGTTTAAATTTACTTCCACGCGGTTTCTATTTCTTCTTTATACGGCGACTTCTTTGCTCTAATAAACTTCTAATGCTGCTTCCACTTACGCTGGTTGCGCTATTCTTAACTTCCTTACATTTCAGACTTATAAATCTTCGCTTCTCTTCTTAACGCGCATGCACACGTCCTTCCTGTCGTAGTATCACCTTTTAAGTAAGTTTTTCTTAATTCATGATTCAGTTCGAACCTTATTCTGATCCCCTCTCTAACTTTATCACATGACCAAACAAGCTCACGCTTCTCCAATCTTACAATATTATTGGTTTCTCCTTTATTTCGAATTTTCGCATTCGTTTGCAAAACTCATTTAACTCACTGACGTTTAGCCCACTATGAGTTGGGGAACGCCTACCCTGAGTTGTTTGTAACGGTATGCATTCGTTTGCAAAACTCATTTAACTCACTGACGTTTAGCCCACTATGAGTTGGGGAACGCCTACCCTGAGTTGTTTGTAACGGTATACATCGTTATCAAATCAGCGAAGTAAATCTATTTAGCGTTCATGCTCAACTGCATTTTGAAAGCCCTTTGTACCAACACATTCCTGGCTGGAAGTATTCTATAGTTCTCATACATTAAACTTTTACTAGCACAAAAAAGGTAATGGCCCTTCCTTCCTGTCTCTCCGTTATGTACAATTTTTACAAGAATATTTTCTCTTCCTTGCCAGGATGCTAGTATATATGTTACATTAAATTATATTCTTCCCTTCTTATTCTGTAAGTCAGCCGCTATTTTAATCATTACTCTATCCATTCTAATTTCATATTATTATAACATGATTTTTATATTAGTTTAGCAAAGCATTTTTATTAATTTATCTTCTTTTTTAATTATCTGATTTCGATTAATTCGCCGCCTCCTAATCGCTGCCTGATACTGCGGTTACACAGTGATAATAGAATTGAAGCCCTTTAGTGAAGTGATAGTGATAATTATAGGGTGTGACAATACTTATTTCCTAATATTGCAAACTTGTACTGTCCTAAGCATTTCAAGTGCAAAATCATATAGTTCTGCCGTCAAGGATATTGTGCCTCATCTGAATCTGAACAAGAATGAGACATCTAGAGTAATAGCACCAACTGTATAGCAGATTGAAAGAGCTAATAGGTTTAATGGATGATCGGTGGCTATTGTATGGACAATTTTCAATGCAGCAAGCGTGTTTTCTGGTCCGAATGAGACTGCCAATTCAGCTTCAGTCAACAGTATAATGATTGCGTGTGCTCAGACAAAGTCCTGCAGAATAATGATATTGTAGGCGGCAGTTCCAATAAGCTGTTATACATGTGTGTCGTACAAATAAGACAAACAACGTTTTAGAACATGCAGGAAGCCCTGAGAACAACAAACATCATCGAAGACTGCGAAAGCTCTTGGTTTTTCCCTGCAGCTTCAATTTGCTTATACATAAACTACAAGAGGAAGATGAATATTTCCATATCGAAGACATTTATCTATATCTAACTAGTAATGGATATTTAACTCATGCATTCCAATTTAGATCTCAAATCTATAAGTTGAACGACTACTCTAAATATCTATAACAATGAAAATTCTGGCAATTATACGTAGAAAGTTGCCTCCGCATCTAATTTCAATACCTACTCTTAGGTCGCGGCACCTATGAACGCAGTATACCAATTTATTTAATTCATCTCATTATTCTAGAGGCAATGGAAGCTATGTATTTCCCTTATCTATTGAAGGTAGCACTTATGCCAAGTTTCTAATTACTGCAAAATGTTAAATATATTTAATGTAATACTTAATATCTTTAGTTGACTTTATCTAAGACTTGGAATTACACTAAGCTAATTATCACATACGCACTAAGGATCGACGGAACAATTTGTATTACAGTTTTACAAGAACCTTAAAAATACGAGAAGAGAGACTAAATCAAATTTTATAAAATAATGGCAGTTCCTATATTATTATGTGGCAGTGAATTTTGGACTTTAAGAAAAAAAAGAAGAAGAACAAATGATCGAAACAGCGGAAATGAAGCTTTGAGAAATGTGGCAGGTTATGATCTTGTAGATAAGCAAAGAAGTAAGGGCATTCGGAAAGAATTGAATATCTTTAAGCTAACAAATGGAATAAAACAAGCAGAAATAACCGGAAGGAACATGTTCACAGAATGAATGATAGCCGCATTCCAAAATTAGTTTTAGATTACAAACCATAAGGTATAAGAAATATTGGGAGACCAAGAAAGAGATAGATATAGTACTTTTAATTTAAAATTTATGAAACCGGAACGAGCCTTGATGGCTTAAACCGTGAAAAGTTTTTGTTGATGTTGTCATCATAATGACGATGATGATGCTGATGATGATGATGATGATGATGATGATGATGATGATGATGATGATGATGATGATGATGATGATGATGATGATGACAAGAAACTGTCTGAGCACAACACAGTGGCATGGCTTTCTTCAAGGTTTGTTTAAAAGTACCGTCAATTCCAAATAAAGAAGTAACTACGAGTATCTCCTTTTTCAACGATTTCCGAGGGCTGTTCAATAAAGAATGATCACATTTTTTTTTTTTTTTTTTTTTTTGACAACGTACCTTTACTCATCCTCATGAATTTGATGGTCCTTCTCAAATTAGTTTCCCCTGAATGCGATGCACTTGTTCCAGTGTTTCTACCAGTCTTCAAAGACACTCTGGAAACCTTTTTTGAGACATCCTTCAAAATCGCCTCCACAGCCTTCACCACTGCTTCTGATGATGGTTAATGCTTCCCACGAAGGCGTCTCTTCAAGTTTGGGAATAGAAAAATGACACATGGGGCTAAATCCGGACTACAGGGAGCGTGAGGGATGCACTGCATGTTGATTTTTGCAAGATATTCAGCAACAACATTGGCAAAATGTGGCCGCGCATTATCGTGGTGCAGCATCCAGCCTGCTTCATGGAAATGTGGTCTTTTGCGCATGGTACGGACTTGCAGTGTTTTCAGGACATCCCTGTAGTATTGTCCAGTTAATCATGTGTGTGCAGGTACAACATGCTGATAAACCATTCGATGAATATCAAAGAATGAGATGACCATAACTTTCCCAGCAGAAGCAACCACATTTTTTCTTTTTTGGGGGTTGAAGAAGGAGATTTCCACACTGAGCTTTGCTGTTTGCTCTCAGGATAAAAATGATGTAGACAAGTTTAATCAGCAGTGATTGCATTTGAAAGAAATGCCGGATCTTCCTCTAACATCAACTTTAACTGCATGTTAGCTCCATTGCAGCGGTAAGCGATAGTGAACTTGTCTGAACTTGCCTGGCTCTCACAGGCGGGAACCAGGAGTACCAACAATGAAAATACTGTGGCGTGCTTGTTTCACATTAAGCTAACAGATTGTAATAAGATTAAACTTTAGTGCGAAAAATTATGACCGTAAAAAAAATATGATCATTTTTTATTAAACAGCCCTCATATGTCCTCCAAAGTTAAGTCATATCGGAGGATAACGAGTCATAATGCAAGAGTTCGCGGCGTATAAATATGTAACTGATATTCGTCTAAGAAGACTATATAAGCCCGCCTCGGTAGCGTAGATGGTAGCATGTATGCCTCAATTTCAAGAGGTCCCGAGTTCGAATCTCGGTCAGGGAGGGTTACTTGGATAAGTTGTTCTCCGGAGTTTTCCCTTATCCTAAAAGATGAATGTCGGCTAGCTCTCGGCTCCAGGGACCCTGGGCTTATTTGAGCATCATTTCACCCCTCCATTCATCGTCCTATATGACTTAACGTTGGAGGACGTAAATTACAAAACAAAAAAACAAAAACAAAAAAAGAATGCATATGTAATAGGCCTATTAGCTATGAATATAATCCATCATAAAGTTACACAATCATTAAGAATCATCTGGAAAGTTATTTATATGTCAGTGAAGGTCTTCTGAATTTGCGTCTAGGTAAGAACCCAACAGTTTTGGGACTCAATAATAAATGTCACTATCGAGAAGCCAATATTTCCTTATTCAAAATCTTATTTAAAGTTTTGGTTTTAAGCGTTACTCCGCTCTATGAATGAACTACTACTGTAAGTATAATTAACCGTAAAATACAAGGCACAATATGCTGTTAACACTCGCCTCATGCCACACGATGTGCAAAACGGCCATTGGATAAACTATGTCTAACCACAAGAAGACACTCCAGAACTTCGGTATCTAGGGTAAATATAAGGTTTGTTTAACCAGCGACTAAAGCCACTCGTTGACATTTCCTCCCCCATCAGAACTTATTGTTGCTCTGTTCTTCATCTGCAGCAGTATTTTTAAAATGTTATATTTGTTGTACTTTAGATATAGCGCTTTAAAATTACGAACTCCTATTTGACTAACAGGATATTTTCTATTTTCATGTACCTTATGCCACGGTTCCGGTTCAGCTTCCAAATTATGCGATCTCTGGAGGTATCAAGCGTGACGGTTTTGGACCACTGTAAGCCTAACTGTTCTGTATGTTTCACCCATGTAACTTCCAATTAGCTGGATCCCCTTGTTATTTTCCCCGACTGCGTGCCCTTGGGGTGTTGCGAAATTTGTTATGTTGCTGTTGTCTGAAGCCTGATCTACTTATTTCTCCTGATTTCACGTTCATTCGCTCAGGCAACGTGACTTTAAATGGAAAAACATTGGACATTTACAAATGTCACACACACATTGCTACTGTTTCAGCATATTACAAAATTGTCGTTCATCGGACCATAGTGAAAAATGGAGAGAAACTCTTCCAAGTATTTCTTCAGATAGACTCAACAGTGGATGTTTGAGGATGTCATGCACTGGAAAATATAGTGTCTTTTCATTCTTCTTCCCGGATGGCAGGCTGATCAATCGGTTCCGAAAGTGGCACCTCTGAGATTGGCTCTTCTGCGATTCAGCGATCAACAACCCGTTTTTAGTTATAAGGCTAGGACGCTTTTGACTCCTTTTATATTTAAAGGGAGGTGTAAAAAGTCTATGGCTCTCTGCAGACAGTATCTTATTAATCGCATAGCCAAGGAGCACAAGTAGTAAAACTGTTAAAAGTCCGTCTTCTGGAAACTTGCCCAGCAACGGAGAAGAAACGCATAACCCATCACAGCAAACTACAGTGGTGGTGTGTTTACTAATTTTAGTATAGCCTGTCTCTCTAATGAGTACACCAGATTAACAAGTAAAGGTATTCCAGCACCATTCACACAGTGGTTGGGCCACGTGGTGCGGGGTTGTCTGTCTACCTCAGTGTGCTCTTTCCTGTCTTCATAGGGATCCTAGTCCACACTCCTGCCCAACAATTACCTCCCACTGGTTACTGATAGAAGCATAGAATCTCCCACGGCACAAGCTTCATCCTCGAGATCGATCTCTGCCGTAGTTATTAATCATTTCTATCAATGTGTCGTCATTTGTGCGGACAGTGATACAAATTTTAGAACGTCTACTAATGCTAGTCCAGCAGGCAAGACCTTTGAAGTCATCGCCAGCCCTATCTGTTGTAAGCAGGGATCGCTTCCCCACAAGACCGAGTTGGAAGCACATTAGATATCCTTGTGCTCCTAAAACCTTTCGCCAGATCCTGTATTTTCTTTGGGCCAGTTTGTGCCTGAAACATTTCTGGTCGTTTATCTCCTGAGCTAATTCTGTGTAAGCGGTGTTTTTTCAACACCTCTGTGCTGCAAATCACCTATTGTTTCTAGTTTATAACAGTGTCTAAAGAAACTGTAGTCCCTCCAACAATCTGTCGTGAAAGCACCGTCGTTCCACTTTTAAAAATTAGGAGAGACACTATTAATAGTAATGCAACACTTAAACAATTGTCTTTTAAATGGTAAGAACTTGAATATGAATAGAGTCAGGCTAAAAAAATCCAATGCCATGGCCGGAATTTGAAAAGCGGATCTTGCGGTCTCCATCCGGTCGCTCTTACCCCTTGAGCTACCATGGCAAACCTGCCGTCATTAAGTTAAATTCTCCATCTGACTCGTATGTTTCCCGGTAAAGCACTAGGGGCTCTCTTATAAAATGAGATACACGCCTTTTGAGGCGACGTACTAACTCTGTAAGTACTTAAGTCCCAGGCTTTATAGTTACCACTATTAGGTTAAATGATGGAAGTTTAATCGTTTTTCCACATTAGCCGTGTGTAGGCTACGATTTGGATAGATAGAACTCTATTTTAGCTATCTATCGCTCTACTGTAACGCATATTTTTACATCTGTAGATAAAAATAGAAGTAATAGGCCTTGAAAATTTTAACACAATTAAATTACTTACAGATTTTCCGGTGAGATAATACTTTTTTCAGGCAACACATGTGATTTAGAATTAGCAGTTTTCCAACGAGAAAGAGGAAATTACTTGAGCAATATTAATTTATATGCCGTGCTTAAAATATGTTAATAAGTATTAGTGGGCTTTATTAAAACCATTCTTAGAGATGTAGCATTCTGTTCAGTTTGTACAGTTTGTACCAACTTAATAGAACAAATGACTTCTTGCATTATAAATTAGTTTTAAAGGAAGGGACTTACCAATGTTCTCACTCTGATACCGAAATTAAGAATTGCAATGTATAAAGAATCATGATGAATTTCAAAGGAATGTTGGTTCTTTGTTACAACACGTGCAGGTGCAGTTGAGTCAAATAGCAATTGAGGGAGAATAGTTGTTTTTAACAAAAGAAGCGTAAGAAACATTGTCCTTGGCAGATTTCTAAAGGATAGTACTTAACTTTGTTGAATGAGGTATCCTTCGGACCCTTCATAATGGCATGACAAAATAGTCACATAGGGAATCCATTGTTGAATAAGAGGCTTCAAGAAAGTGAATGTCAAACACAGGGCAGGTGCGACCAGTAGGGACTTTCAGTTCGTGGCTGGCAAGCCATTAAGAAAGTCCTCTTCTTCTGTCTTGGTCGAGGGCAGACCAGAAGTGATGAGAGAAAATATTTGTCGGTTCATATATATACGTGAAGAACGAATTAAGTTTTATCGAGTCATAAGCATTTCACAAAAAGTAACTCTAAACAGTGATATTGGTAACACTTGGTCGGCAACTTCAAGTTTGATGTGATGATAAAAAGAAACAGTAATTAAACCAGTTTGACACGGGCATTCCAGTGTCATTAGAACCACCCTTCTCAAACATATCCACGCATACCCTGGGAGAAACCTCATTGCTTTACCCTGAGCTAAACATTATTGTATCAAACTGTAGCGTAAAGTGGAACTGTGCGACACCCATTATTTACATTTGCATCAAACTGTCACCAACGTGGAATTCTTTGCTCCGCAATATATTTGCTTCAACTCAAAAATTACAAGAGCGGCTTTTATATGGAGGAAATACATTTCAGTATAGATGTGTAGACTAACCCAAACATAAAAGGGGAAGATATGCTGCTCTCGGAGTTCAACTGACGTTTACACCACTTTTGCACGTGTAAAACGGCAGCTTTTTCCCTGGTTGAAATGACGCTTGCGCAGTGCAGGTTGTGTCCAACAATGTGCGTTATGTGTGTTTTAGCCTGCTAGAAGAAAGGCATGTAGTTGCGTTTTTTATTTAGAAATTCACTCGTGATCCAGTCTTATATGAGGGCAGAATGTGTTTTATCTAAGATGCTTTGATGTCTTTTTTTTTTTCTTTACACACTGTAGCATTCGAATAAATACCAGACAACCATTGTGGAATCATACAGAATTGACTTAAGATTTCTACGTCTATTGCTACTTCCAACATACTTAAAGAGTGGTGCTCTTTATTGACCAGAGGTAAATTTTTGGATCAAGCTCTGGAACCCAGCTTTCATTGCTTCTCAGTATGAAGATGACGGGCTTACAGGTATTATAATAAGCATACTGTTGACTATTCGATTGCTGGAACTGTCAAAGGAATGTTATAGTACCGACGACATTTTAATAGGTTAAGGCCCGTCATCTTCCAATTCTGAAAACAATTCATCGAAAGCTTTTAGGATGGCGCTCAATTCCACTGTCGCATTCTGCTTTCAAAACGGAATCTTTTCAAAGATATCTTCAACCAAAAGTAGCAAAGAGTCATGTCCGGAGAGTATGGAGGTTGGCGAACGACCGGAAGATCATATTGCGCCAAAACTGTCTGGATCAGTTGCGATGAACGTGCTGGAGCATTGTCATGCGCAATTGTCAGGTTTTTTCCCTCAAGAGATCTGGTATATTCCGCTAAACCGCATAACGGAGACGGCAAAGAACGTTTTGATAATACTCATTCGTCACTGTTCGTCCTGCTGTTGTGTATTCATGATGCACAACTCCAAATGTATCAAATAACACAGTTAGTATCACCTTGATCTTGTTTCTCACCTGCCATGCTTTTTACGACCTTGCAGACTGGAGTTACTCCCGAACATCATCTCCAAACGCCCGCTGAATTTTAATTCCTTTTTGAAAATCATATAGTATTTGGCAAAATTTGATGCAGTTTATTTGCTCATCTCTTTCAGTCATCTTAGGAGAAAACTAAATCCAACGGACACTTATAATAGTACCTCACTTGGCAACCTGCAGCCGGCGACTGATACACGCGAGCGCGGTGACATATTTCTAGTCTGTACATTAAGGTTCCTTTTGCATTAGCGCAGCCGCAGCATCACTACCTTCTGCGAAAGAAACCAAGGTCGGATATTTTTTAGACATGCCTGGTATGATTGTGACTCCCATTACACTTATTTGCCTTTTACATTTGAGATCCACTGCCAATTTTTTATCTGCTAGGAGAATTGTAGTGGATCGATATATTCAACGGAGCATTTGGTGGACATTTGGACATATCATATTTTGTAGCAAAGTGAGACTTTTAACTCCCAATTAAATGGTCCAATATTCCTTACAATTTCTGCTCAGGAAACTTTTAATTTCTGAGCTCTCTGACTTTCTAAAAAATATAGGTGGTTATGTACTTAGATATATGTACTATATATATCAGAAGATTGCTGAGGAAGTGATTAACTGAGATCAAGAGAGAAAAAAACACTTGCTACATATATTGTGTAGCATTTCATTGAAAAAGTTAGATATAAAATTCATCTCTTCTTACAAACCCATCAGCTCATACCATTATTGAAAGAATTAGTATTTGAAAACCAAGTAAACCGAAATAAAATGTGGTAATTAACTTTATTAAGTTATGCTCTATTTATCTTATATGTCACTCTATCAACTGAAGAACATCAGTTCTTCGTGTAAAAGCTATTTCCTACGATGATATTGAAAGGCAAATATTTAACGTTTTATGGATTTTTGCCATAATGCAGTTATGTGCTAAAGGTACATAAACTTACGTTACTGTACGATAATCAGGTACTGTGTCAAGCCGCTTTCTTTTTTAAAAGAAAGAAGGAAGGAAGATCCCCGGGCAAAGCCTTTTCCAGGTAACTCAACGTGACTGGGATTCGACCTCTGGACCTCTTGAATAAAAAAAAAAAAATGAAATTATTTCCACTGTTAAGTAATACAGTTTGACTAATTTTGTGCAACATAATTAGTGAGAGCCATACGAACTGTCATCATACGTTTTCTTGTTTAACCCTAGTGTCAAAGAATATGTCGACTCCATCATGTTACAATACACTCTGTAGCTATTTCTAGAGCGGAGTTATAGCAAGGCAATCATATGTGATACTTTATGACTCTCTGTTGATTTTCATGATACTGCTTAAATGTTTCCTTCCTGTGGTCTTGATCCACAACGCATTTAAAACGTCATTCAACAATTGTACTCATTCTTAGTGGCACTTATAGAAGATTTGTAAGGAAATGGAAAGGGGAAGTAAGTCCACGAAATATAGGATATGTTCATTCATTTATTTTAATTTATTAATATATTTCACCATCAAATAATACATAAAACAATGAAGTAAAATTATGAGGATAACATGTGAAACATGGTGTTGAAAATATCAATTTCATATTATATTATTATTCAGTCAAATATAAATAAAATGCAATCAATAAATCGGTATATAATATATGCAACACTAAGTAAAACATATAGCAACATACATAAATATGAGCTAAGAGGCGTATTCCTAAACTAAACACCTATAAGTAATACAAATTTATTTCTTTTAAAAATAAAGTGCTGCGAATCCTCACTGTCATATTTCAGCATTGATTCTACCATTATAGGGCATAGTGCAGCGCAAACATTGCATTCCCCTGTGATATAAATATGCCTTTACTGAAGGACATTTGCCGTGTCTTAGGCTACATAAACCTCCCTCAATGATTAGTGAAGGTTAACTAATGTTACAACTTGCAATTATTTATTACATATTAAAGGCTCATTTCAATAAATCGGAGCAGAATATTCCTTCTGCAAGTGTTTGAAAATGTGATTAGCCTAGGAACACGCCTCGTACACTGTTTTATTACATAAGTGAAATGTATAATATCTTTTATTTTCATTTATTAATATATTGTCCTCATACAAGTGAGTGGACCGTATCTGAAGAATAGATCAGCATAAAAATAAACTATGTAAAAGAGATACGTCTAGAGCTCTAGGAGTTGATATATGTGTTTAGGTGTCACCGATATGGAATGGAATCAATTTAATATGATAAATGAGCTATTGTTGAGTTACCTTGAAACTTTGCTGTGAATCACTATGCTCTCTAGAAATACAGATGCTGAAAAAATTAGCTTTTACCAGAATTGCCCAACAATAGAATGTGCGACAAGACAAGGAATAACACAGTTCAAATGGAGAGCTAATTTTAACAACTCTATACATTAGAGATGATTACCCTCTCGAGAGCATTCTGCTGTGCCACCTTTCTAAGGTAACATCAATTCTGAGGGACTTTTTCTGGTAGTTAATCACGAGTGGAATTGAAAAGTTGGCCAATCCGTCAGCAAATTTTTAAGGTATATGTGTATATTAATACACTAATACATCCCTTTTAAGAGGTGGATAAAGAGGGACGTGATGCGAAGAATTGGAAGAAAACACATAAACATCACAACCACTCTTTAAAAGGGCCAGTAAATGCACACTAATAATTATAAATTCTTAAGAGTATCGACATTTACTGTAGCACATTTCTGCTAGATGAACAGCAAGTATCTATGAAATTGATAAGTAGCGTCCTCAGATAAGGCGCAAGATTGAAATATACACAGTCAGATTTCAAAATGTTAGCATTTGTTCAACATTTATAAATGATTTTCATAAATTTTCTTTGGTTAACATCGTTTTTCAGGGATTAAATTTTAGTAACTAATTGTATTTTCCTCCTTTGGTTTCCTTTATGCTTCTTGCACATTGGTAGCGTAAAGAAAGAAATTTGAAACGTAAATATACATAGATACTTTGCAGCAAGCAAAATGCACAATATCTTAAAGCTAGAAAAAAAGTGATAAACTAAGAAGAATATAAATGTAATAGCACGTGTTAATATGGTAAGCCTCAAATGCCAGAGCATAAACAATATTCAGTGTCCCAGATATGGACCATATGCTTTGAAAACAGATCATCCGAATTAAATACATTAGTTATTTTGCAACATAAATATCAGAATGAGACTTAAAATTGCAAGCAGTACATTGCTTGTGTTTACACAATCACCTTGTTCCGCGAAAGTGCATCATAATAGACGTTAAAGAATGTGCTAAAGTAGCATGTTTGGAGAAAATGAAACACATTTGGACAAGAACAAGTTGTACTAAAAATAGTAAAACTCATGCCACATAGAGTAATACTTCCGGGTAAGGAATGAGAATAAGCTATTTGTATTCATATCTGCTGTAATATCAATGCTCTAACTTCTACTTTCATCAGGTTTATCATCTGGCATTTGTTTTTAATCAGAAATACTAAACTTTAGTACAAAGTTCAATATCAGAGCAAACAAATTTGTGACTCGCAAGGTAATAGTAAAGACTACAGGTTGTCGCATACCAACGTAGCTTACAGTTGACTAGTTAGAACTCTTCACAACACTCATACCAAGAGTTTTCATGGTACGTGTTCCTCTCTAGAAGGAATGATAGAACAACATTCGCACACAGGTTTCCGTGTCACATGTTCATATCTAGAAGGATAATAGCACAACAAACACACAAAAAGTTTACA
The DNA here is from genome assembly GCA_030765055.1 of Mantis religiosa. NCBI lineage: Eukaryota > Metazoa > Arthropoda > Insecta > Mantodea > Mantidae > Mantis > Mantis religiosa. The sequence continues at coordinate 62,189,432 of CM060948.1, forward strand.
ACATATGTTCCTCTTCGGAATGGATCATTGTGAAACATCCACAAAAACTGTTTGCATTACAGGCGTTCCTTTCAAACAGGAATCATTGTACAACACCAACACTGTGTTTGCATGGCACCTGTTCCTACCCAGAACGAGTTTGGTATGGGACCCATAAGTTTCTTTTTCTTTCAAAATAAATCATGTTGCGAAATCCACAGAAAATGTTTCTAGATCCCTTTACCAATTCCAAAACTATGTGGTAGAACATCAAAAACGAGCGTTTCTTATGCTCCATTCTGCAAGGAACAACGTGCTTGTATGGCATATGTTCCTGCAAGAAAGAAAACATATACAACATCCACATAAAGTGCTTGAATGACATGTGGAATATATCATGACTATGTAACGCATATACACTGTTTGAACATGTACCTTTCTAGAAGAAATTATGGTGCAAAATCGGTATAAAATGTTCCTATAAATGATCTTTTGGCACATCTTTCTCTTTCTGCCCCACATGGTTTCTTTCCCACCTTTTTTTGTTAGTCCGTTTTATAACACTTTATTTATATTTATTTTCATTTAAGAATTGTCAGTGCAATATTACGCTTTTCTTAGGCTATAAAATGAATATCCTTTAGCATATGCTTATTCCTCTGCTTAGAATATAGAACAGCTACGCAGTATCTTGGGTGAATTAAAATAAAATGCGTTCAAATATACTATGCTCAAACGCTGTATTTCTTAACAAAAACTGCGCCTGTCCCTTGTATGTCACGTCATCTCTCTTCTTGCACAAACTTGCAATAAAAAAACTTCAAAATAACGAAAATAAAAACAGGAAAACCTACAGCCCAAGTATAACGGTTCAAAATTTCCTAAGACTGCATGACTTGAAAAAAAAAATGTATTATTTTCACTGAAAAAGTTCAACAAAAAATTGTTGCGCATAAAACTTAATGCTTTGTTCGTTAAATTACTCTATATCATATTTAAGCCCGGTGATATTTTAGTGATACAATGACTTACGGAAAGCGTGCTTTTGTTCCATCTACTGTATGCTGATTGTGGGGAGTAAAATTGGCCCCGCTTTTTGGAAAACAAGGGACAAAGAGCTCAAAGGAATAACATTAGAAGCGCTTTACATTTGTGGAACAATTAATGGGATTGTGGAAGGTTTGATGAGGTAAAGTAGTACATCGATAAAGTAAAACCTGGCCTGCAGTGCGGAGAAGGCAGATTTGATTAAAGGCACAGCCTTCCCCCAAAAAAATTGGAGGATAGGATAGAAAGTAACTTCAGCTATGTCTTTCTTCATTTGCATTTATTGGTCCCACTAGTTTGTTAATATTATGATAGCTATGGTTACCTTGCGACTATTGCTTACAGCTGTTACAGTAGAAATACATGTGCTTACATCAAGTCAGTATAAGCAAGGAGATCTTAGACCTTATCAAGAATATACCCGAGTTTCTTTGATTTCTGAATCATACTGGTGTCTCTAATTCTACATCTCTAAGATCTTCAGGACGTGAATGCGTACTACGTAATGTGGGTGATTCGGGGCCGTCGTCCATAGAGTCAAAGGATTCCATGAGGGTTTTCTCAACGCGCGCTAGCTTACTGTAGACCAATACGAGCATCTCAGCGTACTTTGCCAGTAAATGCTCAAGTGTGTGCTGAAGTTTGGATATCTATTTATAGACTTTTAGCTGACTGTGAAGCGTAAAACGGACCAACCCTTTCCAACTCCACTGCATCAAGAGCATCATTAGTTCCTCGACAAAGTGTCATGGAGTCCAAATCCTGTAATTTCGGATCCGTTTCGGATCTATGAGCCACGTGTAGTCCGTTGAAAGAGTCTTTGATGGTGAGGGTACTGGAGTCTGCAATATCGATGGTGATGGTGTAGCACCATTGAAAGAAGGTTTACGCTTGCACTTAAGACAGATATAAAAGTTTTCGTAGGCACACGAGTGACTGCCAATATCGGCATTGATTGCTGTCTATTACAGCGGTTCACAGGACACTGTACCTCACATTTTTAACCAGTTGTGGCCAAAGTAGGTGGTGCAAAAGTAGCATCAGTTAAGGTAGTTGTGAATGAAGAGAAGTCAGCAAAGTTTCGACGCAATGGTGACGCCAAGAAGTGACTGCGCAACTCTGTTGAGCACCCGAAAGTACAGTAGCACCGTCCACACATTTCTACTGACTTAGTTTTGCAATCGCTGCCCTAGGAGAGTCAAAACTCCACACTAACACCACCTCATATCCAATAACCTGTGTTGTGGTGTTTGTTTCTAAACGTAAGTGATCTGTGAAGTTCTTATATCTTATGGCCAGAGATGTCGTTCTGAATGCAACACAAAGTGTCATAGAAGGTTACTGGGTATCCCACTAGTAACAACTCTAGCAGCGGCCACCAATGGTAAGTGCTGCAGAGCAGTGAATGAGAACTGGTAGCCCGGTTTTTTTGAGTGAACGGGACTAGTAATGAATGGCAGCGTTGAAGAATTCCATTTGAAAAATTACAGGGTCCTGCAGTGGCTGGCGATGCGGTTGGTGGTGAGAGCCATGACGGTTTTCTTACCAGTATAATAACATTTTTCAAAAATGCAGGAGCTGTAAAGTAGAAGGATTCAGCTGCAGTAATAGAGCGGGCTTGTGGTGAATGCCAGTTGCACTGCTTGGGACGTGCTTTTGGTCCTATTGGCGGTGACCGGAGGAAGCTGATGTTCCTTCTGTTTCCCCATGGAAGTATCGGTAATAAGAGCTTAGAATCTAAATATGCAACATTTTGGTGCTGGCTCTTCTTCATGTTTATATTAGCAGCCGCGGTTGTCGACACAAATCTAGAAGAAAACGGACAAGGTTTGTTTTCTTCCACACTCTGTAGTTATGTGGGTAATGGTTTTTCTGTTTATGCTATATACCTCATACCACACTTGCAGGAAATGCAACTAATTCCAATAGAATTAAATCCCTGCCTGCTTTTGGCGGTTTCAGCAGTTTCCTGATATCTTGTGGTGGCTTTTGATTTGTAATGATGTGATTGAGCGTTTCTCCACTGACATTTCCTGATAGGTGTTTTTATAAGTGGCCCACGTATGGGATCCAGATAGTTTTATATTGTTCAGTTCTCCCGGCGAGTGAGTGGAGTTCTAGATGGGGTGTGATCTGTGAAAGAGAGAGTTAAATGGACCTAAACGCTGGGTTCTGTAGTGGAAGTTCCTTGCATTAACAAAGAAAAGCAAGTAGGAAATTTTTTCGAGTGTACTGCATGTTCAACTTATCATTGTTAACCTCTGACACGGTATTATCGGACATTTCAATCCTCCTTTCGCTCACTAGTGGCCTACTACCTTAGGTACGGGATTGGCGATCATGCGGTTTCCAGCTAAATTTAGGAAAGGGTTTGAACTATTGAAATAAACACAAAAAAATGATCTTCTTAAACTTAATTCAGTTAATAACCTTCTGTCTCTCACTAGAGATAAATACCTATTTAACTTAAACGATAAAGTGAGGAGATAATAAAATAAACGTTTAGGTTTCAGTGTTAAGGGCACAGAACTTGGCTACTCCTTTATAATAAATCAAGCCAAGCAAAGCCTCCTTCTTCAATAGCTTCGAGGATGAGCTGGAATTTGATTTGTAGGCTATTGGGGATTGCTAGGGAGTTTGACATGTTCTGTCTGCAGCGAAATTGCCCAGAACAGATTAGAAACAAAAAAGAAACACACAAATCCTGCATTCCATATACCTTATGAGCAAATTAGGTATCGCCGATGACTATGGGACTTTTTGTCTACATACTCCTACAAGAAAATGCTGTACCAGAAGGCTTTAGTGATATCCAATGCAAAATTTTGGAAAAGATTAAACCGTATCATAAAGAGGTGATCGAGTAAACAGTTGTACTGCCCCAAGCTCATGAACACATCAGGGCGTAATGGTCATGTTGGCGAGATCCTAAAAATCGTTGAAGTCGTGTAGCATAATGTGACCGAAATAGCTGTTTCGCGAGACATAAGTGGCATCCGCCAGTGCGATGATGTTTTATCCAGATCCCTATTAGCAAACATCAGCGGAAAGCTTTACACTGCTCAAATGACGGTGTTTTAAAGTGTACACCAATATACCTCTCCCTTGAATGCCTATGAGTTTTCGCACGCAAAATGTTCATATTTCTTCTCCTTCCTTTTAGCCATAGCTCTTGGAAACACATGCCACTTTATATCTAACCCTGCTATTATTTTTGCTTTAAAAATATTAAAGGTGCGTTCTGGCCCCCGCGGCTAGTAGATTTAATTATGTTAAAACTGCTCCTGTAGTCGAGGGCCATCAATGGCATACATACAAACAATTTCAACGAGAATGCTGCATATCATTCTGGACCCCATAATGACATGATGATACCGAACCTTAGCGGCACATTAGCAGGGCTATCCACACGGCTCACGTTGATTAAATGCAGCCAAAATCAACACTGTATCATCTCAATGCGTAACCACCTGATAATCTACAATACTTCGAATTTAATAGATTCTATATTACTTCTTTATCACTGTGCGTCAGATGAACATAAACATTTCTAGCACCCTAACAAGTACGTCTATAGTTAGGGGCCCAACTTTACGAGAAGACACCTGGATAACATTGCGGAATCAGTTGCTGTGCAACCGCAGGCTCTGACCCAAAGTTAAAGTTAGTCCATGTTAAAGTTTAGAAGGTCGTGACATGCTTTAGTTTGTGTGCCTTTCATGATGGAATGTCGCTAATGGAATCGACAGGCGAAGAATGAAATTAACAGCTCCATCCTAATTTTATATTTTATGATATAGAATTTTCCATTTTCGACTGCTTTTGTTGTATAAATTTGCTTCACTCTCAGATTAACTTGTGTCTGTATTCTGTACCAGGAAAGGATAAAATAGAAGACAAATGATGAATGATACCTGCATTTTCAGATAACTGCGAACTAAAAGGCTTGATTCTTGATTCTGGGCGCTAGGACATATTAACAAGAAGGCACAACACATAACAGCAATATGAAGGATATTAGGTAAGTACGTGATCTTCTAGCTGATGCTTTCTGTGCCAACAGGCATCAGAGAAAGCAAAATGGGGCGTTGTGTTTTCAGCAAACACTCCTTACACAGGCTTCTGATCTAATCTTCTTCAAAACTTTGAACATTTTAGTCGTTTTATATCAATAGTACTTAGAAACGAAATCAGGTATCAAATATTTTATTATAGTAGAACATACGCGAGGAGTACGATATAAAGCCAAATATCGACGAAAGCATCAAAGAAGAAATCAGAACCAAATACGTCGAAACATTTCAGTGATGACAATCCGATCATTTTTCAAATCTACAAAGATTACATACTTTATGAACACGATTTTGACCTTCAGGTAGAGAGTTCCCTATTTGTTTATGCAGAATTTAACATTTCATTTTACGTGGCAAAATGGTTTGCAATTGTGCTATTCATTCAAGAATAGCGAGTGCAAGGAAAACCCTGGAAGAAAGTTACAGTAAATACTTGTCTAAAAATCAAATATTTCGTATTGAACAGTGAAGTACCTAATTTGGAGAACTGGACTAAAGTGACATTGTTACTGTTAATGATTTGCAAGCTGTAATGCGACAACCATAATGTGAGAGACATATCAGTCCTCTCTTATGTGTATTTCTAATGAAATGGACAGAAGGTTAATGCGCATTGTTTGCAAAATAATTACTGTCAGTGATGAAACTAACGAGCATAATAATGTTAACTGACTAGCTACCTGCATACGTGTTTCGAGAATGGTAAAGCAAAGCCTCATAGTTTACTCTGGCAGAAGCTGAACAAGCAGCAAAAGAATCAAGTTATTATAGATATATTACTATATCCAGTTCATTTACTGTATACAAAATGCATTATATATGCATTTCTAATTTATTTTGGAACGCTCCCAATGTTAAGGTGATTTAGTATGCTCCCTAATAAAAGGAAATATCAAACGTGCATCTTAAAGTGAGGTCCCATTTACAGGCCAGATACATGTACTAGGACTGCATGTAGGCAACCAGAAATATTTGACGAACATGAGATATACAATAATAATCTTATAAAATGATATACCAAGATATCGACGTAGGACTATCGAGATTAGAAGAGTAGACCGTAAGATAAAATACTGAAATTTATGAAGGAATCGCAAAATTCAATCGTTTATGGGGTGTTTTTTTTCTAATACTCATTTCCATGAATCTAATACTTTCAAAAGGATGAAAAGATATCATACAGTGATGCCATGCCCACTTTTTATTCACTGCAAACCCAGGAAATCTCGGAAAGGAAGAGAGACTATCAGATGTACTTACTGCATGAGTAATAATTTCATTTGCAAGATGGCACTAGATAAGATATAGAAATGTGTAGTGAACAGCACAGAAAAGTAAGTAGATGAACGTTTCGCAAAGTTTGGTGAAATTATAAAGAAATGTTTGAAAAATAGTTAAATTAGATTTTGCGTAGTTAGAAACTTATGATTGACTGAATTGATTTGTTGTCATTTAAGCTAAATGTTATAGAATTAAGCTTCCTGCGAATGGATATTTTATTATTCCGAGGTAGAATAAAGACCTAATATTGTCAAAAACTTTTCGTGACAATAATGTTGCATGTATAAATAATAACTAATAACTGTATTTGCACAGAGCATCACAAGTCTGACAGAGTGGGTTTTAAGAGATTATGACAGAGATTTGTAGTGAATTCAAATTGTGTGGAATTACCTTTTTTAATCTTAATTTCATCAGCATTTTCTATGGATATTTTGTAGACTTTCTCCACCTTATAAAACATGAAATACTTTGCACTCAGTTCCCTATGAAGCATTACATATTCAGAGTTAAAATACTGTTTTCGCAAGAGTTATTTGTCCTTCGAACATATAGACCTACTATTACGACCTGTCCTGCCATTTAAGCTTGAAAACGGCACTTTTCGACAGAGAAGCTCTGGCAGTTTTGGTTATATTCTCAACACTAATATCCAGGATTGTCCGGAAAGGCAAATTAGAAACAATTGCTTTTGAACTGTAAGAATGTACGACTCGACATTTACGCTCTCACTTTTGTGGGAAGCAAATGTAGAAGCAGCCTTGATGTTCATACATATTTATGGCAAGAATGTGATTAGTGGGCCTAATCCAAAACTGACAGTTTAAAACACAGAGCTTTCTTATTGCTAGTTCAGTTATGTTGAACGTTTACGTAAGCTTACTTACTCCGATTAATGTATAACTTTCGATGAAAACAAATATACTTATGGTTACTAGAGTATGACAATTTCTTTTCCCTGCTACAATTTTGTCTGCCTTAGAAAATACCATTTCGGATGAGGTTTAGCATGTCGGTATACGCAGGTATCTGTAAGTCAATGTTGCCACTACCGGAAATTTCTTATTTCAAGCTTTGCACCATTCACAGAAGCTGAATTCGAATCGCAGTTGATATTGTGCCAATTATCCGTATATTTGGCCAGAAATTTCACTCTTATTCTGTGTCGGCTGTTTGATACAGTTACCAAAGATCTATATTTGTAACCTCATAGCTTCATATAACTGTTTTATTTATTTTCCCTCAGTGATAGCCAGTCTAGTTTGGATGTACTCTGAAACGCCTGGCTTCACAACTGGGTAATTCTTCATCGAGTTCCTCAAGGCCTGAATGAATGAAAGACGCGAACAGTTGTGAATTCGGTTTTGGTTTCCATTCTCCCTTAGGACAGAAGGTTTACGCAGTTTCTCGTTAAGAGGCGCCCTCAGCTTCACTGCCATCTGGAAACAGCAAGCGACGGCATCAAAATCTCTTCCGAAACTTTAAACTTGTTTAAATGCCTAACAAGAATGGGTGCATCAACAAACAACGGTGGTCACTAAATAGAGGATTAAGTAATTCCGATAATTCACAAGTACAAATCACTTATCAGCTTTCAGCTTGCGAGCGGAGGACAACGCCCGTTTTTAAAGTCAGCACACTCGCGACTCAAATAAGGTGAAATTTCCAGTAATCTTAACACAAACCACTTATCAGCATACAGAAGAAGTAGGATGCACGTTTGTAGAATGCCAGCATTGCCCGCGAGTTAAGTTATGCAATATGCCAAGAGGTCTCATCACCACCGGAAATATTCAAATATGTTCTATTTACGTGGGTACTGACAGCTTCACCACAAAGAGATCATTGCATATGTCGGATCATAACAAATAGTATTTGACTGTCTTGTTTATTTCATTGTGACTGTAACTGCAATTCGCTTTTGATGATGATCATAATAATAAAATAATAACAAAAATAATAAGCAGGGGCTGAGTGATGTACAACAGTGGCTTTAATCTGAGACAGCCAATGGTTGCCTAGAGGACTGGAACAAGTAGTTGACCAACAACAACCTAATGCGGAGTCACGCACAATAAACACATTGCTTTATTTAAAATGTCACAAAGATTGTGCACTGATATCAATTTCACTCTTAGCACTTCACCCCTTTAATCCAATTGTTACCTAATTACATGTATCGCTTGCTCTCCCTATCAAGGAATAAACTTTTGCAGGCCATGGCATAATACGGAACGTTGACAGCATTCAGCACTTTTGTTTATATTACTAGTGTTAACTTAAGTAGAGAAATTCTGAAAGTTTATTTCTGTTCCTCATAAAAACTTGCAACAGTAGACTTGATTTGGTTTTGAAAGTGTGAGCGAACACAGAGATCTCGTAACTGATCTCACCTTTTCAAACCACGTGAAGCTCTTCATGCTCATACAGAAAATGTAGCGCCAAGGAATGCACAGGGGTAGTAAAATAATATCCTTCCAGCAATAAGGTAAATAGGTCATTTGTGATGTGACTATTAAGTTATTTTCGCAATGACATTTAGTGCATTATATGAAACGAAAATATGAATTTTTATTTAACGAGTAGCAGGGTTATCCTCTTCAGTCACACTGCAGCCCATTCAATGCCGGCCAAATTCACGAAAGCAGTTCCTGCAAACTCAAATGAGTCACTCAAGTCGTAAAACATCGTACAATCTGCTGCAGACTGCAATCACAGAATGGAGGAAATTCAAGCTCTTTCTAAGAAAACTGCGACCTATTATGCAATGTCGCATATTATAAATCATCGAAATATAATATTCAATAATGAAAGGTTAGCTGATGCACAGCTGGCTGAGATATGTCCGAGAGCTACGCTACAACAGAGTAATAACAAAGCTCATGCAGCCAGAACGTTACTAGACAATCATTACACACTATCAATGACTACAGAATATAATATTAACAACTATTCTTTGATTTAATACACGTTGAGTAGAGGATAGCCAGAAATGATTTTATCTGGCTTAAGAACTACTCTCCAGTCGAACAGCTGGTTAAACTCGAAAATGACTTCTTAAAAAAATAAGTAAATAAATATAATTAAATGCACAAAACACGAGGATGGTAACCATTTCGTTTGTATACATAGTAGGAGCGTAATATAAAATGTACATAAAGTTGATTGAGAATACATTTATGGAGTACAATTCTAAAGGGATTAGACATTTGTATTCGTATGCAGCTTTCTTTATTGCACCTAACACCTTTAAGTTTATTGGATTGCTGAAAAAGCTAACATCAGTAGTGATTTAAAGGTCCATTTAACTATTTTAAGTGAATCCTGCTAATTGTATGCTTCTGTTTCAAGAGGTGACCAAAATAGATAATATATATCATTTTTATTAGGATTCTCATAGAGAAATGTCAAATCTGGATTATCATACATTGGAGGAATAAAAACATTCTTTTTATAAAATATATAGTAAACGAATTAGGTATTGAGGAAAGCCCTTACTGAAGATTTGTCCAAGTGCAGAAATAACTTTCCCTTAAATGTCAATTTTTGCCACATTTTAATAGCGAGTTCTTTTATTTGAAGCATTTAATTTGAGTAAATTAGCAGATGTATTCTAAATAATACCACAACACAGAAGGATTCTTAAGTATTATTAAAGGTACTTTGCACACTCGTATAAAATTTTCATAAAATAAATAAGAGTTAAGGGCGTTTCGAAAACCAAGGATATGAAGAGTATGTCTTCTTTTATTTTATTTTCTTTGCGGAGGGAATAGCATTTTTGCTTATCTTCCAAACATTTCGTCGTAGAGTGCTAACATATTAGAGACATATACGAGTTAAATGTTCCACTAGAAGAATTACAAATACATCTCTTAGTTACATAAGCATAAGGTATATGCATTAGTATATACAACCGTAGAAACAGTGTTGTATCCTTCGACCGACTTATGAACTTTTCAGATAGATACTACTGATATAACTTTATATGGTAACAAAACAATGACACAATTAACAATTCAGAATATATCTACAACACCGAGAGAAAGAAAAACGTACTGGGTATCTTTGATCAAACACATTCAACTTTTCTTCGGATATTTATGTATTCATAATTTTCTGACTCTGCTGAATGAAATTAACACAATATACATGAATATCATTTCATACGCTATTCCACTTCATTCCAAAGTCAAGCATCGTCTCATGGATGCATGCTCGAAGCTGCACCAAGCCGCTGTCCATAAAGTGAATAAGGAGGGAAGTACGGATGAACACCTGGATGTGGATGCAGAGGAAACCCCAAACACGAGGCCAAGATAGGTGGTTTGGTATATGGATGGTACCTAGCGGTAGCCAAAGGGCTGAGCGGAGGTGTGGGATAGGTACGATGAAACAGTGAATGTACTGCGGCGGTAGGAGCTGGAGTATGTGGATTCAAAAGAGCAAGAGCAGCCGCTGCAGTTGCACTGTCTGATGCACCAGCCACTGCAGAGCCGCCTCCTAGATTTGTATGTGTCCTGAGATGTTGCAGTAACTCTTCAGAATTGGAAAATCGCTTGCCACAGTAAGCCGTATCTCCTGCTATCCAGCTACATACATAAGGTAGATGGGAGGCCACGGCAAGTGCAGAAAGTTGAGCATGCGCATATGCAGCAGCTGCGGCATGAGTACCACCACCTGCAGTAGGTAAAAATCCAGCAGCTACGGCTTTGTTCGCTGTGCTAACATGGTCGCACTGGGCACATCCTCCTGGACATGGCCCCCCGGTGGTATTTCCCGTGGTTTTATTAGTGGATGAAGCTGAAGCAACGGCGGCTGAAGCTGACGCTGTAATGAGGTGTGAATTAAGCTGACAGCCGCTGCAATAAGGATCTCGACAAACTGGAACTAGCGTGTCGACTCCCGAAGCTGTTTTCATCCGTGCATAGCTAATGTAGGGGTTAAGACCAGTCTTTAGGTGAGATTGGTGTGAAGCCATCCCCATTATATCTAGAGCAAATTGTGGGGTTGGTGTCGCGTAGCCTCCGAGATACGCTGCAGTCGTGGATACAACCGAATGTCCGGTGCCTGCCTTGTATGCTGCTCCTAAAGGGACATCTTTCAAGGAAGAATCTGCTGATGACAATGACGGTAGAAGACCCTGTGCGTAACCAACCTTCGTGCTAGTTAATGGACTGGAAACTGGAATTACTATTCCTTCACCATGTGCACTCGTCTTGGTGGTGGTTATAGAAGGTGACGATAACTCTGCCGACCCTTCACTAGAGAGAGCTGTAGTGTTCGTGGCAGAGGCAAGAGTCACCTTCCCTAAAACCAAAGGCGATGATCTTGGAGACGAGGAGCTATGATTGCTTTCACATCTAACTGACGACAATGACGACCCTCCGGGTGTGTTGTTGCTCTTACTCGAAGATATAGGAGTCCGTACCCGTGAACTGCCGGTTGAACCGCCACCTCTCTCTTCTGATGGAGAAGCTGACGTTTTTTCTCTTTGAGTTGAGGTGCATGCTTCATAAGGTTTAAAACTTGACTTAAGCACCACCTCGCAAGCTGAGCTGCTACCCACTGAGGATGTTGGCGAGCTCTTCTCTCGCTGAGTATCCGCTTTGGACTTAGTTTGTTTCTCCAGTAATGGTGGAATCAGAGGCTTCGTGTTAGGTGAATCTGCACCAATCTGACTACATGTTTGAGCCAGCAATGCCAGAGGACTCTTCTTCGCATCCAACTGAAACATACAAGAAAATATGACTTCAGAATAATTGCTACACATTTCATCGAATACTACACATTTTACGAATACGTTTATTTCTAAGATGCACTTCCTATTAAAGCGTTTCTCAGAGGGCAATTAGAATATCGTTCATTTGAATCCTTTAATTCATTCACAGTACGTTCAAAGGAGTAAATAAAGATAATCGCTTTCTCACCGTAAAATCATGCTTAAAATTAACAATATAGGTTTGTTCTATCATTTTCAACGTTTGCTATATGTTAGGGTCCGATACAAGAAGCTTATCATCGGCTTGGTCAGGCTAATCTTTCGAGTCAATCGGGTTGAGCTGAAACGAGTGGAGTAGGGATTGACAGTGAAGTGGACAGTAGAATTCAGTTGAGTGCAGTGGACAGTGCCGCGTATAGGTCAGCTGTGATTTGATTTGACGGATAAGTGCCGTTCTATTCTCAGGGTATGCAACAATGCCATCTATGTCACGTTTGCGCTACACCAAGCGCCGAAGTGACAAATATTATATTTTTAGCACCTACTGATGTCCATATTTTATTACAGTAGGTAGATAGGATAGAGGGTAGATCGGTATGTAGTTAGGTCGGCCAAACGTGATAAGCGTAACGGATTTCTGAGTAAACTTTAGAGTTATGCGATAATCTACTCTCCTTTGCGATCTACCACAACCAAAAGTAGTAGATATTGTACGCCAGTCACAACGTCGTAACCAGTGGCAGAAGAAAGGAAATGGAGCACACGGCTCGGGCACTAATATCACTTAGCTGGGCCGCTGCTGATGTCACGAATCGGGAAATAAGGTACGGGACGAGAATATTCGATTCCAGAAGTTTCAGAGGCTTAGAACTGTAGATGTTTCCAGAGGAGTTCTACAACAGAAAGGGATATAAAAGAGAACACTAAGATTTGCCATCTCGTGAAAGTCAGTCGGCCTGCAGTTAGTGAGAGTCAGTCATCGAAGCGAGTTGATCTCAGAGTATCGGGCAGTTATGTAACAGAGGTAAACATTAGTGCTGAGTAACTAGGTATAGGTTCGCGTTGTTCCAAGAGCTTTACTGACAAATAAAGGAAGTAGTAGAACTTGGCGGTGTTGTCTCTTCTGTCACAATATTGTTTCTACATATGCAGGACGTCAATTCACAATTTAAACTACTGCTTTTGTGATAGTTGAAACCACTAGCCATATTTGCTATACATGCTACTAATATAGTTGGTGGGATTTGAACCAACATCAAAAGCTTCCAATAACAATAGCAAAATGTGTGAACATTATATTTATGTGTAATTTGATATCCAGCTTATCTCAGTGTTCTATATTTTACATATGCTTTAGCTAGTGAATATTTTATCGGAGTTAGATCATTTCTCATCAGCAGCTTATGCAGTATACAACAGTATCCATCACATCAAAATAACCCCATTCAAATAGAAGTTAGGTCGCCTCATTGGAAGCGTTTTCGCACAATTTCGCGAAAGGAATAAACGAACATTGCAGGATTTGGCATGAAACTGCAAAGTAACATTTTCCATTGAGAATAAACGGTAATGATTTCTGCAAGAGAGTACTTATTCTTCAAATAATTTTACTACACTTATTCAGTGACAAATACACTTTCTACACACCAAAAAAATTCGTTGTCTCCACTTAAACTTCATAACTGTTATATTGCAACGTGATACAATTGCGAAACTCTTCTTTATTTCGAGGCTGTCTAAGCTCTCTGGGCAGAATTAAGATATTTCATGTTCATTAGTTATGTTCTTACATCTTACTTCTTTGTATTGTGTTTCCGGTATTCAGCTAAAGCTACAGCAGCGTTCGTTCGAGGTCATATCTCCCAATGTTCTAATGAGACTTTCTACCCCATTACGTGTCCTGATGTTGCGGATATGTCAGAAATTCAGGTAAATACAATACAATTATATTTAAGTTCAAGGTATACTGGATGAAAAGTATGTTTTTGCCTATGACAATTATAATATTGAGTAAAGGCGCTACGCAGATATCTGAACTAAACTGAATAGCTTGTTCAATCTAAACCATCTGTAGGCATTACTTAAGATTGACAATAAAAGATGTCCAGTTCTCACCTATCGTTCAGTTATTTTGGCAGTTGGAGATACTATCAGTGTCATGACTGATACATGTCGTACCAACATCATTTTTAAAATAAATGACCATAAACTTAGCATAATGTGACCCGAGTTTTAAATCTGATTATTCTAATATCATATTATCCCGCCACGTTTCAAATATTACAGCTCAAACTGTTTTGGAATATGATAATTACAGTAGAATGAAGCAAATATATTCTATAAGTTAGTTGGTTCTGTAATTCTAACATTTTTACTTTAAAAGTTACAAATTTATCCGCGTTAAGGCTCGAAGGGAGTAACATAGGTTCCAATTCTGACATGAATTAATATAGTGCCCGCTTAATTTTCTGAATGAACTGAGTTTGTTGACATTTGTATGCATTAGTATTAGGATTCTATAATGTAGAATAAAACCTACAGCAAAGATGGTACAACCACCAATATTTCGATGCCCAGCCTTCGCCAGGAATAAATACTTCGCCAGATTGATAAAGGCTTTGAAATATGTGTGTATTAGTTATATAAAATAGTTCCAGCTAAGTAACCGTATATAACCCTAAATATATTAAATCTATTGGCATCATTTGCGACAGTTAACGAGGAAACATACTCAAATTTTCAATTACAAAAATGGGAAATCAATTGGACCCAAATGACCTAGCTGTTGACGAGGCTGAAATATCCTTAACATTTTCAAAACACTCGCCTTTACCTCTTTTTAGCCTGTAAAATAGTGTAAGCCTTCCTGAATCCAAAGAATGCTTAGATGGCATACGAAAGCCATTCTTAAATGCTCCAATTTAGTATTAAAGTTACGTGAATGCTAGTGTTACATATTAATTATAATTATTTATTCTAGTTTTCTCGCTATTGAAAATGTCAGCATTTTTCATCTTTTAAAATGATTCTTGCGTCGCAGATTTAGTTTTAGACTAATGAAACTTGCCACACACGTTCACAGAGACACGGTGAATATAAATTGCCCTGGGTTTTATTGTGAAATGCATTTAAGTACACTCTATATACTTCAAAACACAAAAAATTCTAATTTTGGGCGAAGAAAAAATCATATTCATAGTTTCAAAAATGTCTGGAGCCTAAAGTTATAGTGGCAAATAGAAACCTAGGGCAAATTCAAAACATGAATATGTTCAGAACCTGTTGTTAAAATATTAGACCAAAATTCAAGTTATTTTGTGGCAAGGGACTCTTTAGATGACGTGACCAAAAATAAATAAATTTCACCATATTTTACAAATTATCACGGTAAAATTGACAAACGCTGGGCTGTATCATATTTTCACTAAGTTACATCTGTGGTATAAATCTTAAAAAGCTAGCGCTATTAGTTCAGGATTTGAAATTTTCAGTCATAGGTATCCTGAAATCCCACACACCCACTCACGTCATTTTAGGTAGAATTGTTAAAAGTGACTTTCTTCTTAACGTTGTTGTAAACATGTCTTGTGGTAACTTTTAAGTTTTTTTCATCAAAGGTAACATATTGTTAGAGTAAGCGTAATAATCAACCAAGAAGATTTTATATCACTTGATTTTCATTGACCTGATCATTTATATATCGTCGTCATCGTCATCGTCATTATTGTTAATTACTTATTAATATTACATGATATTTTATTTAATATTAGGAGACTGTTAATAATTTTGCTTAGGACCGAAGAAATACGTATCTTAAATTAGTATTCTCTATTTCGTAATTCTAACCTTATTATGTCAAAAGTTAAACATTAAAGTTAACACCGAGTATCCTAATGTATTATCATAGCTTTAGAATGCTTTAAAATATTTCTAATTATTGATTCACTCTCATAATTTGATTAGTAACTGTTCGTGGTGTGACTGCAACTGCTTTCTAATTAACTATGGTATTTTCGTCAGAGAATTACTTGACTTTATACTAACGTTACTCAACTACCAAGCATAAGGCAGTACACGGATAAGGATTAACTGTACTACCAACCAGGAAGTATTAGACAGGACAACTGTGTTACTAAAATGTGGATTAACAGGGATATAAATTAAATGCACTACTTATTGTGGGGGATAAGTTAGAATGAGAATTAATTGTGCAACCAACTATAGTGGATTAACCTCGATAAGATTTAACTGTTAACAAACATATAGGATAAGGATTATCTGTTCTATCAGATATGGAAAATTAGTGTTAACTGTGCCGGAAGTGAAGAAACTAACACTTAAGCAACCGAAGGTATAAATTTGTTCTTAACAATGCATCGAAGTTACATCGAAAGTAATAACTGTCATTTCAGTTCATTAAAGCTATTTCCATACACATAATTTGTTTCATCTGTTTTAAGTAAGTTAAGTAATCATTTTCTGCAGAACCAAGAAATTTTAGAATATAAGCCTTTAATTCATAGTGTATGAAGTTACCAATAACTCATTTCTTAATGCCTCTTCTATTCAGTGTAATTCTCTACACTTCGTTCTATGAGTAGTAATTTTATATTCACATTAGCCGCGTATAGATTAATGGTAGGAATAAAGTAAGGAACCTGCAGAATTTAATGTGCTTGGGTACAAATTCAAAATTGCACTTAGTGTAATGCGATTTTATACTCCAGAATATCAATGTAGGTAAAAAAAAGAAAAAAAAACTAAAGAAAGTATTATTGAAAAGTATTGCAGTGTATTGTATTGTATTCCACGGCCGGAACAGGGAGCAGAGCCTTGCGATTTGAAACCTCTTCTCTCCTCTGTCGATTGAGCCTCTGTTGCCGAGTGTGACTCTTCGTCATTCCTGCTTGAGGGATGCTGCTTGAGAGGACCTTTAAGCCATCCCCCGGTATTTTTAGACGTGTCGCCGTCGAGAGCCTCCCCAGCCTGGTGGGGAAACTGTCAAGGAAATCTGCGCATCTCTGCCACCTACGCCATCCATTTCTGCAGTCCACACGTCTCCTGAAGTTCCTTTATGTACGCACTAAAGATTCAACTGCGGTTCGAGGAGCTAGATGTCTCCTCCTATGCCTAATCTACCTCTAACGCCTAAGATGATCAACTATTCACTATTCGCCGTGAAGCTATCAGTTTGTCCCTTTGTTTACCCATTTGTATAATACTACATACTTTACCGTAGATAGTATTATACTCAATACTTTCAAATGCAAGTTTCTGATATAGTTCTAGATATATACTAAGCTTGTGTGTGCAGCAATAACAGTGCCATTTTAGAACTCTATATAAGACAACTGTGAATGTTTCCAGTATTGTGTATGGCAGCTCCCACGGACATGCAGAACATAAATTACAAGTCCACTCCGTTAATGCATGTCTTACTTCTAACCATACAAATCAATATTTAGCAATAGAATCCGACGTCCAAGAGGAACTAACAATATTCCTTAAAATGTACCTTGATGCTCATAGCGAAGGTCACTTTTCTCGGTAGCGTAGAAGGTAGCGTGTGTGCCCGAAGTTCAAGAGGTCCCGAGTTTGGATCTCGCTCAGGGTGAGTTATCTGGATAAGATATTGCCTTGGGCTTTCCCTTATGGTGAAAGACGAATTTCGGTAACTGTAAGCTCTATTGCCCCTGGGCTCATTTGAGCATCGTTTCACCTATTTCATTCACCTCCGATATGTCAACGTTGGAGGGCGTAAATTGGAAAAGAAAACCAAAGGTTAAGCAATCTGAAGAAGTCATTTTTAATTATATAACTGTAAGTGTTGCTGCTGTGTCGTGCTCTGCTACGCGAACGACTACCTTTAATTTTTTTTTAATTTTAAAAAGAGAGTACGTTTTAATTTGGTTTTAATTTACTTAATAATTTAAATTCTTCATGAAGTTTATTAATAATTAAATTTCATAAAATTGTACTTCGAGAGGGAATTTATCATAAAGCAAGGAGACTACGACCGCGCCACTGAAGATGTCTGCCGTAGTTGTAGACGAAACGTCTGAAAATTCCAACTCCAGCAGACTACGGCATAACAGGCCGGAAATAACTTCCAGTTATATTGACTCCGGCCCTAAAAGCCTACCTCTCTATCTTTTAACTGTTTATATCACAGTCATTTTAACATATAAGCCGTAACATATATCGAAGATCACGATAATGAATATTTAACAGTTTATTTTGGACATTTATATTTTAAGACGTTTATCGATGTTAGTAAGAATATTATTTTCACACATTATTCCCTGTTGCGTCATATTCCAGCATCTGGTAAATATTTTTCAAATATCACAAATATCACCATTCAACTGAGAAAACTAGCAACTATTTACGATATATTCTTTTTAAGCATTCTTGGAAAATATATAACTTTTATTTAATGGTTAGTCTACATAGAGTTCACTCATTCGAGTTAAGATTAAACAGTCAGGTTGCTATTGTTTCTGTCCTTTTGTCGTATCCTTATTAGACTACAGTATTCTTTTAACGAATTTTGTGCAATTTGAGGAAAAGGCCACTTCAGTTTTCAAAACTTCAAAAACAGTTCTTTGAGGTTCCTCATATAACAAAATGGGGAAGAAACATTTTTGATCAATACTCCGAAAGTACGTCACCTCTGATTTTGCAACATATTTTTTCTACCTGTGTGGTACTAATGAAGTAATTTATAAGATTATGTGAAACACTTTCAAGAAACTAAATAAATATCAGTTTTACGTATCTTGTAATTATATAATTTTTAAGATGTTATAGTGATTTTATAGGTATAATTTGTCAAATGTTAGTCAACAACATCTGGGCCCTGCTAATAACATTTGTCTAACAGAGCTGTTAGAGTACCGCTCAGCTAAGGGAATACTTTAGTGTCCGATTCACGCAGGTTGGAACTTGCATTAGTGTAGATAACCTACGTATCTTAATGTATCTGAAGGCATTACACAATTGTCCCACTTACCCGCAGTATACAAAGGCTAGACATTGTCTTCTAGTTGCTCCTAAAAATCTCTGGGTTTAGACTTGGTAACACTCCGTGTGCATTGTTGCTGAGTTACCCTGGAGGCTAATTCACCGGCTCATATGCAGCAGACATAACCCCCCCCCCCATAGCTACACAGTATCTTGTATATTTTATGGCTTTATCTCTTGAAATGACGACACAGTGCTATTCGGTAGGTATTCACGTTTCACAAAACAGCACGCTGTGGCTTCTACGGACACTTTCATTAATTTACTTCACTTCTGGTTGTGTCACAACCTGACAACCTTATACTTCCTTCATATCAAGGGAGAAAAGCAGAAATGTACAAAAACGAGCGCTGCTCAGCCTCAGGTTTTCTACGTTATTTTCCTTTCTTTCACATTTACCGAGACACAAAAGCGTCCAAGGAAAAATACATTCAGTATATAGCATTTTAAAATTAGGAAAGGAAATTGGCTTTTCTAGTTGTCTGTTGCAGGAGTTCTCGTGATGTACCATCATGCTTATGTCTGTCACTTCAGAGACTTTGTCCATCAGAAGAAAATTCTCAAATATTGAGTCCCGCGAAAGACCCCATGAAACGGTTGCCTGAAACTTTCAAGAACGTAAATTAAGAATGTAATTTCACAAGTAACATATCAGCTTAGAACATGGTTCTTTTGAGCAAGTGTTAAATTTTTATTTAATCCCCATTTTTTAAAATTCATATTTATTGTATCATAGCGTGTTTTGGTTCCCTAGCACGGAATGTGGCCCGGGATCGATCCCATCCCTAGGGTTGCGGGGTTTTAGTCATGGGTATAGGACCGGTGTCCACTCATCATCGTGAAGAAATTGGGAAGCTTATGATAGGTAAGCGGCCCTGGTCAAGAAAGCCAAATCTCCGGCTGGGGGTACCAGGATGCTGACCACATCTCCTTCCCATATCGCTTGGATGATCGCCTTGCGTATGTGGGCGTAAGGCCGGCAGTCGGGTTGGCAGGCTTTGATACTCTATGGGTTGTTGTTAATTTACAAAATCACATGTTGTTCCATGGTTCGAAATTATCATTGTTGCTTATTTAAATAATATGAGTTAACTTATAAATCGAAGCGGGAAAGCTACAATGCTTGCAATTATGTAGTTTCGCATTATGTCATGTTATGGACCTGGCAAATTTCACACCACCAATTAACCGTTTATACCAAACGGTAGCAGCATTTGCTTTGATTTAAAGACATTGACTCCTGCCTAAGGAAGATGCTTTGTTTTTATTCACGTCCTCCAGCCTTGTCATATCGGACGATGAATGAAATGGGTGAAATGATGTTCGAATTAGCCCAGGGTAATAAACTTTAGAGTTACGCCGCATTAATCTTTAAAGGTTAAGGGAAAGCCCCTTTATAAGCTTTATCCGTGTAACTCCCCCTAACCGAGATTCAAACTCAGGACTTCTTGAACGTGAGACAGATACGCTGCCATCTACGGCATCGAGGCGGGCAAATGCCTTGTTTGTAATTTGGAAGGCTGATATTAACGTCTGGGACTCGGTTTCTGGGACCCGCCAATCTAACAACTGAATTTCCCCTCTTTACTCTGATGGGCAAGGCGTATCGGAGTGATTTCTCTACTAGCACAAATTTCCTTTTGCTAATCACATATACACTTATATGCCCTTTCACATTCAGATATACAGTGTTGTGCTGTACCAATTGATGTAGGGTGTTATATGGTAGTCTACGGAGTCATCTCTTGTGGGTGAGGTCACTCTGGTTCTGATCGAAGAAAAGCTTCTTTAAATAGTCCCTGATGTGAGCGGGTCATCATGACGGACATCTGCGTTCTGTCAGTGGCCTATAGCCTCCTTAAGTGCCTTTCCTCATCCGTTCCTCCTGGACGTGATAAGCACTGACCAGTCATACGTATAGAATATGTTAAGTTTAATTGAGGAGAGAATATTTTGGTGTATATTTGCATAGCTGATATCAGCTTTAGAGTAATACTCATGTGAATCTCTAGATTACATTACAAAGGAAGAATTGTGCTACAAATCCATCAAGCTGTTCAATGGAAATACTACTAAATCAAAGCCAATATAATTACCTACTTAAACATGCAGCTAACTCTGCAAAGAGCATGTGAATATTCGCATAAGATAAATAATGCTTTCCGTTTCTGCAAAAGAAGTTTCAAAGTAAAATTGAAGAAGTATAGCATAGCTGCCAACTTCTGCAATTCAGCCGTTTTCTTTCAATACTTGAAACTAGAACTTCTTCACCAAATATTTAGTAAGATCTAAATCCCTACATTTCTGTTTACAGTTAGCCCATTCTCTGCAAGAAATTCAAGTTCTTCGAAAGGCAAAAGAGATGAACGTATGTAGCTTTACAGAGCTTCATATTATTCAACATTTAAAAAGAAGTTGTCAGGCCGGGTTCAGATTCACCAATCGCACAGTGATTGCTGGTGAAGTTCCAGTAAATATTCTCGTGTATCATCAACTTAGTAACTGTTAGTCACTGGTGAAATTATTTACACTGTTTTTGGCCTACGATATGGAGTCGTAAAACCACAGATCGTAAGTGGCCTAATTCAAAATATTAGCTTAATATTCTTTTCTAGCAGCTAAAGATTGTCACAGTTAGTAATTCATGTACTATATGTACACATAAACGTAAATAGCATGTTTGTATGGTTTTATACAACTCCATGAAGAAGTGCATATCAATGAATTAGCGTACTGAACATTACGACAATATTATTGGTTTCACATCTTGATATATATTATCTTGCATGGCCACTGGATATAATCGTCTATCCCTTCAGCTTTCTTTATTTTAGATCGATGCTGAAGGACTGCAGTGCTGACTGATGCTAATTTACAATAACAACGGTATCATAGTATACATTATCGTCAGATACACTTTTCATACCATTCTGCACGTCCTCAGCACAGTAGACTAATTAAATGAGTGTGAAATGAGCTCAAAGACAATGTGCAAGGTGCACACAAATGGGGAATTCAGCCCTTTGCATGGCGTCTTAACAAAGCAACGCATTTGTACGTACGGCCAATTTCTTGAGACAGGCGTGGGATTACCTCAGGATTATGTTGGGAGTGAGATAGTCAAATAACGGTCATCTGTATCAAATGAAGATTCACTGAATATCTCGACTGTATTACTAATGATCACAGCTATGATCATTAACTTTTTAATCCCGCCTCGTAGCGTAGATAGTAGCATGTCTGCCTCACATTCAAGAGGTCCCGAGTTCGAATTTCGGTCAGGGTGAGTTACTTGGATAAGCTTTTTCCGGGGTTTTCCCTTATCCTTCAAGACGAATGTCGGGTAACTCTAAGCTCCAAGGAACCTGGACTATTTCACCCAATTCATTCACCGTGCGATATGACTTAATGTTGGAGGACGTAAATTGCAAAAAAGTAACTGTTTAAGAAGGTGATAAAGTAATTTCGAATTTTACAACAGTGAGCTTGTTTGTAAAAATTACAAATTAAAAATGGACAGGACACTAAATTATACCTTCACATTATAAATATGCAAAGAATTGCAATCCTCAAACTCAATATCAAGCAGACTTACTGTCTTGAACAGAACTTGAATGTCTAAAATTCTCCTAGATGTTTTAATGCATAATTTGGGCTACACGTCAAGGGAAGACAATTCTTAAAAGTCCCCTTTTTGTGGAAGAATAATGACTACGTTTATATATTTGTGATTTTGAAGGTCCTTCTAAAATATAAGGGCATGCAATTTGTTATAACAAAATCAATACTAAGATCATAAAACCAATATTCCACCTTTAAACGTTCAAAGTAAAGAAACTATAATAATAAAATATTATGGTATAATTTATTACTGATAAGGAGTATTATCTAAGGCTTCAGAATTTAAGGATTTCCTAAACTTCTTAATAAGTGAGATATAGCAAGTTTTGAAATCCACATTAGCAGCTATATAAACATTCCGAAATAAAGCCTAGAATCCACTTCAAAGTTGCGGATGTGCCTGTGTGCAGATTTTGTACTTACAACAGGTTATGAAATAGTTTACAACCTCATTATGATCTGTGTATACTATGTGAGATCCATTTGTGTACTATAACATGCATGAACTGTTAGTATACATTTAGATGCATAAAACATGCTTTATTTCTGTTGCTGCCTATGGAATTTGCATATTACTTTATCGTATCTTCAACACAGGTTTTAAGTAAAATACGTTCTTAATACATTTGTCTCATTCAGATAAACGACAGACCTAATTCATAGTGTAGATTTAACACTTCTGGTTCTGGTCTTTATTTCGTCCTTTTATTTAAAATTGTACCTTCAAAAATGTTGTCTGGAAGATTTACACTAAAGACTTTTTTTGTAATTTGGGAAGGACTCGTATATTCCTTATATAGTATTAGTACAAAAATGGAGATATTTTTGTACTGTCTGTAAAATGTAACATAGAAACGCCCTGTCATAAAACTACATTTTGACAGCAGAAAACGAACAGAAGATTTGGAGTTGTTTCGTGCTGCAGGAACATCGAATTGTCGATGCTAAAGTCCAGTCACAATTCTTAGTTACTGAACGTTACTGCACATGAAGGTTTATAATGTTTTTGTAATATTTTACACATACCTAGTGTATCATATATGCTGGCGATCTCATAATATTTTTTCTTGTGCTATGCTGTGGGAATGTTAGGTGTTTGAACATCAAGCTGAAGAAATTTAATTTAGTGGAAATTAGCTTTATGCTGGTCATGTTTCAGTACCGAAGTATGTCTTCCACAGCTTCACAGGATAATCTGGATTCGAGTTTGACCCCATCTTCTGGGCAATACTTACGGAAATTCTTCCAAACCCTTTCAGGAATAAATTTCTTCTTCTTCTTCCTCCTCTTCTTCTTCTTCTTCCTCTTCCTCTTCCTCCTCCTCCTCTTCTTCTTCCTCTTCCTCCTCCTCCTCTTCCTC
>CM060948.1:62214537-62292037 GCA_030765055.1 Mantis religiosa
TCTTCTGTACCTATCCATTCTTGAGGAGATAGCTTCCACTTGTAATTCATTTCTTATATTTTCATTCTGACTCTATCTTCTCTTGTAAATCCTTTTATTCTTCTCAAGAATCTCATTTCGCAACTTTGTATTCTGTTGATGGTTCTTTGTGTAGGTACCCAGTTTTCACATCCATAAAGTAAGGTTGGGACCGCCATTGTCTTATAAATTTTTATTCTTGTTTCAGATCTTGTTTTATTCTTTAGGGTTTTGTGAATTGTTCCACAAATTGTTTGAAATGTCATTAATGTTTTGTTCGTCTCTTTATCATTCTCATTGCTGATTTTACACCCTAAATAATTGAAGGAGGATACTTGTTCCAATACTTTGTTATTAACGACTATTTTCGACCTTATTGGTATTTTACCCCAGTTTGCCATTATTTTTTACTTTTCTATTAATATTTCAATATTAAAACTTTTGCATATTTGGTTAAGGTGGTGTATTGAACGTTGTAGATCATCTTCTGCTTGCTGTATAATTACTACATCATCTGCATATAACAAAATATTTAAAATATTTCCTTGGGCTACTTTTATGCCTGCGTCAATTTTTTGTCTCCAATTTTGGATTAGTTTATTAACATAGATGTCAAAAAGTGTGGGTGGCATTGGGCAGCCTTGTCTGACTCCTTTGTTAGTTACAATTTCTTCTGATGTCTCTGTATTGAATCTTAAAATTACTTTAGTGTCCTTGTATAAACTTTCTGCTACCTTTACCAAATGTCTTGGGTAGCCTTGTTCTTTCATTATGATCCACAGCTTTTCTCGGACTACATTATCAAAAGTATTCTGGAAATCTATAAAGCTATATGTGTCTGCAGATTATGTTCTCTTCTTTTCTTCAGTATCTGCTGCAATATAAGAATATTATCTGTTGTCGATCTTCCTTTCCTGAAACCACTTTGTTCTTCACCTATCAGGGATTCAGCTATTATTTTCACTCTTTCATTTATTATACTAGCATACAATTTATAGATTGAACTCAGAAGGCTAATGCCTCTGTAATTCTTGCATTGTCTTCTGTCACCTTTTCTAAACAGTGATATCACTTCTGCCACTTTCCATCTCTCTGGAATTTTTCATTTTATCCAACATTTGTTCATGATATGTAATAATCTTAAATGTAACAACATTCCTCCGTTCTTTAAAAGCTCTATATTTATCTTATATTCTCCAACTGCCTTTCTATTTTTCATCAGAGGAATAAAATATGCTTGCCCTGATTACACTAGTCGGCAAGGTTTTCTACACAAGAAATCTGATTAGTGGATATAGTGTACTTTTTTCATACTGAATTCAGATATGTAGTCAGAATTTTTCCATCAGGCCCAAGTTTCTGTGACAGCTACTTTTTAAAATCTGATTTTAGGGTTTTCTTTGACCTGTTATAGGAACCTTTACCTCATATGTTGCGATTTTATCCCAGCTATAAATAAGGAAATGATTTGTAATATTATGCTGAAGAACCATAAGTCAAGGCTGTGCAGGTTCATTCATGTTTGGATATGTACAGACCTGTTCATCTGGTATTGTTATGTGTCAGTATTGAGTTTGTTCAGTAGTTAAATATTTCCTTCCTTTCTTTTCCGAAGTGTATTGTGTATGTAATGTTTCAGGGCTTTGTTTTTTCATCATGCCAAGAAAGTATGTAAATCATGTAGACAGTTTCTGCTATATTTGTGGTGAACTGGCCTTCAAGTCTCAGAGGCGAAATTTGACCCCACTTGTAAAGAAGTGAAATCACCTTTACTTTGGCTGTCAGGCTGGTTATTTTAATAAGAGCTGAGCACCGGATACATGCTGTGTTTCGTGAGTTAAGACTGCTGACTGGTAGAAAAATGGTACACATTGCAATTTGCAGTTCCTATGATTTGGAGGGAACCAAATTATCATATAAGTGATTGTTATTTATGTTTGACAAATATAAAAGGAATCACATCTAAAACAAAACATACATTAAGTATCCGAATTTGCAATCTGCAATAAGACGTGTCTTACACAATGAACAGTTCCCTGTACCACTATATGCAGATACGACCCTAGGTGATAACTCTGATTCTGACCTAACTGAAACTGAAAATGCTTCAGATAAAAATAAAAATTATCCTACATATGAAACCAATGCCCGTTCATAAGAACCACACTTTCCCAAATCAGAGAGACCTTAATGACCTGATTCGGGATTTAAATCTATTTAAACAGCAAACCGAAGTTTTAACTTCCAGACTCAAAGAGTGAAATCTACTCCAAAAAGAAGTAAGAATATGTAGTTATCGTGGCCGTCATAGTCATTTCAAGGACTGTTTCTCTGAAGAAAATGAATGGTATCATGTTTTGTAATGATATTTGTTCAGTTATTGAAGCTCTTGGGCTTCAAGACAAGCCAGATGAGTGGCGACTATTCAGATTCGTCTACAGTTAGTTTGAAGACTGTGCTGCTACATATTGGCAATGAACTTCCATCAATACCTGTAGCGTATACTGCTGATATGAAAGAGACTTATCAACAAATGAAACTAATTTTATAGAAAATACAATATGGAAAATGTCAATGGAATATCTGTGGTGATTTAAGGTTCATTGCTTTATTGCTTGGTTTGCAACTTGGGTTCACCAAATTTTGCTGTTTTTGTGCCACTGGGACAGCAGAGATAGAAAGTCTCACTATGCTAAAAATCATGGCCTAAACGTGCATGTTATCCCTGGCCAGAAAAATGTATCATATGTCCCTTTAGTTAAATCTGAAAAAGTATCATTGCCTCTATTGCATATTGTTAGGAGCAATGAAAGATTTCGTCAAAGCTATGGATAAAGAGTCTTATGGATTCTTGTACCTGAAATCGAAATTCCCCAAAGTCAGTGATGCTAAACTTAAAGAAGAAATTTTTTTAGGACCACAAATCCGGTCATTAATGGGTGATAAGCATTTCTAAGGACTGTTAAATTCACTGGAGTAGGCAGCCTGGTAGTATTTCAGCAGTTTATGTTTCAATTTTCTTGGAAAGCATAAAGCAGAAAACTATCGTGACATAGTAACTGATCTTCTGCATTCTTATAAACCTATGGGATGCAACATGTCTTTAAAAATTCACTTCTTGTACTCTACTTAGACTTCTTTCGCGAAAATCTTGGAGCTGTCATGGATGAGCACGGTAAGCGCTTTCACCAGCAAATTTGCACTATGGAAAGGAGTTACCAAGGCAAGTGGAGTTCCAATATGCTGCCTGACTACTGCTGGACCAAAAAGAGGGACACTCCAGATGCAAAATATGCCCGAAAATCACTATCTACCACTTTCATGGTAAGTTAGAATGAGTAGTTATAATTTTGTGTTAAATAGCTAGTTACGGGATTTTTTAGAATATTATAAAAATTCAAATAAATATCACACAAAACTCCTGCCCGATGGGGAAAAACGAATATTATATTTGAATTCAGCACGAAAAATACTTCTAGAAAATGTTATTTTAATTCTTGTGAAAGAATAAACGTTCATTTTTGTCGACTAGTGTATCACTTCCCGAAACGGGTATACTCTATTTGATAGATCAATATGACTGTATGACCCTTATAGCCATGCCTTTGGGAAACCAAAGAGGCTTGCAAAGATTAACACAAACTTACCGCAAAATAAAATTACAATTAAACTTTGTCAAGTGTGAACATGTTCTGCTAGGTTTATTTTCACCTCTATTTTCTTTGTAACAATTCCTAAGAGAAAAATATATTTCAGTACCTATCTTAAGTTTGTCATTTGATATTAGTGATGTAAATTATATGTGTATCTTAGGTTCAAAAAATGTTGGTTTTGTTGAAATATACGTAATAAGCCTCTTTGCATTAAGAACCGTGTAACAATCAGTACTATGAATTTGTCGTATGCAAAATAGTCGGATTACAGAACTAAAGAAATTAAACCAATCTATGTGTACTACATATGTTAGTATTTTAACAACCAGGCTTTCACTTCTAAAGCCTAGCGGGAACACAGTTGCATTATTAGAAGACCTGTAATAATACGTCAAAAGACGCATAGGACTTAATTCGGGCGAGTGAGAGATTTTTGTGGCATAATATTTAAATCGGCGGAACTAGGTTAGCTTCCCAATATACAAGAGGAAATGTTTTACATGTCAGACGGCAGATCTACAAAGCACTAGAATGGGTTTCGACACATCAAGATGTTTCTCCTGTTGCTATGGAATATTGTCTTTAAGTAATATTGTTATTTATTGTAAACATTTCAAATTAAGTTGAACTTAGCATTCTTATGTTAATCTACATTTGATGTAAATTTACCAACATTTTCATATATACCTTTTTTTTTTCAAAAAATTTCAGGTGAAACAGATACTAACTTGGAAATTAATTCTAGACTTTTATAAATCCTTAATATATCTGAATTCCTTTTAACATCATTGAAAGCATACAAGCTAAAGTGATATCTGCGCCAAACACTAAGAGAGAAACATAAATGTTAAGTGGGAAGTGTTTTGTAATAATTTCGACCGATGTTTTTCCAGAATAATTCTGTCCTAGTGTTCATTACAGTATTTAAACATAGATTGTTCCTTGGAATTAATATACAATATACATAAAATTTAATAATTATCGATATAAAGCAATAATTAACTTGAAACATCTAGTTTATATAAGTTGCTGAACACACACCATAACGGCGCAGAAATATTATGTTCACTTAACTTATAAAGCTGAATATTGAAAATACAAATTGAATTGTATTGATTGGTTATAATTGGACTGAATATACAAACTAAAAGTCACTTGAAATAAGCTTAAAAGCCAAAACAGTACAAAAACTATCAAAATTGCATTGAATAGATTACACCCACACATTAGAAAACCGTGTAACGGTTCAAAATTATGTTCTTTGCCTCGCGAAGTTTCAGTGAAGTGAACAAAACTGATCAACAACCGTTTGGTTTCAGCAAGATTTCAGTGATTTTAAGCTGCTCTCATAATGTGCCCTTTGATGTATCATAATTCATACCATTAATAATAAATAAATCAAATGAAAATTTAAAG
The DNA here is from genome assembly GCA_030765055.1 of Mantis religiosa. Classification (NCBI taxonomy): domain Eukaryota; kingdom Metazoa; phylum Arthropoda; class Insecta; order Mantodea; family Mantidae; genus Mantis; species Mantis religiosa. The sequence continues at coordinate 62,219,625 of CM060948.1, forward strand.
AATCAATTGCACACAATACCATTAACATATTACGAAATTGTAACACTCATTTTCAGAAGTTGTTAAGTAAATGTTTTTGAATAATCCTGTTAAACACATGATAAGCACTCTGAATACCAGTTCTGTTTTAGTGCTAAAAGATTCGCAAATCAGAAGAGGTTAGGTCGTACTTATTTATGACCCTGGCATGTTGATTGGACATCAATTTCAGAAATAAAAGTTGTTAAGTCAACCTTTTCGAGTTAGATGTTGTTAAGTCAAGTAGTTGCTGCATTAGCCGTTTGGTGGTGCAACTACACTGTGCTACCCAAGCTCTTTGATATCAGCTGTTGATATATTTTAGATTAGACATTAGACATTTTTAGATATTCCTCAGGTGCACTTTCAGAGAGTCTATCTGTACTTCCCAATACCAGGGCACTCTTTCATGCCTATTGACAGAATTTTTGGCAATATTGGGAACAAGAAAGGATCAATGGATTAAGTCTTAGTCCCTTCCACATGGGTGAAACTGATCAAAAATTACAACAGAAGAAGCCCATTGAAGTTGTCCCTGGCCGATAATGGGGAACATGGTGGCGCTCCAGTTGTTGAAGTTTTTTACTTCAAAGATGCCCAACCATGTCTTTGAAAGAAGTATTCTTGAATTCACTTTAATCCGGGGTGTGTATTTCCAAAGAGGATGTGTACCAGAAGTTCGTCACACAATGTCTTCCTCAGTTTATCGCCCTTAGTCTCTTATGAGGAGAGTAGTGAGGTGGCAAGCCTTACACAAGGCATGTGATAGTGCGAAAAGTACATCAGATAGGCTTCGGAAGATTAAGAAGGCAAAATATTATGATGTTCATTCACTACTAGAACATGTCATTTTGCCAGAAGGTACCACAATTTATGACACAATGACATATGGAAGTGGTGTAGAAGATGATGTAGTAGAGATGCAGTGATGCTTTGATGACAATGTTGTAAGTCAATCCATGAAGAGCATATTGGATTAGTCCAAATTAGCGACGTATAGGTGGAAATAAAGTAATAGTTTATCCATGGCTACATATTATAATACTGTATAATGGAAAAACTCTAACTTTAAGAATCAGAAGATATCACACATGCTGCATATGTCAAACCGTGAGAAAAGCTTCAACAGAGAACTTTGTACCTCCAAACGGACCCATCACATAAAATTCTTTCATTTGTATTACTATTTTGGTATTTAAAATTACTTTTGAAAACACTGAGCAGCTCTCCTGCACAATTTTGAAACAGTGACTTAGCAACTTATGCTTCTGACCGCTTCAATTCTTATCAGCTATACATATTATAATATGCAGAGTGGCTGTAACAAAGGAAAGTAAATAAAACAAAGTCTTCACAATTATGGAGTGCAAAAACTCAGTCTGCGTTATTTTCTCCTGTGTAGGATATCAGGCAGTTTCGTTGGAGATTCCAGTAATTGTTTACCATCATATGCCTGTCCCACCTTCCTTGATATCCTTCTTTCATAACATGGATGTCCTGATAGAACCGTTTCTCACCGAGTCACAAAGATTGCCAGGAAATCTATGGAGAAGGGTACTTTTGTGCTGATATTAACCCTCCAACTATGAGAGCTTTTGAGTTTCTTATGAACTAATTCTTCATAGTTATGAACTTCACGGTTGCCAATCAATTCCTTACCACAGACACAAAATAACGAGGGTAATGTTTCAATGTCAGTGACGGCATTACTGAAACTCGAGCCCTGATAACCTGGCAAATTTGAAGACCATTGAAAATTCATGTTTTTGGTTTTTCACAACCGAGTCTGGGGAATTATCTCCTTAAGCAACTCACGCAATTAGAATATCTGTCTGAATGTTTAAAAATCTGCCTTATGAGCCTTAGGTTCATATCGAGCTGAGGGAGAATTATGAACCAAAAGCTCATGTGTAATGTTCTGTTATAGATTCCCTTGAAGATCATGCCATCTCTTCTCAATGAGCTTGCTAAGCTCCACATGCAGATGAAACAAGAATATTTTCTATATCCATTTTGCTGGGTACTGACCATTTTAAAATTTAAACATATAGGACATTTGTGTTGAAGATAACTGATAGCGTCTCTCTGCTGAAATATATTAATGAAGTTATATTCTTTGTGAAGTTTTGTTGAGTGGGGAAGAGGAATGGCGTGTATGATTGACATAAATGAATCGTTCCCATGTGTTAAATCATTTACTTGTGATTCTTCGAGTCTCATTCTCATACTATGTTACATTTGTGCCATGTGAGTCCATAATTAGCTATAAAGGAATATAATGATATTGATTATAATTTAAAATAATTATTTTCATTTCTTGTGTCCAATGCACTATAATTTCCTTATTTCTCGAGAAGTTCTAAGTTAATGTAAATCTAAGCGGTGCATGATCAAAGTAGCTTATTTTCACACCATAATAGTTTCTAAATGTTATGAAGAGATGCCGTTAAATTTAGGTATTTAAAGGAAAAATTGTTAATATCTGGAGGACTCTCGGAGATGTATATAGTCCTGCTTTTGAATGTGGACATTTAATAGATATTACTGGTGAATTTAGGAAGAATGTTAGCGTGTTCCCTGCCTTATATAAAGCCACTGTAATTGATAGCTTCTAAAGCATTTAGTTGTAAAACTGTAATCATACTGCAGCGTTTGCACAAGCAAAATTACAATACTATGCAAATTAAATACATAAACCTTGCCGCAACAGCCCTAAGAGGGCCAAGGCCTACCAACCCGACTGCTGGCCTCAAGCCCACTTACGTACGGCAGAGGTGGGCGATCTTCCAACCGATACGGGGAGGAGATGTGGTCAGCATCTCGTCTTCCCACAGCCGGAACGTTGGTTTCCGTGACCAGGGCCGTTTACTTATCGTAAGTTCCTCACTTTCCTTACGATGCTGAGTGGGCACCGGTCCTATACCCGGGACTCAAAGTCCGCACCCCATGGGTGGGATCGAACCGGGGCTGCTTTCCGTGGTCAGAGACCAAGGCATGCTGCCTTAGCCCGCTACGCCACGGCGCAAATTAAACATGGGCAAATAATGTGCCGCTCTAAAAGAGGAGCCTAATCAGAAAGAGGTTCCATTAATATGTATCATTTTATACTTTACAAAAAATATATAAATAATTATCTTTTCAACAAAACGCAAATAAAACTGGATTTTATCCACCTTCCCCCAACACTTGTCAGTCAGCAGATAACATGCCATTGGAATTTAGCAGTCCAAAGTAGAAAATTCATGTGTTGCTGATTCAGTTGGATTGTGAAAAAAACTATCCATCCCAACATATTCACAACAGGTTTGTTGAAGTTGAATTTGCAGCATCCGCCGTTAGTTTAAAGCGATTGTTGAAAGACAGCCTTTCAAAACTGCGAGGCCAACCTCTGCTCAGCAAGGGGAGACTGCAAGAAATTTCTTTCTTTTACCAGAATGCCTGAGAATAATGCAAGTGTCAATGAAGCTTTTTGTTTACTTTGGTAAACAATAGTGCATACCTGATTTATATTTAATTGTGGATTTTGCTTAGAAGCCGCAGAAATGTTATCCCTTATTCGAAAGTGACCTTTGATGTAGCTTTCGGGTCAAATGCATAATTTTAACCGACTTTCGATCGGTATAGAAACACTATGACAATTGACTAAGGGCGATAAAACGATTATTACCTAGTTAACTTTTCAGGTAAAACAGAGGAGTATCACCGGCATATGTGGGCTTTATGCTTGTGCTGCTTAAAAAGAGGCAATTCTAGGAGATAAACTAATAAAGGAGAGCTAAGAAGAAGCAAAGAACATTAAAGCAATGAGCCTTTTTACTTGTCAAATAGATATAAGGGAACAAAAGATATAATGAAGGTTATAGTGCGCTGTCTTTTGTGTAATTGCTTCCAATCATTAGTAGGTATATGCCGCAAGGAAATTTATCCTTAACTCTAACCTGGGAATATTAACAACCATGGAACGCTAATAAGAGGGGAATGTTACGTTTCCCCGTACATCATTCTTGAAGGTTCGGAAGAAAGGATCGGTTTAATGTGGCGGAAGGATACAGTTGCCTGAGCACTACAAAGCTATGACGCGTACTACGGAAAGAGGTAAAGCCAGCGTCGGTGATCGCACTTGCTGCCAAATCACCTGTTTAAATTACCACCGCGTCCCCAATGTCTGCTTGCGTTTGGGTGGCGCTATTCTGGAAGCTGGAGAATGAGTCCTATAAAAATCTACATGCGTTTATGAGACCTGTAACAACTAAGAAAGAGATTACGAACTTGGTCTTGAATTCTAAAACTTGACCTGTATGCGATGTATAGTGTTACAACTATATTTGCTATTTTATTCGCCTCTGACACACCTTTGCTTTGTTTTCCAATTTTTGCACTGGAGGAGGTTTACGTTTCAACATATAAAGCTTAGAGAAAATGTCTGACATATATTAGTAATTTTACCCTTCTTTTAAGCACTGTACTTGGAGTCGCCTCTTTTTTAACGTTCTGGAGCATTTTAGCCATAGATGAGAAGGTACTTGCATATAGGGTAATCAAAATTGCCTTTTAGGATGGATGTTAAATTGCAGACATCATTCGCTAAATCACTTGGCCAATCTACAATAACTTCAAATCAAGAGTTTTGTAGATTAAACAGCATTTTATACTAGCAACTATAACTCTTTGTGAGCACAGTGCTTCTACTCATTTAGTACCTTACTCTTAGATATCGGAATGCTCATTTTCCTGAGGCTGTAAACAGTTTATTTACATTCTAATAATTACGGTTCAGTTAATTTTCGTTGGCTTAAGCGTTTCATAACTTTCCTGATTTAATGAGCTTAAGTTTATTCAAATGAAAAACAATGATTTAAATTGAACGTATAATTTAAAAACGCAAGTTCGCTCTGTGAGGTAGTATGTTAAAAATGTTTTCTTTTAAATCTCAAGCAATATTTCAATTATATTATAATTCTTACAAGCTGTAACTTAATGACTACTGACTTTATTTAATAGTAAGTAACAGAATCTTAACACATATGTACGGTTTCATTTCAACATAAACCATGATTTTTATGTTTAAATAACACATAATACAAAAATATGCATTACGTTTGAGAGATAAAGATGATCGAAACTAAATATTGTTCCGGTGCTAATTTGCTTACTATAGATAAAGTTTTTCATTAAGTCATACAATTAAGCTCAAACAACATTTTGCAGCATAACATTTGAAATGTTGGAGGTTTGTGGATGCCATGACATTAATTAAGAAGAAAAACGCCTTTGAGTGGCACGTATTCTATAATCGAGCAAGTTAAACTTACCTATTAAATCGTATGTGCTATTCCTTTTCAGTATAAAAGGGAAGCATTATATGAAGGAATGCATTTTTTTCCAATATTGGAACAACATCCAAACGGGAAATATCAGTAACATGTGTTTAACGGCTCCCAGCCGAAGTCCAGATAGAAGGTCTATGCTTCCCTCTGTCTAGCATCTGGGTGGGATTCAGATTGAAGTCCAAACTTCTTGACTATGTTTGTCGTCAATCTATGTAAGGTTCGAAGTTCAAGAGGTTTATACATGAAACTACTGAATGTAGCCGTGTTTTCATTAGTAAATATGATGGGCAGATAAAAGGACAGTAGGTACTAATAGCACACAGTGTTAACTTTTTCGTTATTTCCTGCCCTTCGATAGAGCAAGAATGACATCATAGTTGACTGGTGAGTCTATATTGAAATTACAGTGCCCTCTACGGAAAAGAGGCAGTACTTTTTGCGGAATAGTAAGCAAATTACAGCGCTCTGATTGTGGTTGAGCTCGTAACTAATACCACCAGCTTCCCCTGGATATGAACACAGAGCACTGCGACTTCATGGTTGAATGCTTCTTTCGTACCAGCGTTAAAATTGGTGCGACATATAAATATAATTTACACCACTAAATAGAGGAGTTTATGCAACACTATCCAGCATTCAGACAAGTCCCTCGGAGAGTAAAGTTGCAAAAGTGTCCAAGTACCGTCAAATTGACATACTTTTGTTTGCAACATAAACGTCTTACGTTTTATCAGTATATGATATACATTTTTTGTCATTCTCCCTCTTAATTAAAATGTCTATTAATGTTGGTATGCTTATTTCTTTAAAAGACAATCGGTGCATCAAACAATTCCAAGATACAGGATCAGTTACTCGCAAAACGAGAGACACTAGATGCTATAAAGTGTCTGGACTCAATCTAGAAGCAATAAATAATGTTATGACAGAAAGGACTCAAGCATACCTTCTCGCAGTGTTTAAGGGGAAGAGAGAAAGGAAATATAAGGAAGTGGAATATAAGAATATGTACTAGAGATATTTTCTTGTTTAGACTTGGATGAAGCTTTGTACATATTGTAACACTAATTTATTTTTCATTCCTAGAACATGTTCTGCTAATTTTCTGGTTTGTAATGAAGTTACATTGTGAGGAAACTGTGAGTGATAGAAAACAATGAAATTGAAATATTTATATTTTGTGTGACAGGTTTACAATGAGTATGTATGCCTACTGTAACAGAAAAATAAATGTTCATCGTGGAATAAGTGTTCATTGACTTATCATTTCGTATATTCTTCATAGTATACTTTTATGCATAATTAGCTTTGCAGTGCATTGCATTGCAGTATAAATCTTAAAAAAAAACAGTTATCGTATCTACGCACCAGGTGAAATTGCACAACTTTATATTACGTGGGCACACCCACCTCTTAAATAATATATTTACCTGCTGGTAGAGGGAGGCCTCGAAGCTGCTATCAGCACATCAAATACGTTTGCAAGCCGCAAGGGGAATAGTATATAAACTCGCTCCATCAGAGATGCTATTGATGACCTCAGAGTTTGCGCGGTAAAACCACAGATAAAAATGAACACCGTGTACTAGTAGCAGTAGCAGCAGTAGTAGCAGCATATTTCTAAATCGGTCTCGATTATCACCATAATTGCCCACCACAGAACACAGAACTGATGCTGTATAGCATAAAATTATTGCTGGGCCATATCATTAGCAAATAAACTTGTACACTTATATGTACTATAATTAGCAAACGTAGTTCCACAAAAGCAGGTGCCTTCGATCCATAGTGGTGCTTATGGTTGTGCCACTATGCACATAAGTTTATACTTCTGATTGATGCCAGTTTATTTCGTTGCACTATTAACAACACGCTGTCTTAGCATTTCTCGAAAGGGAAGACTTCCTCCCCTAGATCTTTTCTTGTAACTCTGTACCCTGTATTCTTGCAGTCTCTACACACCATTTCCTCAATTATAAGTACTTGTCAATTAAACTAAGCATTACTTTTAGTATTTCTCGGAAGAGAAGAAATAGAATAATAAAGCTTCATATCTCCCAGAGCTACCGGATTTTACTCCTCCCTAAATTTAGCACTCGCATTTACGCAAGCGCAGTTCCCTTGACATGACATCCTTTAACATCTGCACGCCATGATTTTGCTATAAAAGAAAACTTCACAAAAAGTGCGGGCGGGTAAATTACAGGACTCCGATGTGGTAACATCTACACCGTAAGCAGTTGTTAAAGTACTATCATTAATATTATTAGCCTTTATTACACTTAGTTTCACCCGCTGGGTACGGAAGCTTGTCCTTTATTTTAATGGGGAAAGAGATTTGGCATAAAGGAACACGTCGGTAAACTTTCACTGCAGCGGACAAAGCTGAAGTTTGTCTTGTTTCTAGAAGCCCTAACATATATTTTATTAATTTTACTCTTAAAGACACACATTCCTGAGTTGGGTAGAAATGAAATGGTATAAGTTATGTTGACGGACAATTCCTATTTTATTTCTTTCGGATGTATTATTATTGTAGAGTTAATAATTGCTAAGGTAAAAATCTGTGGATTACCTTTAAAAAATCTATGTTGAGTTAAAAATCTCATACAAAGGCGCTTACTTATTATCCAATTTAAGAGATTTGATGATATATCCAAAACCCGGTGTTTTGTCAATTGTTATGTTTAGGTGATTGGATTAAATGAACGTAGGAAAAATTGTGTTAACATCTCGGTAAATGATCATTTGAATTGCATGCCCAAAAATATTCAAAATTTATACAGCTAAAAATCTATTTCATTTCATAGGTGCACCTGTGTTTATATGCAGTGATGTTCAAAAGTCCAAGAATTTTAAATGCTGCAAAGCGAGGAGCTTTCGAATTACGTCTTTTAAAACATAACGATATAAGGCGTAAGATATTTTAATAAATATGTTATATCTAAACTAGTTCATATTCTAACATGAATACATATACGTCCATGTTTATTTTGTGCGCTATGGTATTCTAAATAAAAGTTATATAAATACTATTTGAAATTTGTTGCCAGTAGCATTCAAAACAGGATCCTGTATATTTAAAACATTACTTATCTGAGAACCTACAAAGAATAAAAATAAGGACAAGCGCTGTGATATATTCATAGCAGATAAAATGTGGCTACATCTTTAGTTAAATTCAGTGAAAACATTTGAAATGGATTTTTAGTGGAGAATTTACTTAAACGATCCAACTATTTTAGCACTTGGTTTAAACAAGCACATGCCTGAATGTACATACGTTTCGTAGATTCCTTATGCACACAATAGCATCTTTCTAATACTTGTCAAGAACTTACTAAAGAAATATTCTCATTCTTATTGCGCTCTTTACGCACACAACATATACATGGTGTTTCCTAAGCACAGTATGGTAGAAGCTGTAACCCCGTCTACAAAAATATACGATTGACGTTCAGTTTTATTGCCTGTGAACAGAAATGAGTTTTACTGCGGTTGTATTTTTACTGAGATTTTCCAAGCAATGAGCCACATAATAAACAAAGTTTATGTAGTCCGTTTTAGGCTGAATTGTGTTTAAATGTAAGTAAGATGCCTCCTCTTACTACTTCTGGGTTTACATGTAGAGACCATGCTTGCAGGTTACTCTGCTTGAGGGCGGGGGGGGGGGGGGACAAGTTTATATATAATCTTCTGAATTATATGGACAAACTACTATTCTATACAGAGATTCTAATCCTTATCTGTCTAACATAAATAATAGAAGGCTAAAGAATGTTTGGGCTAAATACATTTCCGACGCAAGGTCATCGCAAACACAAGTGACATGTCTTCTAAAGCGTGAATAACAATGATGATAATATGCTAGTATCATGCCAAGTATGACACACTCACTTTTACAACTGACAGTTTGTTAGTGCATTAGACTATCGCTGACAGCACATGCAATAACAACCAAAACATATCAAACCAAACAACCAAGGCCTCAAGAATAAGAGAGAATAAATAAGGCGTTTGGCATCTGCCATGCTGAAATATGCTACATTTACCAGTAGAATTTCACAAAAGCAGGGCTTATCAAAAATATTCTTTAGAGCACCCTTTTGAGATACAGGCAAGCTGCTAAGCACTCCAACATTTTTCAATATCTTAAAAAGTCGAGTGCAAACTAACCAATGTATCAAGTACAGCATGTCTAAAAGAACTACACATTTTTAAAACACAATTATTATGACAGTGAGATGGTTGATAGCGTTTCTCTTAATTATGCCTCTTATGTTTGATTTCAAATTTGAAGTGCGCACTTGTGACATCTAGCCAAAAATTCCGTTTTTCTTTATCTAGTCAAAGTTGAGAAAACAGACTCGCATAAAGACGTGGACAAAATGACAGAACAACAGTCATCTCAATTCCGCCTATTTCAGAATAAAATTTATGCTAATTTATCTAAGAATCCTTCAGATCCGAAGATTCACAATATTCTTCTACTTTCCTATCAGAATCTAGTTCTATGTATACATTTAGCAAATTTTCTGATGGTATAACCCGTCAACAGGAAACGAATTTGTTGTTAAAATCCAGGAACAGCCTTCAAATAGAATTGTACGAAGTAGAAATGAATTCTTCTGCCAATTATTCCAAATAGGACAGAATTTGTACCAGCAGTTCATCCTGACCACTTTTCTTGTCAGGCAGAGTTTCATTCAGGGGATGAAAGGATGAAATATTGCTTTAATTCAAGTCGTCGTTTCAATAAATGCAGCTTCTTCAGGATGCCTCTGGTGACATAAATCAACATAATACTGGTGAATTTTTCTGAACATTAGAGTTCAGCTATACGAAAACAGAAAGGATTCAGAAAGTTAAGCCAAAGAAACAGCAACCGTTTCGCTCGCCTTGGTAGCGTGGTGGTAGCATGTCTGCCTCGCGTTGAAGAGGTCCCGAGTTCGAATCTCGGTCAGGGTGAGTTACCTGGATAAAGTTTTTCCGGGGTTTTCCCTTATCCTGTAAGACGAATGTTGGGTAACTCTAAGCTGCATGGACCCCGGACTCATTTGAGCATCGTTTCACCCATTCCATTCATCCTCCAATATGACTTAACGTTGGAGGACGTAAATTAAAAAAAATAAAAATTAAAAAAGGCAACCGTTTCATTAGTAAATACATCCTTCAGTCCATTTTTCCTTCATAATGCATAAATATTTAGTCTTAGGACTTCAACTCAAGCACCAAACTAACATGTTCACTTCCGAGGGCCATGGACGCCTTGTGTGGAAGACAGAAAATTTATGTTGGGCATCATGGTCGCTAGAAAGGGTTTCAAGTAATCTTGTGTTCTGAGAGTTTGAATTTACGCAATTCACAATTATTATCCCATTCATTGCATTTGCAAGAGTTTTATGAATTGCCAAACTGCCAAATATTGTGTATGGATTACAGCATGGGTTCCAATATGTTCAGATTTTTACCTTTTTTCAGTTTAATAACTCAAGTACTAATATCAATAATTGTTGAAACACCGCCCATACATTCGTGAAATTTTTCAAGATAGTTCTTCCTCTATAAATTAACCATCCATGGTCGATTTCACACCTGAAACCTTTGATGTTCGGTTTTTCACACACTGAGAGATTAGTATTTCCTCACTTAAAGTTACATTAGTCACAAAGCCAAGCCGGTTGCATCAACATAATGAACTGAAAAACTTTCTGCGAGTTTTAACATCGCCATTAATAATGTTTTAATATTTTCAATAAGATCGTGAAGTCTGCCTCATATTGCAAAGGATACCTTTGTAACTTATAATGTTCCAAATTACCCAGATCTATGTTTGCAGCTAACAACAATTTTTGTTTTACAAGAGATTCTTTCATTGGATGCGCTTTTACAAGGAAGGAGGGCTGAGCACTAAGAAAGAACATTCATATCATTTTCGTGTCCTTAATTGTAAGTGCCCGAGAAATTAAGTTTTGAGCGCTTCAGTGAGCTTAGCTGAGCTACAAAATATTATTTAAGTGTAGTTTTAAACCCAGGTTATTAGTGTGCAAAAACTTTAGAGATCAATAGATCTCATCATATAACTGAGGAAACAATGACAGACTACGCATTGTGACTGTTGTATGTAGTTTTTTGACTACCCAAAAGTGACATGAAGTGCTGTCATACATTGCTACATAAATAGAAAGGTAAACAAAAAACAGAAATTTATAAATATCACCACAATTAATGCACGAAGAGCAGTGTCACTGGGAAGCGTTTGATTGGCAGGGCCACACTGAAACTATCCAAGGTAACGCTGTCATAAACTACCCCACATGCAACAGTGTTTTGTCCACATTGCATCCACAGACTAATAGTTTTGGTATCTCGTACACAATACTGTGTCCACCAGTGTTAAAGCTATAAAATAAAATAAACAAGGCAACCAAAGAGCCACCAAGCTTCATTAAATAATGTGACAGCATTCTTCTTAAGACTTTAAAACTGCGTATAGCTTTCTCAAGTTTGTGTACTAGCATTTTACTAAGTTTGTGTACTAGCACTTTACTAATTCCAATTCATCCTGCGCCTCCCCCAGGTTGGAACCTCTATCCTAGAGTGCTTAAAACGTTCGATGATAAACGCAAAAGTCTCGTGAACATCTGGCGTTAGAGCCTTTGAAGTGTACGGAACATTCGTCCTGTGGAAATACTAATCTAAGCACCGAGTAGCAGGATAATAAGCAATCTTTCTTTACACTTATATTGAACCGCTTACGGACATATTGACAAGCTTTGACATACCTAGGCTATGTTTTAACACTTGCAATAACTGTCCAAGATCTACCGCTAACCATGTAACCATGTTCTAACCGATTTACTGTTGTAGGGACAGTTGTCATATTTGAATAGATAGTCAAACTGAAAAATTCAATGCCATGGCAGGGATTTGAAACACGGATCTTCCGGTCTCCGACCGGTCGCTCTTAACCATTCAGCTACCATGGCCAGCGTGCCCTTGTAACATTAAATTCTCCAACTGACTCATATATTTCCCGGTAAACCACTGGGGGTTTTCATATACAATGACATATGCAGCTTTTAATGGCGACTTACTAACTGTGTAAGTACTTAAGTCTCAGGCTTTATAGTTACCAATATTAGGTTATTTATTGGAAATTTAATCATTCTTCCACATTAGCTGTGTGTAAGCTAAGATTTTAATAGATAGTCAAACTGAAAAATTTAATGCCACGGCAGGGATTTGAACCACGGTCTCCATCCGGTCGCTCTTAACCTTTGAGCTACCATGACCAACTGCCGTCATGAATCGTATGTTTTCCGGTAAATCATTACGGTCTTTCAGTCCGGTAATGAGGCTCTGAGAAACAAACAGTGTAATGACGATTTCAAAAAGCTTAAATTTCTTTTGTTGAACCCCTTGCTTGCGGGTTTTCACTGGTTGACTTCATTTGATCTGCGCACACTTACGTTGTAGGTTGGCAAAAATTGAAGGCTATCTGGTGGTTTCCAAGCAATTATTCAACATTTTCAACCCGTTAAATACAAAGTCGCATTGTTTAATCAAATGTTTAAAATACTGTTACGCACTTAGATTTTGAGGTCTCAGGATCTATAGGATATATACAAATATTCGAAAGCAATTCTACTTTGATTTTTACCCATGTATGCAAGTTAATATTGTTTGAACCATGAAACAAAACCTGGTATTGTTGCTTTATACTTGGGAAATCACTAACTTCCTCTTTGTTTCAACCGTCAACGTGCGGACCTTTGAAATCAGAAATGCTCATCTAGTAATAACTTTTAACGTCTTCTTTAAAAATCTATACTCTTAATCTAATTGAATAAACCCAAGTCACAAATTAGGTAAAACCAATTACTAGCGGTCAGAGCAGTTACTAACCTAGAAACATTTTGATAGCTTACGTTTAGGCACCAAACAAAATTTCTCAAAACGATCTGTTGTGCGTCTAAAGGCCAAAGTTGTTCACGAGATCTCTATTTTCTTTTCACGTCCTCCAACTTAATAATGTTGGACGAGGAATGAAATAATGGGTGAAATTATGCTCCAATGTGGCCAGGGTCCATGGGGATTAGAGATGCCCTTATCCAGGTAACTCGCCATGACAGAGATTCGAACTTGGGACCTCTTGAACGTGAGACAGACACGCTACCAACTGCGCTACCAAGGCCTGCGGGAGAGGAACTTGATTAGATTCAAATCTATCCTAAAAATATGTTAATTGCGTTATTTCATTCCATTCTTTTTATTGTGCTTAAAATTTACTTTCACGAGTTTACATTTAGAGACCTAAACATTTCTTCTGAAAATTTTCAGGTAGAGTTGTAAACTTTTACAGTTCTTAATAGTTATATAAACTGCAACGTGCAAAGCTGAGAAAGACAGCCAATAATGGGCGGATGGTTTCAGATGCACTAACAAGAGAAACAAACATCCTGCAGTGAACATCCATCACAAGTAGAGGAGCTGAAAAGAAGCGCCAAAATTAAACAAAAACTAACTAAAGTCTTTATTTATGAAAGAATACGCGCATAAAAGCAAATGCATTTTAACGAAACATTTTGATATTTTAAGCGCAAATTTACCGATATCAGAGTTAATACTTCCAAAAAAAATTTAACTTAATTGAAGTGCACTTCAGTGTGTTCCATTTGCCTCTGTGTGTCAGGGAGACTTAATAATATTAAACAATCGTGTAAACGTTGCCGAGTCGGTAAGTGTCATAGATGGTAGTCGTTAGTAAATATTTATGTGCCTCTTATATTTTCTGTCTTTACTTCGCAGCTTCTCAGTCTCCCGCCAAAGAATTTTAGGAGAAGCTTTCAAAATATATTGCAGCTTTAGAGCCTCCTGGAGAGAACCCAGTTTATGACAGAGAAGGAAGATCTTCACAAGTGTAGTGGTATTATGTTAATGAATACTTCGTAGAAAACTGTAACACTTGTACTTTTGAGAGTCGTAGATGTCCGTTTAATACATATTACACCTTAGTTTACTTCTAGCCATTTATTTAAAAGACAGAATAAAAGGTTACGTAAACATTAACTATCAATCTCATAAACTGTACAACGAAAAGAAGGTGTCCTTTGTACATTTATTTGATGGTCATTAAAAAAGAAGAGAACGAACAGTGTTAAGAGAGTCTTCTAGTTCACAGCTTACAGATTTGGATGAATTTTGCTTTCTTGGGCATTTCGGCATGAGTCCTGAATTTCACCTTTTGAAATTTCCCAAAGAAACGACGCTAGTGCCTGAAATGCTTAAACGTATTGCAATCCCAATATTACTGGAAAAAGTCCATTAGACTGAGTTGTAATAAGGCTATAGGACGTAGTTTTGTGTATTGACAGACTATATGCACACACACACACACACACACACACACACACGCGCGCGCGCGCGCATGCACGCACGCACATTGAAATCCCTGCATCATGAAGCCAAACCATTAAGTGATTAAAAATGTTCAGGAAGTTAATCAGTATGAGAAGGTTCTTAATTGTTTCAATTGGGTAAGATTTAATTTCTTGAGCTAATAGCCTTTCAGATCTTTAGTTAATTTCCTCTCCTACTGCATAATGGACATCGACACTCCTTAAATAATAATTTTGTTATACAAGACCTCTTTAGGTGTATTGTATTCTGAACTTAGACAAAAACGCGGTGAAGTACGTATCATATATTGTTCTATATTTTAGTGGGTAACCAACAGTTATAAAAATGGTATTCATAGTCACCTGTATTGATGTAACATATACTACTTTGTAGAACTAGGAATAAAGAATATATATATATATATATATATATATATATATATATATATATATATATATATATATATATTAAGCTGCAAAACAAGCTAGCATTGAATTCATTTCACTACTCATACACGTTGATATGGTCGACGTTTTTGTGTGTTTACGTTCCCTACAAATGCTTCCTACACACTTGGAAATTTGCTGCAGAATCTCTGAAAGAACGTACACTTTGTCTAGTTTAGAATTCGAAAAGTCTCTCCATGTCACACAATTAATTAAGTTTATGTGATGTCCACAAAACCTCGTAAGGCCATGTGTATCTCTGTCAACGGCAGTCACTGTACCTTGTACATCACTTACGCTTTCACGCCTTTACAAAATAACAAAAGAGCAACAGGATTATGTAATATTCGTTCAAGTTCTCTCTGTGATTTATAATGGTGTAATAATAAAGTCAAATATTTACAATAGGAATGCTACCTGCACAAATTTAGAACCTCTACAAGGATTGACAAAATATTGAATTGTATATTAGAGTTTGATAATAGAAAATACATTTGTTTCGCCTCCTTGTGCATACGTTTATTTACTGTGTATATAAAATAGCACACAAGGATTAACTACGGATGCCTATGCGGTGCACAAACATTACTAATACATTCTCAAATCATACTGTGTTGTCTGTAAACTTACTTACGAGTATTATAATTTGTAGTTCGTGATTTTGTCTAAGCCGGGGATTTCTTCCTCTAAGGAAAATTTGTTTTCATAAGGAGGAAAATAAAAAAAAAAGTGAGCGACATATAGAAATTACAATGGGTGTGAATAAGAAGCATCAAACCGGATGAAAAGTCACTTCTGCTTTGTCTCCTCCTACTCCACCTTCTCCTTTGTATATTAATCTTTGAATTTTCTTTTCCTTTGTCTTTGTTGTGCTTTCTCAGTGTTTGCTCTCTCTGGTTATGTATTAAACTATGGTATTTGTGAATTGTTCAACAGCACCTTGATACGGCGTTTTCTCAGGTTTTTGTGTTGTTCTTTTTGCAGTGTCCTGAGAGTTTTAATGAACTCTTTGTTTAAACACTCCTCCAAAGAAACATTGGGCTGTCAGACAAGTGCCATCAAAGATTAAAAGAATCAAATTGGAAGGTTCAAGTAAGACTTTTGCATAATTTCTTTTTAAGTTTTATTATACATACCATTCATATTGCATTTCATGGGTGGTTATTTAACATTTATAATGTCAATTTATCCCCACAGCATTGCACTATTTAGCAAAAGAATACGAAAGGATAGCTCAATCATACTGAGCTATATAAAGTTAGCTCTAACCAAACACTTTTAGCCCTCTTTTACTGATGTGGCTGACTGTTTCCAACCCCTAAATAATGAGGAAAGTAACATCTATGTTCATTAGCAAACGTATCTAGAAATAAAGGCGGTTCTTGTTGAAAAGTTCACAGTTGTTATCCCTCCAAATAACGTTCAACCTCCTCTTCGTTAGGAATGGACTATGGTCAGGGATGCTAACCTACAGGTCTTCAAATTACCTTTAAAAACATTTTTCTCGTAATTTACGTCCTCCAAAGTTAAGTCATGTCGGACGATGAATGGAATGGTTGAAATGGTGCTCAAATGAGCCCAGGGTCCATAGAGCTTAGAGTTACCCAACATTCGTCTTTAAGGATAAGGGTAAACTCCGGGTAAATGTTATACAGGGAACTCACCCTGACCGAGATTTAAACTCGGGACCTCTTGAACGTGGGGCAGACAGGCTACCATCTACACTACCGAGGCGGGCACAAGGGATTATTTTTCTTGCATCACCGCAAAAGCTGGAACCGTCTTTTGAGTTCGTTGTTTATCCCTATTCTCTCTCATAAGTACTTTATCACACAATTCGAATTTACGTTTTCCAACCAATATTTATGAACATCTTCCAATCTCCCAAGGTGTTCTTTATGATGTCAGTTCTGTACCATTTTTACTTTATCATAAAAATGTACTTTTAAGTTTATTCGTATCCGTACACAATGAAGAAGTCTATAAAGAAACATACTAATGCACACAGACCTTTATAAACATGGATGAACAAATGTTCCAAGGGTAGTCCCATTTTTAAGCCATGACAGCATCAAGTGACGCAGGGAATTTCAGTTAAGTCATGTGTGTGTGTGTGTGTGTGTGTGTGTGTGTGTGTGTGTGTGTGTGTGTGTGTGTGTGTGTGTGTGTGTGTATGAATCAGTTATTAATGAGCAGACTAAGGTCTATAAATCAGCGCTTTAAACAGTTTTTAAATGTAATATACTTACACCACGATGTTTCATATAAGGAAAAAGCGGCCCCTTGTCCAGCTAACTCTGGGTGTAACTGGAGACTTCAGTGAGCAAATTTTTGTCCTCAAGAATAGACTTTTCATAATTAAAAGTAAGTTGGTAAACAATAGGTATGTATTTCTAAGTTTACTGTGCAATTTAATGTGGTCTAATATGCTTATTGCTAGTTTATAACATTTTATTTAATTTCTCATTTGTAAAGAAAATTGAGATAAATAATGTAGTTTACAGTGGAAGGAACGATGTTGAAAAACAAAGTAAATATAAATTAGAATATTGTAGAAACAGTTAAACAGACGTGATCAATTCTGAAGAAGATATAGTTATTCCTATTAAATTATCTAGAACAACAGTGCAGCAGTATTATAAATACAAATAATTATGTTGTTCCAGCGGAAAACTGGTTAAACTTGTAACTTCATTTTCTATAATTGTAATATGAGATTTACCGTAATATAAGTAGCATTCGAAGAGGTACAAAATAGTGTGTTTATTAAACTCAACAAACGTAATTCTGAAGAGGAAGTAGCACTGTGATGATAAAAGCAAAGAGGATTTATCATACAGTCTCACAGAAGAAATATCTGTGGCACATTAAAAACCATGGAAGGAATCTATTTCCAAACTTACAAGGTGACATATACTCCATGTATCGGTTAGAAGACGTAAACTCGAATTGTATGATTAAGTTCTTATGAGATTTAATTCTGGAGTTGGTAGAAAGCTATTTTATTAGATATATCCCCGAAACAGAATAGGGATAGACAACGATATTAAAATACCGTTCCAGCTTTTACGGTGATGCAAGAAAAGTAGTCCTTGAAAAACAATCATTGTTCCTCCAAGAAGAGATATCATGCAAAGTAAGTCTAAGTAAAATGCAGAAACCTTTTGTACAGAAATAATCGAAATGTTCTGCCTAAAAATATTTTACTAGGACTTTTTAAGAGTTAAGCTGATATTGCATACATGGACATATTAAGTAAACATGGCCATCTGTAATTCAACTTAAGTTAATAACCAAGCAGGCCTAATAGATGATGCAAAAAATGCTTAAGTTTATTAAAATCCCAAATTGTGAAGTAGGACCAATCAGAATTAAGTATTACGGTAACTTAGCAACCAAAACAGAAAAAAGAACCAATGACTTTATTCTTAAATTCTTTCTTCTGGTTTGAACTCTCGAAGAGCGTAGAAGCTTTTTCGGTAAAAGGCTTCTTGAAACTATTAGAAGTTATTGGAGTTCATCACTTATGAACGTTTAGTAAACATTTAAAATATACATCGAAGACGCGACGCTACGATAAATAATTTAAGTAAAAAACCGTTGCATCATTTATAAAAAAAAGGAGAAAATTAGTATATAGTAAAGGTCTATATACATCAGTGGAAAAAGTCGCATGTAAAGAAGAAAATGATGTCGGAGAAATATAATTCCAAGTAAAGTAAAACAGTACTAAATACTTTATTCCATAGTTGCCTAAAAGTGAAATCCCTTTTGTATCGCTACCACGCCTGCGAAGTCATCTCATCTCTCTCCGCAGCTGCCGCAGAGAGGATTTATAGAAATCTTCGAGAACTTTATCTTCACTGCTTTTAGATGAAAGGTTTATCGCTTCTACATCAAGGTAAGATTAGGCTTCTACACGCGTCGCCACACCGAGGGAGCGCGAATCTTTTGCGCGTGTGGGGCGTAGACCTCACGATGGGGCGAATCCTACTTCTGATATGTCACCGCATAGTGTGATATAAATCCAACCCACAAGGAGGGGAACCGCTCCAAGAGCATTTTGATAATAGGTGTGGTAGATCTCAAGAAGTCACCTCTTGCAAGTGTGAGAAGCTCCAAATCCTTATTAACAGCCGTAAACTTAGCAAAATTGCTAGGGGAGCTTGCAGAAGCTCAGTTAATTATTCAGAAGAAGAAAACAGTATATTTTGTGTGTCATGGAAGGAAATGAATGAATATTGTGGACAGGAAGCCGATTCTTTGTATCAAACTTCTCATTTTATGTTGCTTATTCCAGTAAAACATGTATACGAGTACTTGAGGCAACTGACGGTGAATATGTTCATATTCAATACTGACGAAGCCTGTATTTTCCTAACTTGGAAGGAAAGAAACGGAGTAACTATTGCTCATGTACATATTGAAGAGGTGGCAATCAGGATCGAGACGAAGTATTACAAAGATATTCCAGCAGGGCAAATCAGAAACTGCTTAACAGTTTGCTTTCTGATGTCATTAGTAGATACTGAGCGTTTGTCAAAAGTTACCTACAGAATACCAATGAGCGAACACTATTCCTGGTAAATGATACTGATTTTTTCATATTGAAGAGCAGATTGAACAAGCAGTTGGATAAAACATGCACTATCAGACATTTAATGGAAATCGTTGTAAAGGCTAACAAGAAACCTCTATCAGGCTGATACTCTACGGAGAATCAAGAAGTGTTCCGTATCAGAAGAGGGCCAAGTTGGAGACCGCTAACACGTGGTCCCTGCAACATCTTCATTCCGTGAGATCCTTTAAAAAAAAAAAAAGAAAAAAGTGTTCTGCACAGAATTAACCACATTTTGGACTGGAAGGTAAGCACCTGCAATTTGCTTTTGGGGCAAAAATATATTTATTTATAGGTTTTCATATCAGACAAAAACGAAGGAGGAAGTTCGTGAACTCAGAACACCTCTACCATATAATCCTGGAAATATGTGCATTACGTTAATTCATTACATCTCCATTGTCAACTAAGGAAAGAAAAGCTCAAGCAAAAGCAATACAGAAGGGAAGAAGCCATAAGCAAACAATCATTCCACATGATTGGTTAACGTTTTTAGCAAAGAAACCGTTGAAGTACATAAGATCATTGTTCATTTAAACAAGGCTCTTTGTCTACCTTTTCTGAATATTGGAGTCAAATATTTTGGGGATGACCTCAAGGCATCGTTAAAAAAGCGTTAAAGCATCGTAAAAAAACGTTAAAAAAGAACAATTTTATATCTTTCTCTCAGCGTTTGTTGTAGAGAAGAGCACAAAGAATGTATTGAATGACATTGCTGTCTGCCGATTGATTTATTTTTGTCTAGTTGCTTGTTGTGGATTCAAAAGAACGACATGAACTAGATGTATAGTCCTGCCAATGGGAAAGCATCATGAACGCGGAGTTTGATGAAAAAAAAATAATCGACAGGCAGTTACCTTGTTCACAAATTGTTGGTGAATTCTTAAGATGGAGGGAGACAGACTCGTTTGAGAGATGTGCTTCGAAATTTGGAAGTGGTACGAAGAATTGGACATGAGGAACAAGTTCTTCGTAAACTGAACTCAAGGCCATCACGTAGCGCAATATGCATAGAAGAAATGGAAGGTGTTAGTTACATTAGTACTTGGAAAGTTATGCATGCACATTTTGTGAAGCCGTATCATCTTCAGGATTATGTGTCGAGCTTTAATTCAAGAAGAACTTTCTGCCATTGCAAATTACAGAATTATGATATGTTCATGAAATTCTTAAAATGTACTTATTCACTGGTGATGCTGGCTTTAATTGGGATGTCAACTAAAATAATACTCATAACCGTATCTACAAAATCCCTCATAAAGTACGGCAGGACAAATAAACAGAGGTTCCGCCTAAAAATTTGTGGCGGAAACATTTATTTTCACCGTATTGCTCCCAAATTGTTTACTCCGTGCTTGAATGCAGGGACGCAACTACAGTTCCTCAGAAATGAGTCTGTCGTATAATTGATGAGATATCTCTGGTCGCCATCCTAGTAAAATTATATTTAAGCATCAGTGCTCCAGCACATTTCATTTGGAAAGTATGTCATCATTTTCTGAGTGATAAAATGTTGCATGAATGAATCAGGCTTTCCCCAAAACATGCTTTCACTGCGTGTTCGGCTCCCTTGATATGATTTCAATGAATTTCTTGGTCTCTAGACATATAGAAACTCTACTGCTGGAGCGAATTCTAACATTCTAAAAGAGCATATCCACAATGGGTGTCATCAGGTACGAAACTTAAAGCGTACTTGATAGCATGAGACTACGGCTCAGGGTCATGCATCGAGGCATGATGAAGTCACTTTGATCAAATTTTGTAATCTTCAATATGGTCGGGCAACTTAGCAATAAATTATACGCAGATCTCATTTTTATATCAACTGCTTTGACTGATTGATGTCGGAATAACATCATATATACTGTTTTTCTCTCGTGTGCCCTTCACTCGCCATATTGTAAGACTTCAGAACGCCAATTCTCGGTCGAAAGTGAACTAGTGCCACGTCTCATTGTTATTGTGGTTTTAGGTCCAATCAGTTATGTGCTATGTCACTAAGTGGTGTGTCACGTATCTTTGAATAAATTTATGTTTTTCGCAGTTTACATTAAACAAGAATCTGATTGCCTTGTGATAGGCGTGTGATTTTCAAGCTCTTTACCAATTTGAGGAAAAACTGTGCAGGTGAGCTTGAATAAATATGAAGGTGCGTTTTGGTGATGGACACGAAACTTTCTAGGAGCAAATTTGTTTTAACAGAAAATAAAGGATGAAATTAAAGACAGTTTAGAGCGGACGCCTCGAAAATAGCCAAGCAAATTAACTCAAAAACAGGTGAATGTCTCCGTCTTCTGCAAGAAATGCTACACGTCAATTAAAACTGAAACTCTTTCATTGTACGGGAGTGCAAGCGATCAAATAAAATGAACCCACTATGCGAGTGAATTAATGCAATTTTTTCCCATTCCACAAAAAGTGCTTTTGCTCGTCCCAAGTGGTTGTTTAATTTCGATGGATCTTGTTCTTTTGAGACAGGAGAAGGAAAGATGATAACGTTTGAAACGCCTTACTATCTTCTACATCGGAGATTACTTCTAATACCAGTTTCCATCGCTTGACAAATGTAGAAGCAACTTATGGTTGGTTCCTACAAGATTCTGCAACAGCATATAAGGCTACCAAGTCGTTATTGAAAGAACAGGGATGTTTTAAATCAGAATTATAAGTATTGCCCCGACCAAACATTTGGGATTTTTATTTGTGGGATTCTTCAAAAGACTGCATCGTTTTAAGCCAATTTCACTATAGAAAGTTAGCGACAACACCATGCAAGAAACAGGTGCTGATGACCGCGCAGTTGAGATCCCTTAAACATCATCACTGTGCAAGAAAACACAAACATTCTGCTGTTGAATTTTGGTTAGTGAAAATATCATTTTAACGACACATGTTACCTCTTTCAGAAGTGAAGGTCAATATTTTAGTACGATAATGCGGACCATTTCACTTGGAATTCTCAGTTTTCTCCTGCAGTGAACAGAGCCTGCGAATGATTACCGTATAGACATTATAACAATCCTAAATATATAAGTATATATACCCACAACTAAAAGCTAAGCTTATTGTTATTAATACATTTTCAGGAGGGAGCAATATTTAGAAAATACAAATGAGGAAAGGACCTAACGGAGGCAGATGGAAACCAGCACGGTCTTTAAATCATTTCCAGGTTGAGAGTCCACGGACGCCCCTTCGTCTACCACTCTACGCAGACAGGATCGGATAAAGGGTTCTGTCCAATAGAAAAGAGAAATATCTCCTTAAGGATATCTCTCTGTGAAATATCTTAAGTACACAATTTCATTTCACTGCCTTTGAAATATTAATACAGCTATTATTGCGTATACATTTCCATAATATGGACAAATTATGGAAGTTGATTTCTAATTATTCTACTAGTATGTTAGAAGACAAAATTTAAATTTAATAATATTTTTCCTGCATATACATTTATATTATTCGAGTATTATTGTTAGTAACATAAACACTACAAAACAGGTCAAAAATGTGACCCTCCATTTTAATCCTGTCATTTATAATGAGCTATACAAAATGTCATTTTATTATACCAAATGGTAAACAGTGTGGAACATCAAAATGTAGGATAAATAACATTTCAAAAAGGGATAAAATGAATTATAAAGGCCGCCTCGGTAGCGTAGATGGTAGCGTGTCTGCCTCACGTTCAAGTGGTCCCGAGTTCGAATCTCAGTCAGGGTGAGTTACCAGGTTGAGGTTTTTCCGGGGTTTTCCCTTATCCTTCAAGACGAATGTCGGGTAACTGTAAGCTCCATGGACCCCGGACTCATTTGAGCATAATTTCACCCATTTCATTCACCGTCCGATATGACTTAACGTTGGAGGACGTAAATTTAAAAAAAATGAATTATAAAAATTATAAAAAGATTCATAAAAAATTATAACCTTCAAATGAACCTTTTTTTTTTTTTTTTTTTTTTTTTTTTTTACTTTCTGCGTTTGAAAAATCATTTGGGGTATATAGGTTTTGTTTGTCCTTTTGTGTTCCTCTACGGCTTAATTTAGTATCCGAGACTTTCGGGGCCTCTGGAATGGGTTAATCGCCTTAATTTGGGCAAAATGTAGGATTTGTAGTGTTTAATATAACTTCCATTGATGAATTTATAAAATGTTGGCTTTTTCTCACAAATAGGTATCTTAAAACACAACCACATGTCAAGCCCTCTGACTGTGAAGGATAAAAGGTGAAATACCGCGTGATAGTATGACATCCGTCCAAAAATTCGCCTACAGTTTTGTGAAAACCACAAAACGACCCAGCATCTGTAATGGTTGTCGAAGCCGTGACCTCCTAAATTTCAGATGCTACAATCTGAGCCATCCCAATTGGTACATTTATATAAGCGTAAATTTTGGTTCTGGATAATTTAAAAATTAAAAGATGTAGTTTGGTGACCTTTTGATTAATAGGTAAAATGAAAGGTTTTTAAAAAGCTGCACATTTGAGAGTAAAACATGTTTGAATTGTTTGTAATCTGACCTGATTATAATATCTGCGTTTTGCTGTTCCTCAGCCATTTCAAAGAAAGTGCAAAAACTTGGACTGTTTACTCTCGGACGCTCAGGAAACTTGGCTAGACTGTGATATGTATGTAAGAAAGAGCTGCTTTGTTAGTCGTAAATGTGTGCAGGATAATATCTGGAATCAAAGGTTTCATAAAGTCCTTTAAGGCAGATCAAAAGACTCATAACGTAAACTTTAGAGTCGTATAAAATATAATGGAATGATTGACTTAACATTTACTGACTTTGGAACTATAATTCATAAACGTCTTTTTTTTCTTCGTATTAATTGTTCTATTGCCTTTATATGTAATGGCGATATAGGCGGACTTTAGCCTTAGGAAATTCTTTGGCATTGAACATTGCGCAGTTGCCACTGGTTTTATACATTAAATCACACACAAGCACACACATTCACACTTCTACACCCCTTGAAAAATAGGGGGAAAATCTTGGCTAGACAAAAGTTGCTATCCGCACCAGTAAATCGAACCCGTGACGAATCGCACAGCAGGAACGTGCTCGACCGATTAAGCTACGGAGCCAGTAATATTGTACACTTTGCAGATTCTACTTTTCGTGGTGTCGAGTAATCCAAGAGTAGACAATTTTTTTTTTTGTAATTTACGTCCTTCAACGTTAAGTCATATCGGACGGTAAATGAATTGGATGAAATTATGCTCAAATAGATCCAGGTTCCATGGAGCTTAGAGTTACCCGACATTTGTCTTGTAGGATAAGGGAAAACCCCGGAAAAAACCTTATCCAGGTAACTCACCCTGACCGAGATTCGAACTCGGGACCTCTTGAACGTCAGGCAGACATGCTACCATCCACGCTACCGAGGCGGTGCCGAGAGTACACTTACAATAATTCTTGGACAATTAGAAACACATCGATGTGCCTGTGTTACACTGCATTAGTGAAATTTCTTACAGAAGTAATTATTGCATATTGATTTCCTTGTGAATAAACATCAGCCTTAGAAATGTACATAGGAGAGCAATATTATATAAACGTTCCCGGAGATATACTCCTTCCATTTTGGGGCCACTCTTTTAGTGTTTTTCAGCGCTCTTCAATATCTTCTATGTTTCTAATAACTTATGTTAACCGCATTTTAAGCACTTTGACATATGTATTTATAATTCCTGTATTTTTCCAGGTTTATTTGAAATTTGTATGAAAAGGGTGGAAGTTAAATGAGCAGAACGTTGGAGCTTTTTTCACCATAATAACTTCGCTGTTCAATATTCTCACAACTACCTTTCTGTGTTTTGATACTTGATGTAAAACACTATTTCGAAATTATGGAAATAATAATTTCTCATAATAAAACCATTTCAGCAATGGTATTTTGAATGTCAAGACCTCACACTTCAGTAATGTTTGCCGAAAAGTCAAACTAGAAGGTGTTGCTTCAATGAATATGTAATGACGCCGTAATCTGTTTACCGTTGCTTTCTTCTGCGGACAAATCATTCAACATTTTCAATTTTTTATACACAAAATTCACCTAGAAGGGTCTGTAGACAATCTTCTTCCTTTCTCTATTACAGTATTGTCGTTTAGTAATTAACATTGCATATTCTCTGTTTGTACCCTTCGCCATACTAATACATGGTACAGATCAGATCATACGTACACAATATATATGTCCAATTTATTCAATATAAAATGCTAAATATTATCTGATGATACTGTATACATTTCAATGACCCTATAAGATCCAAAGATAATCCTATGAATACTTTCCGGAATAAACACGACACCTTATTCTTGAGTACACTTGCTGAATAGAACGATGAGGATCTGTTTTCTCTTTTTCAAAGTATTAAAGTGGTATATGATCAAGATCTGTGCGCACCTGAACAATGAGTTTGGATACAAAGCGAAATATTTTAATTAAAAAAAATGTTCAAACACACACATTCAGTTGTCCATATTAAATCTCTGAAAAACACTTTGTTTCCTTTCTTTTAAGTGGTTTGGACTGCTGTAGAAGGCGCATTACAAGAGTATCGTGTCTAACAGTGTGAAAAAAATTGTTTATATGCTAATCTCAATGTTGACATATATTTTAACATGTTCGGTTTCTAGACTTAAAATTATCTACACGATATTCCGAATTAATGATCATAATTTACAACGACCAGCTGTGCTCGCACGTACTTATTTTTCTTCTGTTGATTTATTGCACCATTCTTATTTCATTTTAAACACTATATACATTCCGTGGGCTTCAGCTTGATATACAATGCAGTTATTTAAGCGAGATGACCTGAATCAGCGTTGCAAACCTTCTGTTGTTGGCGATGTATGTAAAGATACAACTTTCACATATAGAAAAAGAAACAATGGAGTGAATACAAATACAAATAATGATGATGATGATGATGATGATGATGATGATGATGATGATGATGATGATGATACACACTATACTTTGAATTCCAAACCAACACGTTTATGCTAGGCGTGGCCCGAAACAGCTCGTGAACGATATTACTGTAAGGTAGGGCAAAGTCACCACTAAATCTGGTTTCTCTGTATAATACAAGTATAACGGTGGCTCGCTTTACCAAAAATCCAAAATTTTCATTTGAGAGACTTGAAATCGTAATTAAGTTACGGTAGTGTGCCAGTCACATACAAAATGTGACACTCACGTCACATATCTGGTATGCATAACTTTATTTTCTTGCTTCACGTGTCTCAACAAGCAAATTTACAAGTTACAAATTAATATTCAGAAGCTTCAGCATCAAATTCTCCGAATGCTGCTGTTTCTAAAGAACATTTTGATAGTAAAAGTGCTCCAATTTATTTTGAATGCTTATACGAACTACTAAATTGCCGGTTGGAGTATTCATTTGACAGTTCTAGTGTGAACCAGTTATAACACCGAATATAGTGCTCAAATAAAAATAGCTGACAGGTGGAGAATTTTGAACAAGTAAAAGAGATGAAGAAAAAATAGGAATTCTAAGAAAGCTGAATTTAAAATCGGAATTACATCGTTAAATGAGCGATAAATATTGCCGACATTAATAATTTAAGAGAGCCAGCTGAAATTATGGAGTACAAATAGAGTAAAAATAAAAATATTATGTTTTGGATTTTGCCGCAAACTTTGTATCTAACTGCAAAGGTGTAGGATATCAATAATTTTCTTCAAATCTTCCAAAATTATGACTGAATATTTTTGGGGGGGAATTAAACTATTTAAAAGGGACAGCCACAATTTCCAATTGAAGTGAAGTCAGTATGATACGTTTAAGCTTGTTTTATTAAGCTCTTCTAATACATTTTGGCGAAAGCAATAGGATAAACAAAGTTTGCTAAAAGGGCGGTGATAACTATTTCAAATTTATGCATGCTCGCAGCTCTGACAACTTAAAATGTTTACATTATTTGCCCTAAGAGTTATAATTCTGTTCTTGTAAACAGGACTATGTTATCTAACATGCAATATATTTTAAGTTGACACTTTGATCTGCACCGCGGTTAAAATAACTACCTAGCATCTCAGTAAACCGGTCATTAAACGCCTCCAGTTTAACATTGTACTAAATAATGTTTATGCTTTGGCAGTTTGTTAGTTAACTTATTCACTGGAACATTATATCTGCTTGTGTGGAATGAAAGTCAGTGAAAAAGGTTTCAAATACTAGTGGCTCCTTTGGACTACTACATATGATGATTACTGGGTTGTTTGTCCAGTCTGAATGGGAACGACTTGACAGCACACATATATATATGTAATTTTGGAATCACAAAAATAAAGTATCTGCACGACAAAAACATTTCACATTCCGTATGAAAGAGAACCCTGGTGCATTTTGATGCCAAAATCCACATCACAGAGAAATAATAAAAATAACTTTATTATTATTAATAATGACGTTAGTTCTGTCTGTTTTCTCTACATAAGCAGTCTCAAACAAGAACGAACCTGCTGTAAACATAGGGGAGGAGACAGAGACAGACATACTTCAACAGAGCGCTCGTAGGTTGCTGGTTGCTGGTTGCTGGAGGAAATGGTGTTTATAGATGCGCCCTCTGCCCCCCCCCGCCACCCTGTATAAATAGTTTCTGAAGACATTCAATGTTTTCAAGCCTATGTCTTTGACGTGACCGTAGAAGTAAAATGCCATTACATTAAAAAAAATTCATTTTCTAGTAAATATGACAAAATCTGAATTTTAAAAGGGAAATAAATGTGCAGTCTAATTGCATTATGATTGCAATGAACATGGTTTAAAATATTATTCGTAATAAACAAAGAGGTTTGGTGAAAACTAAGTATTTGAAATGAATTTGAAGCGTGGGATGAATAGGGCGTGTCAGCTAAAATTTGAGCACCTCTATACAAGCAGGTGCTGCTATTGTTATTCTTATTAATTCTATTTCAGAATTAGTATTTTTAAAATATCTGGAATATAGTCCAAAGCAATTTTGGCTAAAGCTATATTTGGCACTTTCGTTAATGACATCTATTTAATCATTAATTTACTTTCGAATTTTGCGCACTGCTACGAAAACCATAAAATACAGTGTACTTTGTTGTTTATTTCTAATGAGAATTATGTTGACGTCACTATTGTTATTATGAGACAAAGAACTATCCCAAAGAAACTTAAATTGATGTTACAGCTATGAATTGTTTTAGTTCACTTGCCACAAAATTGAAACATTTCAGTCCCTGTGCACTGGTTTCACAATATTTACGCAGTAATGATAGGAATTGTCGCCTACGTGCTATTCAGCTTAAAGGCTTACGATTACGTGTTAATGAAGTGATACATAGTATGCTGTTTTATTCCTTTCATAAGTTGGTTTTCTTATTGAACGAGTTTTAAAACAAATTTTAAAAATACCCCCAGCATTCTTGATAATTTCTTGCTATTGCTAGAAATATAACAAACTGATATTGTTACAAAAGGGAAACTTGACACAGGCCCGAGAGCTGCGCGGCGACTGGCTGCGGCAGTAGCAGGCCACTTGCACATACACGAATCCTCCGTTTTGCCCTCGTTTTCCCCACTTCTGTGCAGTGTAATATATCTCAAAAACATGAAACCAATTTTCACATCCAGTTTGACAAGCTAAACCTGACGGAAACGATAAGCTGCAGCACTCAGATTTGGTATGCAAAGTTATTCATCTCATACTCACGTTGCATTTACTAAATATGGGCTTGTCATGAAACAGTTCCTGAATTCTATAACAACATCGCGTTGTACGTTATATTTAGAACGTTAAAGCAAGTTAAGCTTGCAAATGCGTTAATTAATTTTGCTCCAATCACATTCTTGCGTAAGAAATATATCTGGAGGAAAGGAAGAATAGTGAAAAAAAAAAAAAAAAAAAAAAAAAAAAAAAATTAAAAGTTGCTAAGTGACGCCGAAATATGGTTCCAGAAACAGTTCTAAACACTTCAAATGTATTATGTATACATTTATTGTTTTAGCTCACTAAGGTCAATCATTACTACAAAGCTTTCCGGCCAGCTTCTTATAAATTTTACATTACTTAATGTAAATTATGATCATCTGTCAAACAGTGAAACAGTTAAATAAAACTCCACATTTTCATTTTCATTTTGGCCAACTGCAGGTTCATAAATAATTTCATTTGTTGGATACCTACGTTAATGTTGCTTAAAAAATCAAGCTTAAAAAAATCGAATCCATGATACATCGTATTGTAATCACGTCTTCACTTCTATTCGTTTATGCAACTATACCCATTAATTTATTTCTACTTTGTCATATGTAAATATTAACTTAAAAATTTAACTCCTTCCTGAGCTATTTCTTTTAATTTCGACATACGTAAATCTGTTAGAATTATTACTATTTATATTATTAGTATATAATAGTAGTTTTTGTAGTAGTAGCATTAAATGTATTAAGTACTTACTTCTCTTTTGGATTCCTAACAAGATTATTAATCGTAACAGCTTTGAATAAAGCTTGTATCAGCTCAGACTGTACCAAACGTATTTCTTACAGTCTTGAGCTACTCGTAAGCTAAATCTGAAATGCATTTAGAGCTAACAATTCTCCATGAGATTAACGTTAACTGTAACATGTTGTGGTGATAACTTCCGTCAAACGCGACAAATATCTGACAGTTCATGATTACGAAACTGCCTGACGTATACAACTACAATTGTGACACATCAACATTCCAGCACAGGTGTTCTAATGAGTATAACAGTGATTAGGAGTACACTTACCGTGGTGGGAAGCGGAGTGAGATATTCGGGCCGCAGATATTGGTTCGCGCTTGATGTGAGCATTGTGTGTTAGCAAAAGTAGAGCTCCATTTCCTAGCTCTTGCTGTCAACATGGAGCACTGCCATTCATCACTGCTTACAAACACACTACACCAAGACATCAATCTGTTGCGCGCACGTGCGGCGTCGTATCTCGAACAAATCGACGTGTTTCCGCCGTGACGGCCGCGGATTCACTACTACTTGCCGTCAGAGCAAGCGAGGACGGCGGCTTCCCAACTCCTCCTAGTAGTAAAGTGACGTCACACAAACACCACCCTCTCTCATCGACATCGCTCCCTCCCCCTGGTGCGTAAAACACGCGGCACAAGCAACATTACTGTATTGTTTTAGTTAAGGGAAATCTCAGAGGCGGGCGCATAGTGGGAGGGTTCCGCATCTGCAGATGAACTGAAACAACATTTCTGATTGGCTTCAGCTCAAGACTATAGAATGAGTGTGTAATGTGTGATGCAGGTGCGTCCCGGTGCTTGGTGGTAAACTTAACGGACTATAAAATGCTATCACCAGTAAAACAGATGTGACACAGCGATGCTAATGTCGATATTTATCACCCTATTATTTCTATTTTCCTAACTCCAGTACCCTTTGATACACATATCCTAACAGATGACGATTTGATTAAACGAAGCTAAGGGTATGAAGCTGCTGCACGTTTACTTAGTGGATTTATGTAATATTATGGTATTTTGTGATACCTTATAAATCAATAAATGTGTGGGCGTTATCACGCGTCGATATCAAAAAATTTTTGCAATAGAAATTTAACTCCAGGCTTTCCAAATTTATAAAATTATCTCAAACTACAACCGCACTGCACCTCTTGTAAACATATGTGAGGAGAGACACAAAGAGACAGAAATCCCTTAGAAGAAGGCCCTTAGGCTGCTGATTGATGGAGGAAAATTCAACGATGTGTTTTAAAATAGTTTTAACATACAACAACCTCTGCTATAAACATGTATGAATTACTTACCCCTACCATCGGCCCAACATTTTGTTACGTGTCTCTGTCATACTCTTGCTTCCCTCCCATATATTTACAACAACATTGTTCTAGGTGGAGGCTAATTGTTTTTGAGTGACACAAAACTGCTAGGTCAATAGCACCACAGGCAGTTTCCTGGGGTATATTTCACTTTAATTAATCCAGGGTATGCGGATTTGTCTTCTACACTTTAAACTTTGAGTTACCCTAGAATCGATAGAAATCTCAGGGGGTTACGTCGGTGGACCCAGGGGGCCACAAGTCTCTTCTTATAATAAATCTCTCCTGAAATACATTTTCAATTGTTCTCATCTTGTAGAAAGAGGGCAAAATTACGCTCCCTGTCTGTTAATTCTCTAAACCAAGTGGGCAAAATTGTATTCACGTATGTACGGACATCAACTGTGTGTTCGGAAAATTGAGTCCCTTTTGAATATTACAAAGTAAATAGAGTCCCTCCTAAACTTTCAAAGCAGGTAAATTGAGTCCCTCGACCCGTAATTGTGACCAAATTTCCCCTCCTACTTTGTGCAGACTTGGGACTGCAACCATTTAGCAGATTGGTGTGGTTAAAAATTTTGTCATGGTAAAATCATTCGTACGAGCAACTTCCAATAGTTTTGGCACAACGGTAAAAATTTAAAAGAAATGTCTTTCACAAAGCAAAGTCAAAGTATGTCCTTAGTAGTAAACTTTACCATTTGCTCCCTCAAAAATATTTCTTTTTCCAATTTTTGTTTTCCTTTTTTTCCTATACTACGTAACTGAACATACACATCTGACTGAATGCTGGTCAAAACCAAGTTGTAAATGTTCGGGTGTGAAGTGTTAAACAAGTAATTTCATTTGGCATGGAAAGGTTCACAGATATTAGTTGTGAGATTTGTGGGAGCAGTGTAATCAGCCAAATAGCAGGGGGCAACATAGCGGACTCAATTTACCGCATGTATTAAAAAGCTTGGGATTCGCCTTACCGCTTAAACAATCATGAACAACTAATTATGAACTCAATTTAACTATCCCAATCAACTGCTGACCCGAAAAAAATTTGGGCCTCTAACTCTTACTTCGCTAACGGAGAAATCCCAACATTTCTCAACGTGAACTACAGCAAGTGATAGATAATTTCCTTAAGAGGTGCCAAACATGTATGGAGAACGACGGTGGCCAGTTTTAGCATCTTCTTTAGTAAGATGGGGAAGTAAAGCATTGAAAATTGGTTTTAAAAATATTACATGGTTTTATCGCCTTTCTATAATAGGGGCAGACGGCAACGAGCGCCGAGGGCGTGGACAGAAATAACATCGCCCAACCGGTTCGGATGTTTTTGGATCTCTCGGTAGCTTGAGACACACTATATGCTGCTACCGTATTTAGTTGCCATGATTTTAAGGACACCTGGGACACGACCGTGCGCTTTGTCCTTAGTGACAAATTTTCCTTGCGCGGACCGCATTATGCACTTAAAAGTAGGCTAAATGGCCAGCTAGAACTATTATCAATTTTACCTTCTCCTTATGCTCAAAGACAGTTACTGACAACTTCTTAACATGTTATCACCAACATGTAATTCTTTTAGTTAATTGATGGAAATTAATAATTTCTCCACACTAGCCGTACATATCCTAAGATTTTTTATGGATAGAGTCAACATGAAAAATTCATTGCCATGGCTGGGATTTGAACCATGGATCTCCTGGTTTCCGTCCAGTCGCTCTTAACCTTTGATCTACCATGGCCAACGTGCCGTCCTGACACTAAATTCTATAGTTGACTCATATTTCCCCGATAGACCACTAGGGACTCCCGCATCCGAGATACACCGTTTGTGGCGACTTACTATCGTAAATACTAGAGTCCCAGGCTTCATTATTTAACTTTTATTATTTTAGTTAATTGGTGGAAATTAATAATTTCTCCACACTAGGGCTAAGATTTTTGATGGATAGAGTCAACATGTACGGCTAGTATGAAGAAATTATTAATTTCCATCAATTAACTAAAATAATAAGAGTTAAATGATGAAGCCTGGGACTCTAGTACTTACGATAGTAAGTCGCCACAAACTGTGTAACTCAAATGCGAGAGCCCCTAGTGGTCTACCGGGGAAATACGAGTCAACTGGAGAATTTAGTGTCAGGACGGCACGTTGGCCATGGTAGCTCAAAGGTTAATAGCGACTGGACGGAAACCAGGCGATCCGTGGTTCAAATCCCGGCCATGGCATTGAATTTTTCATGTTGACTCTATCCATGTAATTCGTTGTTGAAAACGTTAGATATTTATTCCCTATATTAATTTGCAGTCCTTTTA
The DNA here is from genome assembly GCA_030765055.1 of Mantis religiosa. NCBI lineage: Eukaryota > Metazoa > Arthropoda > Insecta > Mantodea > Mantidae > Mantis > Mantis religiosa. The sequence goes on from CM060948.1 coordinate 62,253,592, forward strand.
TCACATTTATATGCTTTCTTTCAAACTGGCCAAAAGTAAAAATTGTAAAGAGAGAGAGAGAGAGAGAGAGAGAGAGAGAGAGAGAGAGAGAGAGAGAGAGAGAGAGAGAGAGAGAGATATTCATACCTCATAAAGTTGCAAAAGGTAAAAAATCTTTGTTCTCTGGCGAGTTGGACCTTAAATGGACTAACACACGCTAGCTAATTCCATCGCTTGTCATATGCACTGGCTACTTCATCCATGGGTTTTATCGGTGTTTCTGCCGTGTCGCCAAGCGAATGCTGGGTATGTTAGTTGTATATACCGAATTTCCTGTCCCTCCATTTCATTACCATTATCACTTCACATCATCTCTCTCATCTGGTGAACTCTTTTAGGGTAGAAATGTCGGCGTGAGTCTTAGCGCTGCATGGCAGTATGATATGCTCCAGATCAAACTTCTTCCTTTGGTAGGACGGTCTCCGGTCTCGAGGCCAATCTGGTGGACCGTTTCAGGACCACTGTGGTTGGGATGCCGGCTGTACTGGGCTGCCGGGCAGTTTCCAACTGGTCAATAATAGGGGCCTTGCCCTCTGCACTGTCGTCGTGACTCCTTGGAACGGCCACCTTCTCTCCCCTCGCCTCAATCTTCCTCCCGGTGATGCCCCACTTGGGGCATAGGTACAATAGCCCAGGACTGGAACTCCATGCCGAGTCCCCTCCGTAGCATAATCCAATCCAGTCCAGGACTTATTCGTACTAGCACATCACATGTCGCGTCGTACAAATAAAACGCTATTATGTTTGTACCTGTGAAGTGTCACTTCACTCTATTCTCTACGCAATTGTCAATATCCTGAATATTTATAATCAAAGTATATTTGACACATGTTAAACCAAGGTAGCCTCTAATATTTTCTTTATTTACGTCTTCCAACATTAAGTCATAAAGGACGAAGTAGTCTATAACTTGTTGTTAGATGGCGACAGCAGTGTGGACCTTATTTTATTTGAACCTTACTTTATTCATCATACTGTTAGGACTCAAAGAGAAACCGTTAAGGGAAACACCTGGTGCACTACCAACTCCACACACATTTGTTGCCGATAACACCCCCACGGATGATGGGGTGAACTAAAGAAACTGCGGGAGGCCACAGGGTATTAGGCAGACGAATCACAGAGATACGCACAATTCCAAAATGTGTCCAAAGTTCTTCATCCAGGAGCCAGGACTCTGCCACGCAGCTATCAATATTACAAACGTCCCCCAAGGGTAGACAGAGGCCCGCAGAGCCTCTCAGCACTACAATGAGACATCATCCGCGCCAACTGCCCGGCACTACCACTCACCCCGAGCCTGAAAACACGACTGAAAAATATATGATAACCAAATATAATCAAACGAAATGATGGCACGAAGTAACCCCAGCATTTCCTAACGTAAAAGGAATAAGCACAAAAAATGTCTGGTCAGACAGCACGCTTGAATTAGTCGAAGCCACGACCTTTCCAATGTGATTCGTATACGTGACCGTGTTGCCACTGCATACTGATTCATAAAGTTTTATGCTGTACTTTCAGAAGCCATTTTAAATGTAGACATAGAATTTGAAATACACAGAACGTTCTTATGGTTTTGTAATTCAAATAAATATTTTATTATTGTGCTGACCATACTTTGCGTATTAATTCAATAGAACTCCAAATGTTTTGTTTAAAGGAATAAAAATGGAGATAGCTCAATAAACTCAAGCATTTACTTATGTACCTCACTTAAGGTATTACCAGTATTTTGAAAATCACTCTCCACAACCTGTCTGAATATTTCTGGTTCTGGGAATAAAATCTGTGTGAAAGTCCTTATTAAAGCTTTGGGAGTAAATAAATACCCAACACCTCTTTTTTGACCTCCGTGTCCGCAACAGGCAATGCACAACATATTGTACTTCAATTGTGAATTAGATGCCTTACTAAATCTGACGGAATAGGTGTTAAATTTGTACCTTCTTGATGGTACCATTTTAGCAGCCATTTTCTTGAACATTTACTTTTAGAAGCTACCAATATGAATTACTTCTTTAAAGTAACTATGTCTTAAGGAATTTCGGTATCTAAAGACAGTAAAATTCAGATGTATTCTATCTTATAAGTCTAAAAGTCATTATTTAGTTCCCCAAAAAGAGGATACCTTCCTCCTGGTTTTATTATAAGTGCAATACACCAAACCAACATTGAGAGTGGCTGTTAAGGCACTTATTTCGTGTGTAATTGTGCATAGGTGGACTAACTACAATTATTCCGACTACACTTTTAAAGTATACCTCCATATAAGTATTTCGCGGCATTTCCGGGATATAGCCAAAAAAATTTGTTTCAATTCATATGATCTATTTGAGTTCCTTGAATGTGTGAGCAATTGCTTACTATAATTTATCTTATAGGATACTACCCCACTACAAAATATCATGGTAAGGTTTGAATAATGAGTAGCTATATAAATAATAATAGAATAAACCCTGGCGCGACAGCCTAAGAGGACCAAGACCTGCCAACTCGACTGCCAGCCTCACGCCCACTTACGCACAACAGATCCAACTGATTTGGGGAGCAAATGTGATCAGCATTCCCCAGCCAGAATGTTGGTTTTCGTGGCCAGGGCCGCTTACCTAGCGTAAGCTCCTCACTTTCCTCATGCTGCTGAGTGAGCACCGGTCCTTTAAATGAACAGCTTATACATTAGTACAAGTTAAAAAGTAACCGAACGTAATGGTCCATGATGTAGTGTCGTGGCCAGTATTTGGGAGATCTTGGGTGCCATTACCATGGCTGACTGTTCTGACATCAGGTGTTTGCCTGGGTTGCCTTGTGAATGCTGGGAAAAATAGTTATACTCCCTAAATTTCCTGCCAATACATTTCACATAATCTTATATTAGTTTCCCACCTCAGGGTTCCGAGTATTGGAGGTGTTTTAGAGAGTACATGGCAGGTGAATTGCTTTCTGTAAATCCTCGTGTTCCAGATCAGCGGAGGTCCTCCATATCCCGCATCCTCGGTGATGCGTATACATTTATGCATCTGTAGCAGGGGAGAGGGGACTCAGTTGTACGATCTGCAAGGGAAGTTCAACTCTGCAGTTTCCGGGACCTTCCCATTAATGCTTTTCTCCTCAGCCTGGCCATGGCCATGTTAAGCCGTAGCTCTATCTGCATCCCTGTGTACTAATCCCCCTAAGCATGTTGTACGTATTAACCCGGGCGTCAGTCAGGACTCCTTCAAGGCTGTCGCCCGTAAAGCCAACAGACGCGCTAGCAGGGTCTCCAGGCTAGCAAGAGTAGAATTAACCGATACTAACCGGGGTGCTTTTTCGGAACCCGAACATAACACACAAATTCCCTTAGCACGCAATTACACGTTTTAATAATATTCAAGTACCCTTCCTATAGCTGCATGTTAGTTTACTAACATGGGGAGACGATCTAGCCTCCTGGCGGACGATCGTCACCGGGGGCAACGGTTGTGGGGCCGCTCCTTCTTTAAAAAAAATTAAATAAAAAGAAACCTGGAAATGCTTTGTGTCCCCTCACTTGACACCTCCCTCCTGGGAGGAGCACCAAGGCTCAGCAAGTGTAATTGGTGAACTTCCCTCCGTTGGTGATCATAGTGGTCGTCACACTGCCTTTAAAATTCTTCCTTATTCTGTCCATGGGTCTGTTTATGCCATAAGTATCATGAAATCTACCCCGGCGCAACAGCCCTATTGGGCCAAGGCCTGACAAACCCGACTGCCAGCCTCACGCCTATATACACAAGGTGGAGGTGAGATATCATCCAACCGATACAGATTGGAGATGTGGTCAGCATCTCGGCAACCCCAGGCGGAAAGTTGGCTTACACAACCAGGACGCTACCTAGCATAGCTCATCACTTTCCTCACGATGCTGAGTGGGCACCGCTCCTATACTCGGACTTCACACCCCTCCCAGAGGTGGGATCGATCCTGGGCGCATTTCATGGCAGGGAACCAATGTAAAACGCCTTAGCCCACTACGCCACGGCGCAGGACGTGCCATGAGTATTACAAACAGTTTTATTGTCCATCCTTATTATTTTTCTTCTCCCATCAGCTGATTCAAAGTGGATGAGAACTCGTTTACAGCATTCCACTCCATTTATTGTCTAGTATAAAATCAGGCCAAATATATGTCTTGCAGTAATCACAAATAAAATTAGAAAGTCAAATTTACAGGTGAGGTAAGCACAGACACACCGTGCCTAAAACAGTTAGCAATTTCGCTATTTGAAACAGATTTTCACATATAGCACTTAACGCCTTACGTAACGCAAATGTTGACTTGCTTTGTGTGCACAAAGGAAGCATTCTGCATTTCATTCCCCATGCATGACAGCTTCTGAACAACACGCCATCGGTAGTTGACATTTTACACCGTTATAGTCATGATGTTATTTAATTCGACCATGTCAGATTATGTTTAAATTTTGATGGCAGATCCTTCTATTGTTTTGTTCAGCTGATTTTAGTCCTACTTGTTTACAGAAACCGAATTAATCTTCATCCCGAACATTAGTGATAATGTCATTCAGTTTGAAACTTATGACTCTCTCAAAAGATTTCCGATTACATAAATTTACGGACCTGAAGGCCTCGCCAGGTTCTTCCGTTGCGTTGTGCATGGTCATATCTCACGCCTCTCTCTATACTGCTTTATGTTAGCTTTACGTTTTCATTTTGAATGGAGCCTAACAGCCAAGCAGGCAGACAGCGGTTAATCTGGTGTGCCACCGGACCTGGCCAAGACACAAAGCAACATGGGAATAATGAACATATATGTTGCCAATACGATATTTCATATATTTTATTATATGAGTGTACTGATAATATATATTAGAGCATTTTGCTCCCATTGGGTGCATTGGTTGTGTCAAAATATTGTATAGGCATAAGAAGATACGTATCGCGCTAAAGGTTAAGGAGTATCCTTGTAAGAAATGAAGCGCATCTGCGGGTCAAAAGGGAGGGAAAAGACCTGCTGGAACATGAATCTATGGTACATTCAATAGTGTAAACCTGCAAAGTCGTAAGAGTTAAACAAGAGACGGGCAGAAGAAATACTTCTGGTGTTTCCCGAAACTATCATTTAAATGTTCTTTCATACGGCAAAATATATTAATACGTAATTGTTGACGGGAAGAAATAAATAATTAAAGAAACAGTAGAAAAATTTAGAAATAATTGCAATAAGTAATTTCTGTTAGATAAATCAATGTATAGTATGGGAAGTCATAGTTGAAAACTTTTTCAACAGTGAAAGGTCATTAGCAACTAATACTCAGAAATATATTTTGCAAACATGCTTGAGAGAGTCCGATAATGCAGTTAGGGAGGTTTAGTACTTCTGGAAAATCACGTAGAGGAATTCATAAGAAGAGAAATGTAAGTGAAAGTTCTAGGAAACTAACTGGTGAAGGGTGAGGTTGTGTTCATACGGAAAACATGAGGTAATATCTGAAAGATTAATATTTGTATGAACATTGTTAGGAGACTGTAGTTTTTCAGTGGATAGGCTTACTTACGAAATACCAAATATGAACAGCATTAGTAAAATGTGAATCTAATAGAGTGCTTTGCCTGAAAGAATTAGCAGCAAGAGTACCATACGAGTTAAATATCTGGGACCCAGAACACTTGGCACTACATATCATTATTATGGAAGTGATTTAAATTTTTGAAAACAGCATTCGCCAAATATGTCAAAAAAACATTTTAGAAACATTAATAATCGATTAGCTAATTATACTGGTGTTGTCGTTTACATTAAACTCACACATACCCTAAGTCAATACTCCATCGAAGCAGCCATTGGCAGAGATAACATCAGTGGTATCAAAGTTGATGCAACGAAGGACGACCTGTCTGTAATCACTGTGACTACACAAAAATTGTTCAATACCCTGGTTTTCAGCAGCAGAGGAAGGTGTAAACAGCATAATTTAAATTTTACTGAACACCCACTTATACCTTGAATCAAACTTTGAATCCCAATTTAGGTTTGGAGTCACTTGCTCAGCTTTCTATTGAGGATTTACTACTACTGAATTTACTGATGCATTAAAAGGAAAAGCGTTATGAAGAATCGGTTTTGGAACAACACATTTGCCAAAAGAGTTTGGAGTAACAACATAACATCCATTTCTTTTGTAATCTGGTTTTTGTTTTATTTGAACAATGGTATTACAATATATTCAACACAGAATACACTGATCAGCAATGAAAATGTTAAATAAATAATTTCTGCTGGTTCTTATGTATTTGTATGTGTTAACTCCAAAAATCAAGCTAGAAATGCTCCATCACCCACCAATTTTTTGCAATATTAAAAAAAAACTGTTATCATGATTATTAGTAAAGGGCGGTAAATGTGCTGATTAAAACAAAGTAGTTTTATCTCATCAGAACAACAAATACGGCAACAAATGACATATTTGTTTTAGGTGATTGTCTTCTGTGACTTCAGGAATGATAATGTCCAACAATGGGCCTCTCCAAAACTATGCTTTTACCTTCCAGGTGAATGCTTAATCCAACAGCTGACAAGGAAGCTTTGTTGCAGATATAAACTGTCCTGCATAGTTGCCAAAGGATTTGAAACTAATAAAAGCTAACCCTATGTGTTCTCAGTTGTAAATTAACAAGTGTAGTGTTTCTAATAGTGTGTATTCTTATGCATTGGAAATTAGGAGGATAAATGTCTCGCAGATGAGCAAATGATAAAAACAATTTTGTTACATTTGTGGTGAGCTCACTTTATAAGCACAGAGGCGAAATTTGACTTCTCAAATTAAAGAATTTATGCGTGTTATTTTGACAATAAAATTTTAGGCTCAGTAAATCTGTTGTGCCAAATGTAGTACAACACCATTAACCGGCTGGTTAAAAGGGAACCGTCATGTGCCATTTGCCATTCCTATGATATGGCGGGAACCTAAGGATCTTTAACAGACTGCTACTTCTCCTTGACAGATATATCTGGAATAAGTTCCAAACCCAAACACACTATTAAATATCCATCTTTGGAATCAGCAATTTGACCAGCGTCTCATAGACCAGGCCTTCCCATACCAACTCTACCGGAGGGCAGTAATGTGACTGAAGATTTTGAACGTGTTGATGACATTAGTGAATTACAGGAAAGTGACCTAGATTTTGCTACCGTAAGGAGTTACCATAACATATTAACTAAGGAGGATCTAAATGATTTGGTAAGTGATCTTGGGTTAACTAAAAGTAAAGCCAAGTTACTTGCTTCGAGATTGGAAGGCTGACAACTCTTGCAGGATGGTACCAAAGTAACTGCTTTTCGTCAACACCAAAAGGAATTTGCGCAATTATTTTCTAAACAGAAGGACCTAGTGTTCTGTAATGATGTCGATTCTTTGAATGGAGTCCCAGGTGTTCAACATAAGCCTTGTTCATTGACTTTTCGAAAACAAGCTTGAAAGAAGTTTTACTACATAAAAAAGTTTCCATCCATTCCTATAGCCCGTGCAGTTGGTACGAAGGAGAGTTATGTGAACATGCAACTCTTGTTATGCAGTATTCGATATGGTCACTACTCATGGCAGATACGTGCAGATTTTAAAGTGATAGCTGTCTTACTTGGACTACAACATGGTTACACAAAATTTTGCTGTTTCTTGTGCATGTGGGATAGTAGAGACGAAAGCAATCATTATGATAAAAAAGTTTACCAAAGAGAGAGTCATTCCACCCAGGACAGGCAAATGTTATTCACTAACCACTTGTAAGTGCTGCCAAAATGTTATCGCCATTATACATCAAACCAGGTTTGTATAAGAACCTTTTGAAAGCAATTAATTGTGATGGGAGTGCATTTCTGTTCCTCAAATCTAAGTTTCCAAAGATCAGTGAAGTAATAATAAAAGGGGGAATATTTGTTGGGCCTCAAATTAGACAACTTATGAACGATTCACAGTAAAGCATTTTAAATACGCAAGAACGAGCTGCATGGTTCCCTTTCAAAAACAATGTCATAAACTTTCTTGGAAACCACGGGTCTGAATATTATGCAGAACTTGTCAGTGAGCTGTTTGAGAACTACAAGGTCATGGGATGTAATATGCCCTTGAAAATATACGTGTTTGACACTCATCTTGGCTTCTTTCCTGAGAACCAGCACATACACATACTTTCTAAAACATTTCTTCTCTTGGTAATAGCTGACCCCTTAGTATAAGGAGCCTTCAAATGAATAAACAATTACAATCATAAGCACGTCACCAATTATGTATGAATTATATTAGTGTGTGTGTTTTGAAAATTTGGTTTACATTAGGACCTGGCCAAGTAAAGTACCTTTGAAGAAGCTGCATATTTTGGCTATACCTAGTTTCCTCTAAAGTATTTTCTCTCTTAAGATTAGTTTCAATAGCATCATCCACTTTTGTCACAGCCAATCTTCAGTTCTCATCACACTTAGTCTTTGAAGCAACACGAAAGTCAACCTCTTTGCTGTCCGTAGCGATTACAGAAGTATCGAACACAGGACTCCACCCATCTTTCTGTTTCTCACCGATGGTTAGAGAAAATACTTGTAGTATTAACAGCGCCAAACGTAAATACGCCTTACATCTCGGCCGGCTAGTGTGCGGCCAGCTCCATAACGTATGGAAACAAATAAATACGAAGCTTTGGTAAGACTCCTGCAACAAAAGAGGAATGCAGGTGTTTAACTTCAATTACAACTACTCCTACGCCAGCTGGCATTACACAACTCACCTGCTACTCACGATGCGAAAAGCGAATGGAGGGCCAAATCACATGTACTGCGCCATGGTCTAGTTAAAGCAGTTTCGGAGTAAGACATAAAGCTATTAAGATACTTCACCATAAGCTTGTATGAAAGTTGACACAGGAACAGCCACTCGTTCCGGATGTAATTTTATATCTCAGGTACGTTGCAGCTTCGACGATTAACTTATAACGCTCGTTAGTATATAAAGCCAAAGGACGTTACGAAACCTGATCAGAAACAAAGGTTACAAGAGCTATATTCTTGGAGTTTCGTCAAGAATAGGGAGTTCTAATGCATATGCTTGCAAATGTGCAGTTTCAGCCACTTACCAATACTGCAGAGTATTGGTAAGAAAACACAAATGGCAAGTCGTTTGGGAAACTGGTCTAACGAGGAATTCTGCTCAGCTATTCGATATCTGTGGGCATAACATATACATAATTGAGGCTAAAATTTACCAGTAATAGATGAAGAATTGCTGTAAGACAGTGATACGTCAACTCTATGTTGGAAAACTGTGTTGGGTACTGCGGCTAGTGGAAACAACATCACTAACGAGCATCACAGCGGCAGTTCCAGCATGGCAACAACAGATTTCAAAGCAACTTCTAAGGAGAAGCTGGTTGAGGACAGCAGAGGATCACGTTATACTCGTATTATATGACGGTAGACTTATAAAGGTAGCTTATAAGGGTTTGTGAAATTGTAGACAATATTCCGCTGCATGTGAAAGTTTGCTACCAGTGTAAGGAAAACCAAGTGAGGCATACTCTGTTACTTTTGCAACGATTCTCCATATAAGGGAACAGATTTCTTCACCACATGATTACGTGAAAAACATGGATCCACCACCTCATCATCAGCAATAAGCGGTCGTCAAGGCAGTGGAAATACACTTCCGCTCCAAATACAGACACTTGTACTTGTACAACTTCCACCCGAAAGTCCGAAGACCCCGGCCTCTCTCAACCTGGGAGCGATGGAAAACTCCGGGGCTCTTTCCTTGGGGCAATACCTTGAGTCTAAAAATCCCCCCATTCAAGACGGGTGGAAGTGGATACGCCACTTATGCGCGTCAACCCCGCAGGGAAGTCTACCGAAAACCTCGGTGGAGCCGTCTGGTGATATAGCACACCTTCTACTAGCTATGGAGGCTAGTATCCGGGGCTTCTTAGGCAACTCTCTACCCCCTCCGGGCGGCCGAGGCCTAACCGGAGGTACCCGATCTCTCATGGGTGTCGGGAACGCACTGCCCCCTTCGAGTCCAACCTAATCCAAACAACTCCCATTCAGGGAGGGGCTCCAATGTTCGACCCGAGGCTCCTCTAGTAACGTCAGAGGTACCACGAGTGCTGAGTGTCCTCATCGCGCTCGCACAACGGCAGCTGAAGGGGACGGATCCCCTCCCCTATGGGACAAATACAAACACTTTTAAGGTGATGTGATTTGTAGGAACAGTGTGGCTGTTAATCTTATGGACTGCTTATTCCTTTAAAAAACAACGTACATTGGCTGCAGACAAATACTGCAAAACTTTGACGGTTGCGCGAAAAGAAATTTGGAGAAAATCTTCCAGGATTTCACATTAAGAACGCTATCCCCTTTCAAGACGACCACCCGTTGTCTTGAAAAATCTTGAAAAATCACCAGGCTGGGAAGCTCTTTCGCTGAGACAAAATAGACCACTCCACAGCCTGCGTCTCGCTCCAAGAAACGCTCATCTTTTCCTGCCTTGAAAAGCCACGTAGAAGACCGACAATACACTTCAAACAAAGTAGAAAAATTTGGCGACAGCGTGGTTGGAATGTGTGTATACTACAAGTTGTCTGTACTGGTTCTTTCAAATGAACTGTACATGTACCTCTGCCGGCTTGCTGGCCTTAGTTGATCATCGCCCTTCTTATCAACTTCAAATCTGCTACTGTTTGTCTGATGGTAATTGTCCATCACATACCATCAGCTGTTTATGTGCTAGGTTGGTCATTCCTTGAGAAGATGGACAACTTCTAGCAAGTGATTTGGCATCCAGACACAATTTGTCAGTGGAAGGCACCAATAAGCTTATCGGATAACATGTTAGTGTTTGGCTTAGCTCCCATTCCAATATCTGTAGTCGGTGTTATGCCAGTGAACTCACATTCCGAGTCCCGGTAGCTATGCCCAAAGAACATGCGATCTCATGGATGGCTTCACACGAACTTCCAGATGTATTCCTTTAGCGTATTCACAAAATAAGGTGCAAAATTGTCCGACTGTAAATAAGGAAAATGCATGCATTTTATGCATAATGAGGCGGTGGAGTAGATATCGAATAAGGATGAATGCAAAATTAGTCCCATGGGTACACTGAAGGATCTGATGAATCGCCGATGCAATCAAGCCCTTCTTATTAGACATCCCGTAACTCTCCAACTATTTAGTGAAACACTCCATATTGAGCATTAGGTTGCAATTTTCTATTTGGATGTTTTAGAAGAGACCTGCAACGTAGGTCGAACGGTGACTAATCCCCAGTTGCTTGTCTGAGGCCCCACATTGTAGCACAAATGAGGCATAGGCATTGGTAACGCAGCTTATCCACTTACAAAAGAGTACTTTGGACTAGTATCATCATTGGTCTGTTCGAGAACAGCGTTCATATTGTTCCTCGGTTGCAGTTCCTCCCCTTTGTTTTAAATTTGTAGACGACACGTCCCTTTAACACATACAGTTCCAGAACAGTTCCTGATACAGATCCTGGAGTACACAATGGCCAAAAGCTCGATCTTCATAAATTTGACGCGGCTGATCACTCGCGCAACCTGAATCAGTTACGGAACATCTATAAATGCTTGAAACTCCGCTTCTACAGGCAACGTTTCCCCATGCATTTCATTTTTAAGGCTCAAACGGCCCTATTAATTCTGCAGTTGTTGCCCACTCCACCTCTGTTAATCCCTATTGCCAATAGATTGCATCGTGTACAGGCTTAAAACTGTGATACCCTCTTCCATCCCCATCTTGACACAAGTTTGTATTTTCCTGAAAGCGTCTTCGAGAAGCAGCACCTGTATTCGAATTAAAAAGTGTAGTTTTACTCATTTTCCGTCGTAATCAACCAGCTCTTTGTCATTCTCATAAGTAGCAGTTAATCCATTTGGAGTTGAAGTTACTCTCAGCAGAAGGCACTTAGGTAACGTGTTCTCACAATCTTATCGTGTCATAGAGTAATTCATATCGGCCCTAAACAGCGCTTTGCAACTCTTGCGACAAGATACGTTATGTCTATCTCACTTTCATTCTTGGTCGTGATTAACAGCAACTCCGGAGTGACGTGTCGTAGAGCAGGAACCGTGTACACGGTGTTCTTCAGAAATTTAACGTTACACTCTCGAACTACTAGAAAACATATTGTACCTTCCTGGCTTGTGTCAATGAATTGAAATTCTGGATACCCTAAATACTCTCTACCCCGTACAAAACCAAGAAGCATTGTAGTTCTTGCTTATATTTTGGTCAGGATGTCTCCTTGACGTCATATATATGCAGGCATACAATCAGAGTTTATGGTGGGTCTGAGATCTCCAACTCTTTTGCATCAAAATCTTCAAATTGCTTAGTTTATCACTAATGCATTTCAACCAACGAATGGTGTTATCCAGAAACAGGAATATCACTCGTTCAGCGCGAGTTCATCAATGTGCGCCAGGGATAGTATTACGCAATACAACTTTTAATAGTGGACGCAGAAGGAAATTCGTATATATTTTATTCTCACTAACACTACAGGTAAGTTGCATGGGTTTATCGGATAACCTAATTACACCTCTGGTTCGTTCCGATCTTCCCGCTTTGCAGCGCAACATAGTGAGATAGCTGCCTGCTGTACTGAGCATCGGCTCGTCGTCTTATCTTTCTTCGACAATCTGAAGATGTTCTGTAATTTGGAGACGAACAACCTATTTGTTTATCTCTGGCCGAGAGAAGTTTTCAGCCACCTCCTGGGCAACTTCCCCGGATGGCTGCGCTTTTAGCAGTGTCAAGATCAAGTTCGAATTTCATTACAGATGTATCTTTCGGTTTTCATTTGCCTGCGTCTTTCTACCATTCTAGTTTGCATATCTGTATCAGTTTTCTCTATTCTGTACTGCATGGTCTTCGTTTGTTCAGTAGTTACACTTATTAATAGACTGTGGACAGAGATTCCGTTTCGTTCCAGTTTGGCCAGAAAATAGGCGGCTAAGGATTACACTGCAACCTCCCCTTCCGCAAATACTGCCGGCAATGCAACAAATTATTAGCCCACAGAACTGCTGCTTCTCTCTCCTCTACTTACTTGTAACGTACCAATACAATAGAAATTAACTTAACCTTAAGTCATATCAGAAGTCTGCATCTTATCGTTTGCTCTATTACGGCGTTTGCATTCTGCTCCAGAAATCAATGCCGTCCAGTTTCCTTCCAGTCATTCTTCGGTCTTTCTTTGCATGTCGCGCTGGAATTATTAGGGCGTAAGGCAATCTCTTCTCTTTTCCGGTCACTCACTATAGTGTCATACACACACAGGAACCTTCTCTTTGTCTCTCACTTAAGTGCCGAACAAAGCATTCTTCTTCTCTCTCTCAGCTGCTTACCAATTATTGAAGGCAGGAGTCATCTCGTCGACACCACTGAAAGTCACCACAAACGTTCTCCACTTGTGAATGCCAGACTTCGTTCTACACTCGCACGATCCCTTGTCATATACGTATTTATACGGATAAGTGAGGAGGGTAGAAGGAATCTGTCGCGCTTATTTATTATTCTACACCACCTATACGATTTACACATGTTGCATTATTTCGTTTGCATGTCTTAATGGAAGCATTCTGTTTCAAATAAATCAAACCGCTTTTATTCCGAAATTAATTTTCCGTTTTTACAGATTTCTGGCATATAGGGGTTCCGTTTTAGGCAGGTTTCACTGTATTTTCTAAACTGTGTCGCGTCTACAATCCTTCTATAATAATAGGCGTAAGGTATTCAAATAGCAATATCGTAATAGGCATAAAGTATTTTGTATAAAATATAATGTTAAATATAACTCATCCTCCAATTACATCACTGCATTTACATAATAAATTGTTGTTCCAGTATAGATAGTAATCAGGTGTTTAAATCTATGACTTGTTCCATTAAAATGTCATTCGAGCAATACAAACGCTCGAAATAAATATTATGATAGTTTCGTTAAAAAATACAATAAGATTGAACTTCCAAGTGCATGGGCAGTTTTAAGAGACAGCAGAACAAACAAATTAGGACCTTGCAATGCACTTTAAATTAAAGTTTTGCATCTAACTTATGCATCAAGACCTGAGTAACAATTCAATCCCTCCAAAATCGGTGTAGGGACCAGTATTAATATTTTTCTGCTTCCATTCATCTTTATTCTCATGAAGAGATGAAAATCAATTTGTAATTTTACTCCTTCGTGTTATTCCCAAGTATTTTTAACCACTTATTTAAAGTCACCTAACTGCATGGTCTTATAGTGACTTTGAAAAAGTTGTTAACACATTTACAAACTTTGATAGAAGTTATACAACGACATATATGTTATAGTATACAGTGGATTGTACAATATGTAAAACATTTTAACAAATTTAAGCAGGTAGTTTACAGCTAGAATACATTGTGTTGTACATTTTACAATACCTTGTTGTATAGATAAGTACATTTTAAGAACTGTATTGAACTATTACATGCATTTGAATCGTTCGTTGACAGATGTAGATTCCCTGGATTCTTGAGTTTTTCCCTGTGGATGTCATATTGCTGGCAGGTCTCGATTATGTGGTGAATGTTGTTTCTTTGTATTGCAGGCTGTGCATCTGGGTGGCTGTTCCTATGTAGGATATAGGAGTGAGTGAGTTTTGTATGTCCAATTCGAATTCTAGTTATGAGTATTTGGTCTTGGCAACTTAGAAAATTAACTGCCAAGGGCTAAGTAGAATTATTTCTTGCAACATGAAGTTTACTTTTTGGAGAATTAACCCAAATTTGTTTCCATGTTTCAGAGAGTGTTAGGAACTTCAGCATTGGGATTTATACTTGGAAGATTTGTTGCATCCTTAGCTGCTTTGGCAGCCAAATCCTCTCCATAAGCGTCAGTGTGCGAGGGAATCCAATTATACACAACGGTTCCATTCTTCATAGAGATGTTGTGATATTTGTATTAAAGCTTGTAACTTTTTGTGTTTTTATATTTATAGATAGCTGTTTTGTCTAGCATAATGTGGCAATAACCCTTAAAATTAATTTGAGACGTTGTCATTTGAAGTAGAATAAATTCAACCAGATCGAAGAAAGCTCATTTCTCTAGTTTGCATTAATATTACATTTGGTCCCAGTTTTTTAAACTTTCACATAAGTATTTCTGAAATGAATGTGCCAAAAGTATGAAACTGCATATTTGGCGCTAAATGTTGAGATTAGCTTCTACAGTATGGATAGTTGAAAAGATGTCCGGCAGGAGCTCGGTCCATTTGAGCATCACTGTATTTCCCTGCGCGTAGGTACTTCTGCAACAAACAGTTCTACTCACAGAAGAACATGTTACTTCTGTTCCATTCCAGTTTACACCTGGGTTACATTAGGAATGTTTAGTTTTGTATGAACTGTTTTCAAAATACCTCGAGCTCTGTGTACAGCACAAGAAAGAAAGTTTGTATAGAATACGTATGTGTTTACGTCATTTTGTCGGGAAGTTGTAACTTCGTTCGTTTGCAAATAAAGTGTGGGAAATGGGATAAATTCGTGGTAGGAAAAGAAAGGTATATTGGCATGTGGTTATGGAGTAGAAATTCAATGAAATTGGAGAAAGGTTATGACGGAACTATCATCTCGAAAATCTCTTGGGCCCTTTGCACAGCAAACTGACATTTCAAAAACTCCAGCATGGAAAGCAGCAGACCCTTTAAAATTCGAGCCATTCAATGTTACTGTTGTCTAGGAATTACAGCAAATGATCACATTTAACTAAATTTCTCTATCTGAATTTTGAGAAAATTTAATGATAGAACAATCGATCCCGGACTACTAATGTTCAGTGATGAAGCAAGCTTTTCTTTAGATGGCCATGTGTCATCACAACACAATCAATATTATGCTACAGACCGAGTCAATGTCATTCATGAAACTCCGTTGCATGGTCAAAAATCAGGTTGTGGCACGCAATAAATGGAAGTAGAATAAGAAGACATATTTGTTATGAGTGTGGCATAAATACAGAATGATAAATAATATATACTGGCACCAACACTAGAACTGATGACGAACATTGAACGTCGGTCAGTTAATTTCCAGTAAGCCTCTGCTACCGCGCATACAGCGGATTGGTAATTAAAGTTTATTGCGGAAATTTTTGACGATAGAATCAGCAGTAAGGGTTTATGGCGCGCTCGATAACGCTATTTCGGAAGATGAACTAATGCGTGTGACTGGAAATTTCCTCAGAATATGCCGTAGATGTACTGACGGCCTTTCCAACATCGGCAGAAAAGGTTGTCTTTATTCTACTAATTTTAAATGTATTTGAAATCTGTTTTCACGTTCGCACACGCGTCTGTCGGCCAAGTATGTTACTATATGACAGAGCTTAGAGCCCTATTGATCTTCAGTGACCAGTGCTGCGTCCGCTTTTTATCTTGTTCATTAGAAGAATTAAATATTAGTAACTTGGTGTACCCTAAAGGGCGAAACACAATTGGAGCACTTGGAAGCGGCGTGAGTCTGACAAGAATGTTTAGTCTGTTAATTATGATCGTAAAACGGATGTATAATGATAAAATACCTTAATACTTATAAATACATTAGATATTTATCCATACAGTTATTTATTTAATGTTTTTCAGAGAATGAAAATAAGGCTAAACAGCCCTATGTTCTGTAATTTCCATAACGTGGTAAAAAGAAATAGACACCAACTAAATTAGTAGCTACAGTATACCACAGAAAAGAAAGTTTCCGGGAACTGAGACGCAGGGAGGTTGGAGAAGGTTCCCACACCCTCCCTGGATAGGTTTGTGACACCCCATGTCAGATGAGTTACAGACCATTCAAAAAGTTCTGACGTCTTCTACTTTTGTGAACAAATCTTCCCGATCTTTTAGTACAGAGTGAATAGGCGCATGTTCTTTCTAACAGTTCTACTTCTTGTGTAGCATGTGTTCTCTGTCACACACATTCACTGTCCTTGTCTCACTGTAAGGGTGGCACTGGGTGGCACATTCCTCTCAGAGATTTTTTTACGTTGGTGGACAGACCTATCCGCTATGAAATGACTACTGCAACAAAAGGAAGTGCCCGGTAATATAAATAATGCCCTAGTGTGATTAATCTGTACAGCGGGAATGATTAACTCAGCTGGAAAAGACACAATGTCAAATATATCATCAGCAAATTCCATCACTGAAAGATGTCTCACTGTTATTGTCGCTATAATTGTATACAAATCATCAACCTCGAGCTTCTTGTTTTAGTTCAGTAAACTATCACTTTTCTCAATAATCATCAAATTCTATAGTCTACCAGTTAAAAAAAACTCTGTCATTAAGAGAAAGCATCTCTTATATAATTTCTGTAATTATAGGAAATATATGGTAATACAACTAATTTTCTGAAGGGCCATCAATCTGTCTAAGTAGGCAATTGCCATAATTTAAACCACGTGATTTAAATGTATCACAATATTAAGCCACACTAAATTATGTGTATATAATTTTAGGTATTATTGTTGCAATTAATAATGAAATACAAACTCATATTAGTTTAATAATGATGACTCTGAATTAAAACATAAATTAAATAAGGAAATTTCCATAGTTCTGGTGTACTTCACTTTATATAAAATAAATTCCCCCGCCTCACGTTGGTTCTGACTGATATGCACTCTGTAAAAACATGCCACGGAAATGAACGATAAGCAACAAATCTACTGACTTTGATTTAATGTGCTTGGGAGATTAAAGTGCTATAAGTACCATCCGAGGCAATTTATCTAGCAGTACCTACTGAGGAATCAGAAAGGGATTTTGATTCCTTCTTATTTCTTCTTTTCAGAATATTCAATCAGGTGTATATATTCAATGATTTCTCGCGCCTGCCGATGTGTGATACTATGTGGTCCATATGACAGACATGTTTGCATCTGAACGGAGCGTACATACACTGGACTCGCAGTGTATGTCTGATAAGCTCACGTAAACATCTCTATTTTTCTCATACTTTGCGGTACGCCTCCTCGCTTTGCCTCGTACTAGCTTATGTACTGTATAAAGACATGAATAACGAACACACTACTCTGCTGGAGCTCATTCTGTGATACGTATTAAGCAATTAGATCATCATCATTATCATGATGGTGGTGGTAGGTGAAAATATTCCAGGAAATAGTATAAACAATGGACGCATTATACTCTTCTCAAGAAAAGAAATTCCCAGTGCAGCTTTAACATAAATAGCACTAGCACAGTTATGAACAGTCCTTTATTGAACATATGTGGAGGGAAAACACTAATACACTTTGTTTGCATGGACTTAGTAAATATAAAAGTTTCTAGTTTCTGTGGCTCTAAGTGGCATATTGCTACTTCCTTCCGCCGTCATGTCACCGTGATATAGCATACGCAGTGGTAAAATTACACTTCGTGATAACAGCGGGCTTTCTACTGGCCTTGCCTACACCTAAGATGTGCCTATCTCCCATTCTTGTCCTACAGTCTCTACCATCGGGTTTGTCTGTACATAGTCACTGTAAAATGAAGTGATTTACATGATGACTTAAAAATGCTCGTGTTCTGCAATTGCAGCAATGCCCCTAAGTTCATAACGGAGCGCTGTGTTCATTGCCCTCAAAGTAAACCTGTGGTTAGCAAGATGTCCAGTTATATAACCTTATTTCCTAAGTTCCACACTTATAATGTTTGTTAATGTGTGTTTAATAGTTTGATGAAACTGCGAATTAAGAATTTTCTTCGTTCCCTGCAAAGATCGAGAGCCTAACAAAACGGAGTGATTGGCAGAATAAGAAGGAAGAACTCACTTAGCTGCTGTAGTCCTAGTACTGTTCAGCAACGCAAAGAAGGTTCCTGAAAGCATTGTGCTCCTTTACACAGCGGCACAAGGACAGTGAATGTGTGTGACACGGAACGCATGCTACACAAGGAGCAGAACCGTTAAAAAGGTATGCGCCCTATTCACTCTGTACACTAAAACCGAGAAGATTCATTCACAAAGGTAGAAGCCGTCAGAATGTTTCTGAATGGTCTGTAACTGTACTGACATGGGGTGTCATAAACCTGTCCAGGGAGGGTGTGGAAACCTTCTGTGATCACCCCGCATCTCAGGCCTCGGAGACTTCTCTCCTGTGGAGGACAGTATCTGTATGTGAAAACATGAAGCCTGCAATATGAGCAATTAGAAAGGGATTGCATCCATCTTTATTTTTTCTGATCATCCCCATTGGGGTGATAACTCAAGCGAAATATATAAAATCTACCCCCGACCGACCGAAGTGCTGGCTGGCTGTGTAAAGCCAGAAGGTTTCTGCTGCGTGCCCACCCGTTAAGGGTTTTACCGCAGCTAAGGTTTTTCATTTGGGATTTTGTAGGATGGGTTGTGGGTTTTGTGGTAGAAATTTTTCGAGGTTACAATTTTGTTTACTTCGAGTAGTGGGAATTGTTGCATTACCTTGCACCCTGGTGTTTTAATTTTAAAGTTTGTGATTAGGTTGACAATTTTGATGCCAAACAGCTTAGAATAATTATGTGGAGCTCAGTTTTAGTTGCTGTTAAGATTAGCTCCTGGGTTATCTCGGGTGCCCACAAGCCATACGGGGTACCCGGAACAGCCTGGAACGGCGTCTAGTAGGATCATAATCTCCCAATCATCTAACAAGGGTGCTTCTATGTCTGAGTAAAGTAGGGAAACCTACCTCTTGATTCCTTCATCCCCTATCTCTCGACTCCGAGCTTGACATAATGACAGAGTATAGCAGGCATGCCGCCTGCTTGCGGTCACTTATGCTTGGTTTGTGGGATGACAAAGCCTAACTTTCGCGTCAGGCAGGCCCTTGGTAGTGGCTCCTGCATAACACCACGAGATTGAGTTCTAAATAACCAGCTTCTCTAACTGAAAATAATGCTTTAAGACATCCGTATGTTACTAATTAGCCGTGGAATAATTGATTTACTGTCTGTAAAGCACATGCGGTTGAAACTGTAAAAGACTTAAAGGACTACTCTTTTTGTATGACGTTAGGGGGAGAATTGCACCTCGACCTATGGAAACTATTTTGTGCCGAACACCGTGACACGTGGCCAACCGGGAGTGAGGGGTGAAGTGAGAGGACAGTAAGGGTGGCCGGACTTGAGGAGAAACGACAACAAAGAGCAGGGAAGCTAACAGTTTTAGATTAAAACAATGCAGTGCCGTCTCATTCAACCGGCAGCCCCTGCTTACACATCATCTGGGGGTTTCGGGAACTGAAGAGGTCCCACGTCGCACAAAAAACCAAAATAGGCAACCAGGTAAAAATGTGAGGACAAATGGAGGGACAGAAAATTCGGAGAACGGAATTATCTTTCCCAGCATTCGGCTAGCGATCTGGGGAACCCTAGATAAAACCATGGGTCAGAAAGATCGGCCTCAGGTATGGAATCTACGATCCACGATTTAAATTCCTTGAATACAATAAACTCATAATTAGTGAAATGTAATATGAGCTGAATCTTTCCTGGCGGCGTATATGTTCTAGACGTTCTCGGGCTTCGAGCCAGGTAAGCAGATGTTGAGACATCGACGTTTCGGGAGCGTACATCTCTCCCATCTTCAGGATGTACGCTCCCGAAACGTCGATGTCTCAACATCTGCTTACCTGGCTCGAAGCCCGAGAACGTCTAGAACATAGTGAAATGTAATTCGCTAATGATATTCTGGGTAACATTTCTATCAGTTGCAGTACTCAAATTAAAGTAGTTAGCATATCTGACCTTTGTTCAGAAAACCGAAGTTCTTCCTTGGCTTGAGAACCATTTTCTTATCTACCGAACGTGTGCATAGGAGCTGATATCAAACATCCATATGAAACCAACGTATTCTTCAAATCGTTCTGACCTTTCAAATTGTACTTAAAATGATCGGGAGTCAACTCTAAACCGTTCTAGTCCATGCCCATAATGTTAAAAAAATTGAAGGTGGTGCATTTGAGCACCTACAGTGGAAATTTCGAAACAGTACCAGTCAAATTCTCTTTGTGTTGGACTTAGTACCCGTTCAGGATATGTATCATTGCTTCATGCTGATAACGGATAACACTGGATATCAGCAAAGTGCACGTGAATATTTTAATGAGAGCTTGCAGAATTTTAAGTTACATACAGGTGAGGATAGTGTTCTCACTTTACTTGCATTTGATTTAGAAAATCTCTGCCTTGTAATGTCTCAAGTGCCTTACTAGGCAGTTTGTTGATATCGTCAGTTATATTCTATTGCGGAACTAAAATGACAACTATTACTTGACAAGGAAAATTGTATACTCTAAATTAAAAACTGCAGTTGCTTGCAGGACCTTATAGATGTACTGCTTCTGTGAACTTTGTTTTAACCCTTAGCCACTTTATTAGCTTTGCCTCCACCAGGTCATGCATTTTGAACTGCAACAGAACGAAGTTCTGTCTTTTACTGTAGAGTATGAGCAATTACTAAAGCATGGTGTATAACAAATTGTGCAAGCTGTTTCATTTCATCTTCTATACTTATATTGTGGAGCTTAAAATAAAATGAAAAAGTAATTTTGTCAATAACTTCCTCAAGCCTTATATAGGATTTGCTCTTTCGGTGTTTAGGGATAATCATACGTTTAGTCAATTTAATCTAAATATTACTAATACAAAACCGAATAGGTGAGCTACCGACGTTTAATCCCTGCCGTAGCATTGGGCTCATTGCACTAGTTCTATGGCACAGAATATTCTAGGTTTCGATTCCATCCATAAACGTGGAGCATGTAAGCGTTAGTAATCTCCCAGTGTTCAATTCGCTGGACTCCAAATAGGAGATAGCGGGAGCACAAAAGTCTTTAGGTCTAGATGCGAGGTCCACAGACCATAGTCCAATCCTCACATATACAACTGTTAATAAATACTACGGTTGCAGCATTGATCGTGATGTCACAGTACCTTGAGTTGCCTACTACCGAGGTACGCAAGGAAAGTATTACTAATAGGAAGGGTAACATAAGTGAATCTGGTGTTATACATCACGTACTTACTGCCTTGTACCAAGTAATTGTAACTTAATTTATAAACACATTAAAACCAGGTTAATCTGGACCACTTTAACCCAATTTCGTTTAATCCGGTGAAGCATCCTTAAAAAAATCTGCGAATTGCTAACTTAAATTATATTACTACACGAATGCCCGATTTCACCAACAGATATTAAAATCGACATTAACAAATGTAACGTAACAATTGTCACATCGCTCACAAAGCTATTGGATTTCTTGCATTTCACCAAACTGTTTTCTGAAAATGTTAACAAACATGTGTTAACGCCAGGAGACTTGTAAATATTATAACTATAGAAGGCTATGGATGAGTCGTATTATTTTCAGAACGTACTGCGACGCGCTATCGTTTTCATTTTCGTCTGCACACAGCTGAAAAAACGGCGGATAAACAAAAGCCTTGAGGCAAACCTCTCATCGATTGAGAATGAATTATTCATTGAATTGGTGACGAAGTGTAAGGATATCGTGGAGAATAAGAGGACGGATGCGATGAATGTAAAAGAGAAAGATGTCAGGTGGTAAAAATTGGCAACGAATTTAATTCAAATGCGTGTGTCAAGAAGCAGGAAATAACTTCGTCAGTATTACGTAAATCTGAAACGAGGTGCGAAGAAGGACAAGTGACGAGTGACTTCTGCGTTTCAAGACGGGAGGTGGACAATGTACGATGCATGTTCTAACCTCTCTTCTACTTCCACAGTAGCCTTCATAAGAACTTGTTTTGACAGCCTATACCTCTGTAGAAGATTTTCTTCTGATAGCTCCTCAAAATCATTTCTCCTCATAGGCCATACTCTATTAGAATGCCATTTAGACGGTCTTAAATATAGCAAATCGTCATCAACAGCTGCGTTCACGGCCACCATCTTGACTATTTGCATTTGTTAAGGACTTAACAACAGACATTTGGCTTTTCAGTTTAACAAGTGATTTAACACGAGTGTTAAGCTAAACCTTCTTGGTGAAATGCAATTTTTGTTATAACTATTGCTAAACTCGTGTTAAGTCTTAACATCTGTTGGTGAAATCAGGCATAAGACAAACTTAAGGAAATTTTCCATTTTATTTTAGCACAAACTGTATAAGAATTTCTTAGGAATACCAAGAATATATTAGTGACATGGTACCTGATGTCCGATTTCCCACACTCTTGCTGTACCTGCGATAGGGCTTGCAACTCTTGTCAGAACGGTTAGCTTAACATTGACCTTTCTCAGTCATTAAGCTAAAGAAACAAATTGAGTGTACAATGCGTTCAGTAAACCTACAATGTCATTCGGGGAACGCAAGCATAAATCGCTTACAATGCACGAGAAGCTGAAAATTATCGAAATGCTTGAAAATGGTGTCATTCTTGCTACTGTGTATGTGCAGAATATATGTATGTCTGATTTCAGATCCATTATTTTCAATTTTGCAAGTGCAGTAAACAGCGTTTCGAAGTCTACATTGACTAATGCGTGGAAGAAACTTTTGTATGATGACAGTGTTGAATTAGACACCACTGCAATTCAGTTAAATGACTTTCACCAAACACTGCTTGGGAGTGGCGAGAAAGACGAAATCGAAGACTGGCTTGACGGAGATGAAGATGATCCAGGCTATCACAACATGACTGACGAAGAACTTGTGGGAAGTGTAAGCAATGTAACGAACATTAGTAGCGCATCTGAGGCTGAGGATGTGGATTTCGGAAAGTCGAGTGAAATTAAGTGAGGTTAAAGAGCATCGGCATTGTGTAATAGACTTTGTGAAGAAAAGATTTCTGCATACTACCATCGTATGAGGAGTCTTCGTGATCTCATTGTGAAAGAGATGTTAATAAACCACAAAAATAATTGATAGTTTATTCAAACCAATGAAGCGGATATGTTGGGTAGTGCAGGGTATAGCAAAAGAGAGGTAATCTCAGGGTATGCATGGATATGTATGGATGCTTCTAATGACACTGGAATGCAAGTTTCAAACTAATTTAATATTGCTTCTTTTTATCATAACATCAAACTCAAAGTTGCCGACCAAGGGTTAAGGATATATCAATGTTCAGAGTTACCATATGTTAAATGCTTATTACTCGATAAAACTTAATTCGTTCTTCACGTTCATATGAACCGACAAATATCTTCTCTCATCGCTTCTGATCTGCCTTTGACCAAGACAGAAGCAGATGACCGTCTTAATGGGCTGCCAGCCGCGGACTGTGTGTCCTCACTGTGCACAAGTGCATGTGTCTGTCACCTTCACCTCTCGAAAACCTTCTTTATTCACCCTAAACTCCTTTGTGACTATTTTATCCATTGTGATTATTAGTCTCGGTCATGTCATTATTAATTGTCCGAAGAATACCTTTTCAAACGGAGTCAAGTGTTATCCTTTTAGAATTCTTGCTAAGAAAACTCCCTTTCTCCCTTGTCTTTTGTTACACAACTCAACCAACTGCACCTGTTCGTGTCATAACAAATATACAATACCCCTTTGAAATCCATTACGATTCTTTATTCTTGCATCCTTTAATTTCGCAATCACCAAACAAATAAGGATTGCGTAATTAAAATCAAGTGGGCCTATTGTATCTTACGCTTTAAAAAAATTATACAGTAAATGCTCTAACTTCATTCATTAACTTTCTCTGGGGTATTCATTTTATTTAATCTGGGCTTTTGATAATTCGGACGACATTAAGCTCGGCGCTGGGACGGGTTTTCTCCAGGATCTCCGATTTCCCCGCCATCTTATTCCACCGGTGCTCCAAATTCCTCATGTATCATCAGTGTCACCTACTACGGTGCCATGTGTGGTAAAAGTGGACCTTAAACTATACACACAACATTAAGCCCCAGTTGGTCCGGATTAACGAGGTTCGACTGTATAAGGTTTGATCAAAATCTGGAATGCTTATTAGCACAAAACATAAACTTTTCAGTGATATTGTATGTGAATGAAAACAGTTTAGTATGGTTTCTTCTATTTTGAATAATTATAATTACTTAATTTACGAACTGAGGAAAAGGAAAACGGGCGCATATTTGTGTTTTACCATTGTGTGGCTTGTATAAGGAGTACGAAAAACTAGGAGCGGTAACGACACGGTCGTGGGAAGAAGGAAGATAGAGGTGTTTATGTCTACGTAAGGGTTGGAACAATAACTTTACTCCGGAACCATTCGTCTTTCAACGCTGCAACAGCACCAAACCATTATATTATACGAGAAATGGGTGGAGATGAGAGTTTTCTCGCTCCTTCTCCACGTGCTTTCCGCCTTCGTTTAGTCCTTTGTTCGTTTTTCGCGTTCCTTTATCCACATTTCCTTTGTGTTATCGTTTCCTTTTCCTTTACAACCGCAAAACTGTACTTAAAACATTTGCTATTGTCCGTGAACAAGACACAAAGAAAGAAGTTATACCCTGGAGTAAAGAAAGGAGGGAGAAATAAGACTTAGATATATATACCAACAAAATTGAAAGCTGTGAAACTTCTTAAGCGCATAATGGATGTATGCAAAGTTCTCAGATATCCATGACACGCTCAGTGGATTCTGAATGTTTAGTCCTTCAAGATCGAAAACATCGGGAAAATATAGCTAGAGGCTGTTATAGAAGGACTAGTAAGAAATTTGGATCCTTTAAGGCAGAAAGATAAAGCAGTCGACAATTAATCTATTGTATAATTTCTTAACTGAGCTGAAATACATAATAGCTTCAAGTTACATCTGAATTATAAAAAAGAGAAAGGCATTAATATATAGCGGAAGTTCTAGATTTCCACAAGAACATAAATTAAATTCTGCTCTTACTCCGAATGGATTGGACGATTTCACCTTCCTATTAAAAAAAAAAAGGCCATACATAACATTTTTAAAATACTGGGGCAGTTACCTTGATGAACAATTATTTTTAAATATATTTTTATTGCAATGCATTTCTTTCCTAAGAGAAACTGCATCATATTTCAGAAAAGGAGTCCTTTCTTCCATGATATGGATATTGGCATGAAACAACAGTGAACAGTGATACAGATTTACTATTCCGTTAGGAAGATCTGAATGTTCAAAAGGTAACAACAAAGACTGTGTCTGTAGTTGAGATGAAAGGATGGAGACTACATCTCCTGTGAAACATAAGTAATACTGAATTAAATATGTTAAAAGTTTGGGGAAAAACTTTTATTAAGCTTTCTGAATAGCTTGTGTGAAATATAAAATAACGGTGGTAACGAATGTACTTTGGGTACAAAATTAATTGAATAACCTTTATAGTACTTTCGGGGATTTCAAAAGGTAGAGCTAAAGGATAATTTGAGCGGTACCTAGTTACAAACATTCCCACAGATAGACTGTTATTTCGTCAATAGAGAACAAATAGCTTTGTCTCTCCTAGCGAAGTTTCAAACGCGCTTGACGACAGCCATGTGCGTATTTCATTAGATTATAAGTTACTTTTAAATTTCATATTTGTGTCATTAAAAGTTCTTCTAAGATTTGTTGTAATATAGCCATTATACAACGATAATTTGAGCACTCGTTTTCTATTGAATAAACCAGTTGATTGTTGTTTAAACCCAGGGTTTATTCACGGTAGCTCAGTAGGTCGATTGTCACTCTCTGCTGAGTGTCCCTAGTTTAATTTTTGGTTCTAGGATGTCATTCTGATTTGGCGATATCCAAGTTCGCCTCTAACCAGCTCATGTGATGGAACACTAAGGCCCAAATGGTTCTTTGTCTACAGTAATAGCTGTAAGTTATCTCATTTCGCCACCATTTTTATCACCTTAACGCCGGAGGTAATGGACTCCGGCTTCAGCTCACCTAGGCCATCGGGGTTCGATCCAAGGCGACCGCAAAGTGAGATTTGTGGTGATGCTGGGGCGGGTTTTCTCCGATTCTCCCTGCCATCTCATTCCACCGGTGCTCCATCTTCCCCTCGTGTATCATCAGTGTCACCGCCTGCGGTGCCGCATGTAGCAAAAGCGAGCGTTAAACACTACACATTCATTAATTAGCTTTCTGGGTGCCTCCTATAGTTGCTTGGTGATATAAGACAATCTCTCACAGTAGCCGATCTCACTGTGGGTCTCAACTGTCGCAGAAACACACCTATAGAACACACGTTTCTTCGTCAGAACGCACCCACTCAATAACCAGCTGACTCGCGAGCATGCTCGCTTAAATCAAGGACATTTGTCCTTACTTATAGTGTAGTCTCTGACAATTACCACACTTCTTCCCTTCACTCACCTCCGACTAAGTAACATAGGCCAGAGCTTGTCCGACGGATGTTGAATACCTGGTAACACATCTCCACTTCATCTCTTAGAGACAGCTAGTAAAGTAGGAAACATAGTTGTTTCGTGGTTCTGCTTATTCCAGGTACCACCTCTGGTAATACCAGCAAGGACTGAAGAACTGTTTTCAGCTTGCCGCTTTGGAGGATCTACTGCTCCACATTTTGATATTTTCTGTCAAACTTTGACATCATCTTCAAAACGCCGCTCCTGGATCCTATGAGTCGTATAGGTCGAGCCTCTGGGAGCAAAATAATCCGGAATTCTCATAGGTCAGATTCTTCTGCTGCTCTCTAACCAAAAGTCCTCTCATTACAACTGACTGCGGATTTGGTTCCTGTCCTCGCTCATACTTCAATGTAGCCGATATTGTTGCGTCGGTTCCTCTCGTCGCATCTGAACCGACTTGGCTCCTTCAGCATTCATCTTTACTACTTAATTACGTGTGGCAGTGTATGGATGCCATTGATATTACAGTGTTCCGCTAGGAGAAGCTGCTGTTGTACCTATAGGTCTGTTACTCGACTGATGAATGTGTGGGCTGCCTCTCTAGAGATAAATTCAGCTGTAAATCTGTCAGAGGGCGGAGCACTAGCCGTTCCATCTCCATGGCGAACTATCGTAACGTCTAACTTAGTTGCTGTACTGTTTGCCTTCAGATCGGCTTCGTAAGCGGCTGCAAGTGGTTCCTCTCCTGTGAAAGTGTAATTAGATCTTCGGCAGAGCCCTCCGAGATGAAAGCGCGAAGAATGCCGGCTGACTGGACTTGTAATACAACCAAGAGATGTGTCGTCCATTAGCTCCGTTAGCGTCCATTCTTTTGTAGCTAGCATTGACCACAAATTACGGCTTAAACATTCCCTATGACAAACTTAGGTCGAATTTCGGAGTCATCGCCATTTTAGCGCTTTTCTTGTGCTTTTCTCGTCTAAGCGCCTTAGATGTTCTACTGCGCTCACTATTTCCTTCAATGTTGGATTTGATTCTTTAAAATTCCTTAGTGATATAACTTTTCAAGTACTCTGCTCCGAAATTTTTCTCAGGATGTACGAAGTCAGTATCAAAATCGACTTGGGGTATAATTCTTCCCATTTTGGTATCTATGTCATTTCATTTTCTCCATTTCGTTCATAAGCTCTTTCCTCACGATCCTTATTACGATCCTCATTTTATACATTACGAAATATACAGCACTGATTTCCGTATCTATTTTCTCAATTTTCCATGTTTTTCTCTATCTAATTCAGCCCATAATATTTTTAAGTCTTTCCTCTATTTTTGTTTTTAAATATCACTCCTGACATAAGTGTAACTGTCCAACTTCTGATTGCCACTTTACTAATTAAACTGGTTCATCTTTCACTGCCATTTCGCTTCGTTCTCGTCACTTGGCGACGTAATAAAATCGGCTTGAAGGAGCCTCTTCATCCTGAGGCCTCGTTCCCTGAGGAGTTGTACACAAAACTTGTCAGTCACTCGCTGTTGCAGCACGCTAAAGTGACGTCTCAAACACACTCTTATAACAACACTTGATGTCACAACAGAATGCAGTCACTAACTCACAAGTTGACTGATTCGCCAACAACCCTGCTTATATAACCAATGGAAGTTCTCACAGCTCTAGATATTTTAGAAGTGGAATCTGAGGAAACTTTCCAAAGAATCCTGGCTATCTCACAGTAGCACGTCTTGTATTTTCACTAGGCGAGGCAACTACCCCTTATCTCTCTGTATCACTTCAAACGACCGACCGGTCGGCGCAGTCCAAAGTGGAAGCTTCAGCTATAGCTCCAGTACGGTGTGTAGACATGCGATTGTGTGTAATTATTTTCCTTTCATCACTGGACATTAGAGCGATTTCACGCACTTTTACTGACGATACGTTATGTATTTGAGGTTATAACAAACTCCTTAGTCCTAGGACATCCTACATAGCTTGGAAATGTAACGTGCTGATGAAGAGAGCTACGCTCACCACTGTTAACATTGAGTCACATGGCCATGTATATCCAAAGCACGTATCTTAGTTCTTGGGCTGAGAAAGGGTAGAATAATTCCCGCCCTTTGCTTCTTTTTTAAAAATAAATGAAAACATTCTTTTCTTCAAAGTGACCTGAATAATTTCCAGGATAACCACACATACATGGATCAACCGGCATATACTGCCACGCAGTTATTCACTGATGAAATGAGAACCTTACGTACAGATAGAGAACTTTAAGTTATTGTGGAAACGCATGCGCACCCTCTTAGTACCGCAATGTGGTTTGCTGAACGACACACACGAGTGATATTCCAAATCACAGTCATGACCGAGTTCTATATACAACCCTGGATGCCAATGAAGTGCTTCTTCCTGGCTTCCAATTTATATGTTAATGATGAGTTTGTTAATTCTATATTTCAGGAGATTTTTTATTGTCGCAGATGTACCTACCGTAGCATCGACGGTGTGGCAATTGAAGCTCCCTCATTAGGTCTTCCTCGTCTTTTGTAACTGTTCCCCTTGGTCACGAGAGTGTTTGACGGACTAGAAATGTAGATGAACGGAGAAACAGAAATATGAGGTCCCTCAGTAAAGGAAAGTGTGGGAACACATGTCTATCGGCTTTCTTTATAACAAAGCCCACCTGAATAACACATGCCTGCGAGCGATATGGAGCGCCAGTCTGACGCTCAGGCGTCCATTTATGCCAAACCTGTACGTGCCCAACATAATTGCATTGCGGCTTAGTTGCATTCCTAAAACTTTCGTACCATGCGTGCTTCGCAATTAAGAAAGTGGACGCTGCGAGAACATTTCTACCAACGTTCGGACATGTGCACATACAAAAATCGTACGATAGTTCAAATTATAAATCGAAACCAGCCAATTACAGTTTAGAATGTACACGCGTGATTCCTATGAAATTCAAAATGTAAGGATAGAGGGGAAATTCCGGAGGATGGCGGATCCGTGATTTTGATAAGAAACATACTCTTCCTCGGACGGGGCCGTAGTGAAGTCACGTCATGTGTCACGTCACGTAAGTGCCGCAAGAATACAGCGATTACGCAACACATGTCAAGAACTCTGTCGTTACCGCCAAACACACCACACGAGTCTGCCAGCAGTGACTTTCCAGGTGGCGATTGAGGTACCTGATTACAATGGAAAATAAATTGATCATGGAACAGTCGAGGTGTTTTCTTCGCTAAACACCCCACATCCAGTCAGAACGTATAGCAGACCCTGGAACAGAGAAGTGAGCCCATGCAGAGCGAACCCCAAGGAAAACGCCGACCTGTCCAGTAAACTTCCCCCATCCGTAACCCTCACCTTCCCTACATTATGAGGTTTTGAATGCTGGGAGGACTCATCCAGCTTCCTAAAGGGCAAGACCGCCTCACTTTGTCTTCCACGACGTTCGTGATCAACACCCGCAACATCTGCTGTTGGTTCTTCGTCGTAAGTTGGTACATATGTAACAATAAGTAAAATCTGAAATAACACTAATTAACTTTACATACATTAATATGCAAAACACAAATATCTTGACGTGGCTCTAAATTATTCCAGATAAGCTAAGACTGACATTAGAAATGACTGGCGAAATAAAATTCTTAGTGGTGGTAGAAGCTGATGGAAATGACGCAGTTTGGCTCTTAAATTAAAGCACATTTCTCTTAAGTTACCGATTACTTTAATGGTGTCATAAGAGCAGTAATTCAACGAGAAATCAGTGGTGGCTAATCATGCATTTACCAGGATACAGATGAAACACGGAGCAAATGTCCCTGAATTTCTAGGAATCCCGTATTTTAAAAATTCGTAAAACAGGAGCTGATAAGTTTTACAACGAAATGTTTCCTGTGACAAATCGAAATGCTTCATCCCCCCCCCCCCCACTTAACTGTAGACTTCCGCAACATTGTAATCTTAACAGTGTACAAGTTTTGCATCCAGAAATTAGAGCAAAGAGCAATGCTCCTAACAAATATAATCATCTGGTCTAGCACAAAGAAGTCGTCGAAACCTGACTGCAGCATCTTTGGAATATTACAAATTGAAGTTTCGGCTTATCACATTTACTTCGTGGGTCTCCTGCAACCTTGTAGATGTTTCCGCTATTTATTAAACTTAACAGATAGTTCCCATCACCTTTTAGAAGTAACCGAATATAAAACTAAATAACAAGTATTAGTAAACCTTAATCTCGTCTTGCTTTTAGTATTTAGCATACGATAACATATTAAAACAGATCGAGGCAGAGTAGTTGAAAACTAGCTCTTCATCGTCATAACCGAAAATTGTAAATCTCAGCATAGTCCTGTAACTGTGTATCATCTTCAGAGTAATGAATTAAGTGAATGTTAATTTGTGGCATAAAAAGCTGCAATGAAATGTCATTGTGCTAAGAAACTCTGTTGGATTGAATTTCTCCCCATCTCTTCCTACAGATACACACTTTAATAAAAGTCAGACTTCTCCGCAGAATTATTTACCAGTTCACCTATTCAGTTCTCAAGTAAATTATTATTGCAACCAAAATAAAAAGGAAGTTTGCAAGAAGTTTTCAGCACGCAACTCCACTTTGGCCTTCTACACGTTGTGCATGATCACATGTTGCATGGGCAACCGTTAGCTCCTATGGTTACTACCATTTGTTATTGTGATGCATTGGCGTGACACCAAGAACGAAAATTACCAAGAAAGGACCATATCTTTCGCAAATAGAATGCATCCTTCATTAGGATAAACCATCCGCTGCTAGAGCCATGAGGTCTCAAGAACAAATCTCGAAACTTGCCACTGAAGTGACGTCACATCCAATTTTATTCACCGAACAAAGTACTACGTGGTTTCGAGTTGTTTCCTACAGTAAATAAGTGGTGTCATCATTTTCGTAGCAATCGTGAGTCAAACTGTAACATTTCGGGTATACTGAATAGGTTATGAAAATTAGCTTCAGGTAGCGTTTTGTTTAGTGAATAGAACGGTGGAACCGTTACATTGGATCCTAGTAACAATTCCTTGTTAAAGAAATTGAATAATGATCAGCAAAGGCTTCGAGGGAAAAAAGACAATAATTCCGGTTGTATTTGTCAAGTTCTTGTACATATCTGAGTTGTTACAGTAATTCAGGCTGGGTAAGAAATTTAATCCACGCATATATCGCTTTTCAGATGTTCAGATTATGGTCTTAATGTGGATATATTCCACAAAAGCGGAAGAGGGGCCTATAGCATATTTTCTAGGCGTCGTTCCAACGTAGACTAGAAAAGTGTTTTAGCAATGTAGGTGAAGGCAAGCTCTTGGACACAATAATTTGCAGAAAATG
Organism: Mantis religiosa; assembly: GCA_030765055.1. Lineage (NCBI taxonomy): Eukaryota > Metazoa > Arthropoda > Insecta > Mantodea > Mantidae > Mantis > Mantis religiosa. Next base: position 62,286,320 of record CM060948.1, read on the forward strand.
AATATTGTAGGGTTTAAATGATCACGTGATTTAATCTCAGCCAGGAGAGCCTTTCGTATTCTAACTTGTTTTTGAGATACTTCGATACAGCATCAGAATTCCCTTAGACATAATACTTCATGAACAAATTATCCAAATGACCACGCATATAATACCCGAATTTATGTAGGGTTTTTCTTAAGATTTTTAACACTTTTCAGAGGTTAATCTGATAGGAAAGTTCAGTTTTAGCATTGACAGTTTATTTAGGAAATCTCTCCAGATAAATATATCTACTGGAGACTCTTGTTGCGGCGATATGGGAATTGTAATGCCGAGGAACTATATTTTTCTTGGCAAATGGTATTTACATGATGAATTATTTGAGGAAGCTAAAGTTTATAGAGAGCATAAACCTTTAGGCACTCACGTCTACTGGTCCAACCCGACCAATTTAAGTGAAATTAATTTTTCTTAATATGGGTACTATTTCCGTAAGTATTTTGGTTTCACATTCAGATGTAACACCAGTAGTTATTTGTTTGAACCACCAGGGTCCATGCTATAAACCAGGACTAGTTAATATTGGTATGAAATGCGCCACCATAAGTTTCGGGTATTCTTAGAATAATCGAGCCATCTAATGGATGGCATAGTATAATTCTTTTATATAAGCGTATGAAAGGAAAACTTAATATAGTGCGCCGTATCAATATGTCAGTTCCGCATAAGTAGTTTATGATATGAATTCCAGATCCTGGGCAAAAGTGCCATAACTATAGCCAGCTCTACAACACGGACAGTTGTGATCAAAAAGGCTGACTTAAATCATCTCTAATGTGTGGGCGCCATTTAACGCTCTACTTTTTGAGAATTCGAGTTATCCATAAATAAAAATAAGGCTTTTTTGAGTCCTGTGACAATAACGCTCCAATTTAAGAATTGAAAAATAGGGAATCATATCACGAACAGCAAGATGGTTTTATTTCCTGGAAAGACCATGGTGTAAAATCACAAGGCCACGTAAACCAAGCATGCAAATACGTCCACGAATAATATATAAATCTCTGATCGATAGAAAATGTTGAGGATGAGGATTCCTTGGTTTGAGCGAAAATATCCCATAACGGAGATGGCAACCTTCCTTTACTCTTAGCATTGTATCACACATAAGCTCTTACGTACCTTTTAATATGATTAATACCGTTGTTGTAAGTATATAGCTGTTAAGCCAGTTCCATCAGGACCAGGAATGCAAATCTTCTGGTTCTTACCAGCGTTATCACTACCTTTTCCTTAGTGATCAGTTCGTTTAAATCTGTTTGGTAGGCTAAGTGATATTGTCTGAAATTACCGTAAGTGGGGAACTAGGGAAATTGTCACCAAATATCAATTTCTAATTCAGCAAGTATTTACTCTCGTGGCGGGTCTATAACGATGTTGGATACAAGTTCACCTATGAATTCAAAATTTCTCTTGCACTCCATGAAGTAAAGCTGTTCACTCACCGCCTGCAGGTGAGGGAATTTCATATATATCATGAGTGCGCAGACTTCAACGGCAACATCCTCACGTTAAACTGAAGCATAAGTTACTCTGCAATTATCCTCAAAAGTGCGTGGTTGAATAAATAAAAAATGAAATTGATAAAAAACCTGATCACAAATATGTCATCACACATTTATCGTTTACTTTTGCAATTACTGCCATTTATTAATACCTCTGCGAGGTAGAGCTACAAAAGTGCTATTTGTGTCTCTACCACATGTTGATAAATAGTATGTTTAGCCATAAAATGTGTTAAAAACTATATTTCAGCGCACACTTTAGAACACAGTCGTGAACATAAGTTTGGCAACTCCGCAACATTGGCGTTCGGGTGAAGTGGAAAGTCAGGATTGTACACAGTAAAACTACCTGCCACGAAACTTAGTACAACAATAGGTACGCTTAGCGCTTCAGACGTGTATAATCCATGCAGAACTATGGAGTTCTTTACAAATCAAGAGTATGCTTCCTGGCCTATGGCAAAGCCGCCTGGAACTCATGAAGCGCAAGACCTCGGACAAGTTTCCCAATAGCAGAATTCCTAACCCAAGAGACATAGTAAGGAGTCCAACTAAGTAGCGAGCGGCTCCCCGATGTTAAGGGGGAGGGACAAACATTTTGAGCATTTAGTGTAAATAGAAATGCTGATGTTGCAGACATTGACTATTAATAAACTTCTTGCTTAGCAAATATGTGACGTTGATTTAACTTTACATCATACACGTGAGTGGGGTATTTCCATAATTCTTCTTCTACTTCACGGCTTTGGACTATTCAAACCGTTCCGATTCCGATTTGGTTTCCCCATCTTTTCTTTGATCTTCTGTGGCTTCTTGTACCTTTGGGTTTATAGTTTATACCTATGTTATTTTTAGCATAAGTTGTTTATATAGGGCTTATCCTGATAGTAAAGGTTCAACAGCATCTGCATTCCTTGTGAATAACAGACATCTTCATAGAATCAACAAATTCATCAACCTTTTTCTGAGAAATTATTGTTATTAGAATGTTTCATTTCAGAGTGGAGCCGATGCAGTGGTTCAGCTGCCAAGAAGTATAATATTTTGAACAGATATAGCCATAGCAAGGTGGTCTAAATCTATTAAATAATTTGCAGTTACTTGTACCTTTATGCAAATGGGTCCGTAATCTGATAAGCATGAAGTCCATCTTGCCTCAAAATCTTATCAGATCTACATTTTGGTCTATATTTACCATATTACTACAGGGACCATTTATGCTGACCCTATTAATCCTTGGTACTTAATATCCAACTTCATTAATCGCCTAAATGAGCTCATATTATTGCAAAATAGCAAGTGTTATAAACGAATTACCCTGGTTTAATGATATGGTTCTCCTCAGAAAGCTGATAGTCATTAATAAAGTGGACATAAATCATAACAGTGAAAATGATTCCATACTGGGATTATATGCAATTTGATGTGGTTGTATACCAAGTAGAGAAATAATTGTAATTGCTGAACTACTACTATAGTCAGCGATGTTAATTATATAGTTGCAACTATCACTTATGAGGGACAGGTACTCCTTACGCACTTCATGTATACCCAGTATCTCTATCTAAGTATGTAATTAAAAAAAATCATGGCATTGCATGTATGAGTACTACATTAGCAATTTGCGTTTGATGTAGTGTAGCTTCTCATAAGAACTATATTACATAACCCAAAACAAATAAAAGTGCATGATAAAAATATTACCTGTAATTTTTTTAACTTTTTATTTTATTATTATTTTTTATTTTTGTAATTTACGTCCTCCAACGTTGTCATATCGGACGATAAATGAAATGAGTGTAATGATGCTAAAATGAGTCCGGGGTCCATGGAGCTTAGTTACCTGACATTCGTCTTTTAGGATAAGGGAAAACCCCGGAAAAAACCATATCCAGGTAACTTGCCCTAACCGAGGTTCAAACTCAAGAGGCAGACACGCTACCATCTACGCTACCGGGGCGAGCTACCTGTTTATGAAATATACTTAGAACACATTATGTGCCGATAGTGGAAATCATGTCATTTTCCGTAGCCTGATTAGGGGAAGCAATCACATTGCTGTTGAGTAAACGTACTTCTAATTTCTATTCTCCGGCAACAATATGTTGAGTCGACCACTCACTGTTCTAGACGTTCTCGGGCTTCGAGCCAGGTAAGCAGATGTTGTGACATCGACGTTTCGGGAGCGTGCATCTCTCCCAACATCAGGATGTTGAATGACAATATTCAGCTCAGACCACTCACTGCTTTACCGGCCGCGTGGTCTAGGCTGGAGTTGCCGTGTTTGTTCTTAAGCGCTTGGTGGCGCTGGGGTGCATGAGCCGAGCTTTGCTCCCAAGTGAGTCTGTGACCTTGTGTTTGTCAGCGTAAGTAGCTCACCTGGTCGGTATCCCGGAAGTGGTGGACGTCTAACATGCTATAATTTTTTTCTTGTAAAGCATGCATTTAGTTTCTGGCCTGGTGCCTTGTGCTCGTAAGATCGGAGAATTGTTGGTAATTTAATGTCTTATTGTGACTAAAGTTCAGTTTAAGGAAGGAATGAAAAAATTAACCGGCATATAACGAAGGGGTGGAATAAAATAATATTTAAAACAGATTAGCCAATATTTTTGGTTAGTCATATTCAGAAGGGAGCACACCTTCACCTCGTGATAGGTGTTGCCGTATACCTTTCTATATTTAATCCATCGGTTCCTTGTTGTCTCCTGTCATCCCGTTGTATTTGTTAAAAAAAAATTGCACCCTTCCCTCTGACGAGGATCGGCGCAATGTTAAGTGAGTATGTGCCATCCACTTGCGTTCATTCCTAACGGCGGTACTTTAGTAACACGCATATGTGTTTGTCATAGTCTGCTTTAGCGGCAGAAGGCAATCGAGCTGAATCTGTGGGAAATCTTCCTATAGCGTTCGTGAACTCCAATTCCTCTAAATCTCCTTGCCATAGCATAGTTATTTATTCATCATCCTGAATACAACCTGTAGCTTGTCCCATGGGTTTCACACTGCCAGTTTCTGGTGTTGGTTGTTTAACCAAGACTAGCGGTTGCGGACGCGTGCTTCGTGTGGAACGCGCGCCTCTCTCTCTGTCTGTTACGTTTTTTCCTGCTAGAAAGGCAGATGTTAATTGAAGCTACTGACTCTGTTTGACCCTTCCTACACTCCGCGAAGTTCGGGTGCTTCTCAAGTGAAATTCTTGTTTGCTCTTGCTGTTTTGCAGCTCTTGTATCTCTCTGGTTTATACTTTACTTTAAGTTGGCAGACATAACTTTCCTTTAAGAGAAAATTTATCTTCTAAATGATCATTTCGTGGCAGTGAAAGAATATTGGTAAAATTTGGATACAGCTCTACACCCAGCTATTTCCCATTAAAAAAATAAGCAAGTTTTTTTTTTCGTGATGCCATTGTTTGCTCATGTCTATGACACTCACAAATTTTTGTTTCACCTACTAATGGTGATTTTATGGTTGTTTAAGTTGACTAAATTTTGCTTTCTTTACTACCTATAGCAATTAGAAGAATTATTGCGTTCCTCCCAAGAACTCGATACCAAAACTTCATTGGATATCATGTAATGGGTTTTGACATCTCCTGATTCCACAAAAGAGATAATTTTATTTAGAAAAAGAAGAATATGTATATACCTCGTGGTTATACAAAGAGAATAGACTGCTGTTTACTTGAATAACACAAAGTACATAGATGAACTTTTTATAGGGATAGCCTGTACAAGGGTAGAGAATGTGAGTGCAATATATCAGTGTTTTTTTCGTTTGTCAGAAGGACCTCTAGAGTAAAATTTAGCTGATACTGGACGAAGTGCCATCCCCTAATTAATATCCAGTATTATTATATATCTCGTGGGGGAACTCAATTCGTATTAACATATTTTTATGTTGGACTTGGATGCGTTTTTTATTTCCAGCTCGAACTATATAGTACGAATTCCTAGTTGACTATTGGTAAAATTTTACGTGTATACAATAGGTAGGTGTGCATTAACCTTTATTGAACCCACCAGCATTACAATTTATTTCTTATTAATCGCATGACAGCGGTTAAATGATAGCCATCGCGCATGTAATTTAGTACAAATTTTAATCACACGAGAATACAAATTTGTGTAGCTGGAGAAAGTTTCCAAGTCCCAGCATTTAGAGGTAAAATAATACC
>CM060948.1:62294537-62299537 GCA_030765055.1 Mantis religiosa
CACACACAAAAGGAGAACTAATACTTCAAATGCATCAATCATTGGTTCACTTTTTAAATATCTAATTACTGCTTATACTACTTTATCCCTGGTATAAGAACAAAAAATGTGCAACGTGCAAGGTCTTTCTTTATCCAAAGAAACAAGACAAAAACAAACTTTTCTAAGGATAATTTGTAGAAGCTTGGGTGGAGAAAATCAAGTGAATATAACATATTACATATTCTTTTATTTTTTACTAACATGATAAATGCACATCCCTGATTAGTTATTTATTAAATCAAGTAATTCAACGTAGATTTTTGGACCACCCCCCGGAAACTGACTTCTAATTACGTGCCTGCCTATAAGTGGTTGTCTGAAGTGTATGTCTTAGAAATGAGTTCTCGTTAATAGATAATAATAGTGCGGTGAATATAATTTTCACTTATAAAAGATAGTAACTTGAAATAAATATTAAGGCTGAACGGAATTGTGTTTTAATTCTCTCTTTGGCGCTGTAAATTTCTCTTTGTGTTATCGTTAAAATAAGTTCTATGAATAAAATTTGTTTTGCAAATACAGGAAGCATGTAACGACTATCATTTAGTTTAATAAGTGTTTGCCACCTCATGAACATAGGTACTAATACGACATACTTTATTACACTATAGCATTTTTTCGGGTCAATTTCAAATTTGGCGGGAAGGCTAATGTTAACCTACATAATGAGTTACTTAACTACAAGAAATGTGCCCTGTAAAGTTTTATTTATTGCTTCTAGAGGGCAAATGTATGTATATGCTTAATTCTCACTCAGATATGGCTGATAGGCTTTCTGTGAAACTTAGGTCTCCACTTTGGAAAACGAATTGGAACGAAAAATCTGTAAATGTACTACTTGTAATCTACTTGTAATTGAGCTTTGTGTAATATGGCATATCGAAGCAAATAAACAGCATTTCAGAGTTATTTTGCTATTTAATAATTTCGTATACATGTCTGTATGAAATGATTTGATTTTACTGATTTTGTGCATACATTAGGACAATTGTGTACCTTTCATTGTCTTTTTTGTAGTTCGATTACAGGATGTTAATGAACTACAGCGAAATATTTTCAGAATAAGCGGAAATATCTTAAACAATTTGAGACAGTAGACTTATGACCTGTTGTATGAAATATAGAAGTTATGGCTACAAGTTTCTAAAGTGCCAGTACGCCACTACTACTTATGATAGCACTTGAGTGCATAACACACGGAAATGAAGCGACGAGTAGAAGTACTCCCTCTGGGGTAATAGCTATGACATTAGCTTTCAAGTGAAAAGTAAACAACTCCGAGGTTTCTTCACTTTTTGTCGTTATATCTTTCACTTGTTTTTTTATTGCTGGTCTAAACTTTTAATTCTTGTATAAATGTATGCATTTATCTTACCTAAAATAAAAAGTAAATACAACTATTTACGTCAGGTTTATAGGAACTGCGAAAAATGGCGACCTGCGTTTTCAATGCAAAGTTGGCAGCGGCAAAACAACGACTGTTGTACTTTGAACAAAATTACTTGTGTGTGTGTGTGTGTGTGTGTGTGTGTGTGTGTGTGTGTGTGTGTGTGTGTGTGTGTGTGTGTGTGTCGAATAACTTCAAATACTGATATCACTAAGAGAATTGGTTACGAATCATCGGCTTTCTGGATTGGGCACCAAAACTGTTACAAAAACACCACTAGGGTATGCTACATGATGCAAGAAGGTGGTTAATCGCTGTTCAGTGCCGCAGTGGCAGGTGATTAGTTCGAGGTTTCAGAGATCGTTGAGGCATTACATCTTGAGAGTCCTAATAACGAGCTACTAAGAATCCATATTCTATATTCGGGAAGAAGTTTTAAAGACTTTATAATCCAATAATTCCACCTGCCTTGTTTAAATACCAACTTATGAGCATCTGACATCAATTAGGTTTAACACAATTAACTGTGTTATGTTAAGCCGCAAACCATGCACCGCCTATCTCAATTTGCTTATATTAGTCACGTCTAAAATCGCTGAAATTATTTAGATGTAGTTCATTGATACCCTGTATAGATATAACAACAACGCTAACATAATAAGTATAAAGAATTTCAATAATGGTGTGCAATGTCACCGTCTAATAGGGTTCAATATTTACTATAACCACAATAAGGATAGCTGTGTAATAAAGGTTTTTAAACCATTACTTTATAAGCAAGTTGCACAGAGGAAGACAGTATAAAAGTATAGAGACTTCAAGTGAGGGTAAGGAAGCTTTTTAAACGGAGAGAGGTGGAAAGCGACATAAACTGAGAAACAAAAGGCGAAAAAGAGTGAAGAATACAGAGCGACAAAGTAGCAGAGGGATGGAAGAGATGAATATCTGCAATTAGCGTAATAACGTGAGCTGAGCTGCGGGTTCTGCTGGCACTAGAATAAAATACCTACATATATTCTCCACACTAATTCTGGTTTATTAAAATCATTTCTGATGCTGCTGATGCCCTAGGTATCATGCTCATATCCTTGGTGTTGAACCTTCATTCTTGTCTCGTCGCCTCCGCGCCCATCTCCACCTATAATCGTCGTCTTCTTGGTTATTGATGTAATCGTTAACCTCATGGGTAGAGAAACAGACTTTCAAATTATCACGCTACTAACAATTTATTTGAATTTTGTGTAATAAATTTCGCCATGTTGTAGTTAAAGCGTTATGATGAGGATCTTGCGCTCCAGGACTTAGTAATTATGGCTGACAGACTGGCGGGCGTCAGACAAGATGATTATATACTGTCGGTTTTTTCAGCCTTTTCAGCTGCAATTTACTGCTCTTCAAAGCTTTACTTCACAGCATTCCTGTCAGAATCTTAGGGGTCACCTTTGTTGGTGAAGACTTACATTTATGTTTGTATAAGTAACCTAAATCTTAAAGCCAACGAAAGATATATATTACTGTTTATATCTTGCGTTCTCTTCAACGTCATCTCTTTATATGCAGTTGTACATTCACTGTTTTCATGGATTCTAGAAAAGCTACTTCAGTAAACTGCGACTTTCATCGGAAACTGATGGAAAGCCTGTATACACCGATCATTTTGTAATAATAGGTTTCAGTCCCACTTATTTATTCTTTGCTAACCAAAGTAATAAACTAATAGGCATAATTGTAGTATACAATATTCCTTTGTTTCTTTGAGAATGTGCATGAACATCTGTGATTAAAACACTGTTCTAAAAAAAAATTCCCCCTATTTCTAGAACCAAGATTTCTGATCCTTACATACATTTTAACACTTAATACAAATCTATTTATATACTCGGGGTAGTTTAAGGGTAATCTGATTATTCATGTGCAATATATTTTGGTATCTTTCTATATACAGCTTTAATTTAGAGTCGTAGACATACTAACCGAAATTCAATTAAAGGGGCCTGTAAACATCATGAGGCTAACAGAAGGCGACATTTGAATGGGGTTCACTTATTTTTCTCAATTTTTAACAGTCATTCAAAGGAATAGATTTATATAAAAATAGAAAATGTGGACAGAAATTTTCAATTCAAAGTTTGATGTCCTATTCCTTCCTTTTGTATTGAGCATCGTTCTTGTCCCGAATTATACTCCAACAGTAATCGGCAACCGTTCACACCGTTTCTCCATGGTCCCTCTCTTTATGAAATCTTGCTCCATTTCCATCTGATACATCGCTACAAATCTCTGAAAGGAAGTCCAGATGTAAGTCCAAGAAATGTACCTTCAAGGACACATTGCATCCTAAATCTTTATAAGCGTTCATCATTTTTGCACAAACTCCTTACATGTAGTATGTCTTCTATTTCCAATGAAGTTTTGTGTCACTTTCTTGAAATATATTAAGCCCGCTTTTCTTTGTCTGTCAAGATCGCTTCAAAACTTCGGTCTTGTTGAAGTTGTCGAATCTGTGGACCCTTCTTTAATTTCAGCAGCGAATAAACGAGGGAATTTATCAGTAAGATATGTAGACACTTTGGTTGTTGGATCCATTGGCTTTACAAATTGTTTTATTAGGTCCAGTTTAATCCCAAAAAAGTTTTTGCCCAATTTTGCGATTCTATTGTTTTTTTAAAAGCATTGGTTTACTATATCTTCACGAGCAACCAAAATCTCTCGCTGACATTTCTTCCCCAACTTTCAAATTTATTTTGGGTCATTTCTTCTTTACATACTGCGATCTTCTATCTTGACTATCTCAATCCAAAGAATAATAGTAATGCTTGCATTCCGAATAATACTGCAATTACTATATCTTGGATTTATCACTGCGATTTTGAGGCTAATACTATTTGAACAGTAATTACAATGTCTAAAATAGATCCTAAAGTACAATGGTTAATATTGCCAACTAAAAGAATATAATTTACCATAGTTGCCGCAAATAATGATACCACATATAACACATGTTAATAGTTCTAAAGGACTATCTCTGATAGCAAAAATATTATTTAAGATTTAAATTTAACCGTGTAAATTCCTTCTTCATTCCAGAAATAGAACCACTGTAGAGCAGTGAAATATGACATAATGTGATGTCCAATATGCAAATCAGGATTGCAATTTATGATATTGTATAACATAGCTAAATCGGTAAAGTATTATCTGAAGTTGAAAGCTCTATTAGAAGACATTTGTGTTGTTACCTAAAACATACTTATACCCTTATCACACGACAACAGTATCCCATTCCTGCTTTAAGAAACCTGTATTCCATCCGAGGGTGTACATTCGCGTGTGTCTCAATAAAGAAATATGAAATAGTAATATTACAACAACAAAAAAACCTTTCTTTTTCTGGTGTCACCTACGTATGCACTCTACGTCGTCTTGGACTTCATATCACATTTATCTGATGAGAGGGACGATGCACACATCCACAATGCAAATGTAATTTTGAATAACGGGGCTGGAAGACCGAGAAAACCTACAGGATTTAATATTGTACAAGTGTTTGTTATTACGTAATGCCACAAAC
>CM060948.1:62304537-62339537 GCA_030765055.1 Mantis religiosa
TCAAATGCTTTTTTGTAATGTATCAAAAACCTATATAATGCAGAGGAGCATCATAAGAGCTGCGGCCTACAATGACCCACTTAACCATCCAGAGAATTCATCACAGTATTTTGAAGACAAAATACTTTCACCTACTATGTGTAAACTGTGTTAGTGTACTTCCTGAAAGGTTGTACGACATATATAATGCATACTGTTGTTCCCGGGGAAAAAGCTCACTAACGGAATGCTGTAGTAAGTAAATCACACACTTTGCACATTGTGTGCGTCTTCTCTTATTGTTGATTCTTCGTAAACACAGGCCTCTCTGAAGATTCTGAAGGCTGCACTCTGGATGGAACTGGCAAAGACGGTTGATACCCCTAGTTCGCTCAGAACAAGGAGTATCACCAGCAATCCTAATAGAAATATACGCGATAGGCTCCACATAATATCGAGTGATGTGTGATATTTTGTAGGTTTGGATATCTAATGCTTAGTGCTCACACCTTATCGACCTTAAGCTGAAGGAATCAGTATGAACTGGACTGTTTAGGAACAAGCTGGTGCATATGCATTGCATTCAGTTTCCTGGGTACGAGGATAGACGACAGCCTCTTCGAGGACAGCTGGTTGGTAGAGATTATTGCCGAACACTAATGAACGCCGATGTCACCGTTACGGTTAAATCCTGACAGACACACACAAAACAACCAGGTCAGGACAGAGTTCGAAGGATATCAATTGGATGTGAACGTGTCACTGTAACGTTCACTAAATCTTGCACCACCATTGCCAGCACTGAATTGCTGATTGCTAAATTTACATTTAATAAGTAAAGCGGCCGTCCGCCACACCTTTTTGGAGGGGAAGCATGTTGAAAATCTGGAGAGACAATGGTAAGCGAAGTGGGTGGTTAAAATACTCAAAAGTTTAGCAATTAGTCTACCAGATACATGCAATTCACTGGTAAAAACAGATAGTTGGGAACTGCTGTTGGACATGAAATCCAGAATTATTGATAATTAGGAATGCAGAGTTAAGCTTCTGCATGAAATACAGAGAGCTGAATGTTGCACAACGAATGCTCTGTTTCAGCTTGCTTCGTTTTGATTAGGCACTCTTCAGATAAGTAGGTCAGTTATCATGCGAGGTAGCGCGGCAGTAACTTATTCAATTGGCAGGCTGGATGTCGCCAGTTTGATCCTGGTCAATCCCACACTCTGACTTGGGTTTTCTTAGTTTGTTCTTTGAACTTGAATGCTGGGATACCTACTTTCATGCCCAGATTTCCTTTCCATGATTTGCCTTAATTCCATTTATTTTTTATTTTTCCGATGTGCTTTCAGGTCATGGTGTATGGTGCTGGAGGACAGTTTGCGCAGAAGCTTACGCATTGTTAATACTGTTCTGGGTGCTGCGCGGCGTTGTTAAGTCACTGCTCCCAGATGGTGAATATTACATCCGTCGACAGGTATCCTGAATGTTTGTGGCTACGCAGCGGAATCAAGTACGTGGGATAAAGAACTGCCAGTACTTATTAGAGACTTCGCGTGCCTTTGTGGACAGTGTGCCTTACCTGTAATGACCTGTAGTTTCCTCACTTCTGTTTCTCCATGAAGCAGGCATAGTATATCCCTGTAGTTCGCAGTATGGGAAGTATCCTCCTTCGTTGTCTATACATTATCTTTAAATGTGCGTAATGTGTAATATCGGCTCTTGTTGGGTTTATTGTTCGCATATATGTTCCTATTTTGTCTGTAATATTTACAGTATGTTATGGCTATTGTTTCTCTGGTTTTCATGTTGACCGTCAGCAGTTGGTAATGCAAGATTTTTAAATAATAGGAACAAGTGTGTCTTAGAATCCGAAAATAGGATTACAAAGTTGCTGCCAGTGTTCGGAGAATATGTGAAGTGCAAGGTGAAGTTTTCGTAAATGAGCGAATAGCACAACGATGATTCCAGTTTTTTAAAGTAGAGATTAAAATATAGAGGTCTTACAACGGTCTGGAGGTCCCAAATTAAGCAATTCTGGCAGTACATCCATAGTTTGGAAGGAAAATCCAGAGACAAGCACTCGAAGGTACTTGATGCTTCTAGAGATACCACGCATCGCGTATTGGAATACGCATCCACCATATAGACTTGATTGTCCACCATCAAATTACTACTTGTTCAGATCCATTGGCCATTCTTATTTGGATTAACACTTTCAGTCCCAGCTCCTCGTGCTGGTCTTCTAATTCGAAACCGGTTTTCATGGGGCCGTCTGGGACACCTTCAAGCCACTGACTTAATTAGCCATACTCGTTACGGTGACACGCAGTGGACCGGCCATCCACTCAGAGCTGGAGTTCGTGAGTACGAGTCTCGGCAGCCGCAGTCAAATATGCCTGTGGTAAGGGATATGGAAAATGAAATGAAATGTGTAGCATTCAACGCCTGAATTTACTACATGCGGCACCGCAGGCGGTGACGCTGATGATATATGAGAATAAGATGGAGCACCGCTGGAATGTAATGTTGGAGGAAACCAGAGATCCCGGAGAAACCCCATCCCAGTTCCGTATTGTCTGCCACATATATCACTTTGGGGTCCCGTGGGATCAGGATTTTGCTTTTCTTACGAAACGGAAATAATAGAATGTAAATTGTAAAAAAACGTAGTTTTTTCAACTGAGAACGTCTCAAATACATAATGTTTAATTGGTTAAGGGCAGCATAACAGGAAAATAGCAGAAAACATTAAAACTATTCCAAATCATTCTAATGGATACCGGGACTGAATGGTTACATTTTTAAAAGACTGAGGCAGTGTTTTAACAACAACCTTTTCGGGTCAAAAACCAGAAACTGGTAGCTCGCTGAAAAGTAGGTCAACGCTGCTTAGTATAAACCCTTACAAGCTTAGCAGGAATAGTGTAAAGATTAATGGAGTCGGGGTGTGAAATATGTTATAAAACACGACACTGGCTTGCTTTTCTTGGATGTTATTATCAAAGTAAATAAGACTTGTACAAAGCACCTCAAGGCCCTGAGAAAGGTGTACGATTACAGGTAGCCATGCTAAAGATAAATATCAAGACGGTAACAACCACAATAGAAATAAATCACCTACTTTGGGTACTTAGACGTCATAGCATACGTATCTTCAGATCTGGAGGTATATTTGTTACTTTTGACAGACGATCAGGTGATTACAGCACAAGAACAAAATGATATGAAATGAGTGGGAAAAATTGATAGTTTGATGTGAATCAAGATCTTTAATTATAAAGTCAACTATGGTAAAACAACTTGGTGCTAATGATGAAGGAAGAAAGTAATGACTATCAGTTGCATGTATAACGCAGCAGATTTAAAATGATAAAGCTCCTTTGGAAAAATTTTGGGACACGACAAAAGGAATTTATAAAATTCCTGGTACGAATTACAGAAATATTGGAGAATGTCTCTCGTTTTAAGCAAGGGATAAGGCCAAACTTTAGAAATTGCCTCTGCAGTTTCCATAGCTAACAAAGGTTTTCCATTTTCCACCAGATGCTATAAACATTGATCGAATCGACTCTGGTAAATGAGAGAGATTATAATGAAGTGTAGTTATACTATAATCAATATATAAATTTAGTAGAGAATGTCCCACTCAAAGTTTTTAACAATTTGACACAATAACACCGCCATAAGATAGTGGGGAGGATTCGTTATGGAAGAAAGTATTGCAAGAGTTAAAATCTCCGAAGAGATGAGCATTCTGAAGTAAATGAGCAACAAACAAGAACTTTTCTGACCTTCGTCTCAATTTACCTACCGATCACAATCAGAGTTCCGATTTCTTCGTAGGGGATTCCTACACAAAGGGTTACGTATCATTGTTATACTATATCAAATAAGCAAATATCAGAAGGTCTAAATACTTTTTTGTCACTGATTTACATATGTACATTATGATTAATTACAAACGCTTCAACAATGAGAGCTTCCTTAGAGTTTATTCTACGACCACATAAATAATTTGTGTTCCAACAATTTGTTGACTGAATTCTGAATACGAAAACACATGTATGTACATGGACTACAAAAACTGTGAAGAGCGATTAGATAGGACTGGACTGCATTCAATTAGAAGCAAAGGGGAATCCTTCTTGAGTAAACAGACAGGTAATTTTGTATGTCGAACAAATGAGTGCGCTGAGCGGATTCGCCGGAATCGCGTGAGAGTCCTTAATGTGAGAATAAGTTTCTTCATCTCGGCGCAGCTGTCGGCCGCACAGGGTTCGATAACCGGCCCGCCCCAACAGTACACGGGACCATAGCACCACCCATTCCCCAAAATAGCAGGAGAGAGTACATAGTCGCTGAACGCTTGCGTCGCCCTTCGTCGGCACTTCAAATCCCGAAAAGAACGGACTGAAGTAAAACTGAAATGGTGGGAGGAGAACTCTGGAAAGTACAGCTTCCAGTCTAACATTCGCCTAGTGACCAATGAAAAACCTGGAAAACATTTGTGTAGATTAGTTGGTCTCCAGAGATTGAAACCTGGATCTTCTCATTGGAGTCTCAAGTCTTAACGCCTAAGCCAAACCACTTAATTGTAAACGCCGAAACGCACTATAAATTTTATTGATTTTCTTTTTAATAAGAGATTTGGGTTTTCAATCGGCATATAATATTCTTGCTGAATATTTGGAGGTGCAGGCGTTCAGGAAAAAGGTTTCGAAAACAGCAATCTAGAAAGTCCAGTACGCATGGAGTAATATAAAATCTAGAAAAACACAGTAACACGACAATGCTGGTATTAATATTTCAACTTATGACCAAGAAACCCAAAGAAAGTGGTAGCAATTGGTTGGTTACAATGAAGTTTTAACAGTATGAAGCACAACGGTAGAAGCTATATAGAAAGTTAAACTGTAAATCGTATAATAATTTAGTATGTTTAAGACAATATTCAAACTCTTTCCTTTAATACGAGGTCTGTTCAATAAAGAATGATCATAATTTTTTTACGGTCATAATTCTTTCGCACTAAAATTCATCCTTATTATATTCTGTTAGCTTAATGTGAAATAAACCGCCCGTAGTAGTTTCATTGTTGGTACTCCTGGTTCCCACCTGTGAGAACAAGGCAAGCTCAGACATGTTCAGTATCGCCTACCACTGCAATTGAGGTAACACGCGAGGAATAATATGCGACTTTGAAATTTTCTTTCGTCTCAACAAATCTTCAGTTGAGGCCTATACAATGTTACAGGAGGCTTATGGAGTGTCTGTTCTTCTCTACAGCACAGCTCGAAGGTGGTTTAAAATGCTTAAAGAGGGGAGACAATCAATTTCAAAGGAAGGTGGACAGTTACTGCTCTTACGGAAGAAAACATAAACACTGCTGCTGTCATTGTGAGAAAGGATCAACGAATTACCTTAAGATAACTTTCTGAATACTGAACATTTCATTGGGTGCCACCCACACGTTAGTGGCAGAAACATTGCACATGAGACGTGCTTGTGCGCGATGGGTTCCAAGACTGTTGATTCCCGAATAAAAGGACATTCGCATGCAGGTTTGCATGCAGTTAAAGTTGATGTTAGAGGATGATCCGGAGTTTCTTTGAAACGTAATCACTGCTGATGAAACTTGGCTACATCATTTTGATCCTGAGAGCAAACAGCAAAGCTCAAGGTCAAAATATCCTTCATCGCCAACCCCCCAAAAAGCAAAATTGGTTGCTTCTCCTGGGAAAGTTATGGACACCTCATTCTTTGATATTCATAGAATGATTTATCAGCATGTTGTACCTGTTCACACATCAGTAACTGTACAATATTGCAGGGATGTCCTGAAATCATTGCAAGATCATATCGGGCGAGGAAGACCACATTTCCGTGAAGTAGACTGGATGCTGCACCACGATAATGAGCGGCCGCATATTGTCAAGGTTGTTGCTGAATATCTTGCAAAAATCTACGTGAAGTGCCTACCTCACCCTCCCTATAGTCCGGATTTAGCCCCATGTGACATTATTTTATTCCTATCTTGAAGAAATGCCTTCGTTGGAGGCATTATCCATCATCAGATGCAGTGGTGAAGGCTGCGGAGGTGATTATGAAGGATCTCTCAAAAAGTGGTTTTCAGCATGTCTTTGAAGACTGGCAGAAACGCTGGGACAAGTGCATCGCATTCAGGTCAGACTATTTTGAGGACCATCAAAATTATGAGGATGAGTAAAGGTATTTTGTCAAAAAATTGTGATCATTCTTTATTGAACAGCCCTCGTAATAGAAGAAATTAAGAGATCTGAGACAAGATCTGAGACAAACGCAAGTGAATATGCAAGAGTAGTGTTTAACGTTTAACGCCCACTTTTACTACATACGGCATCGCAGGCGATGACACTGATGATAAAGTCTGTTTAGTTAACTGGTGTGCACGTCGGCCGCTGCCTTTGACGAACCCTTATAATCGTTTTACAACCCCCGACCCTCCTTCTCCCAGATCTTTCTGCAAGGTTGCCACCTTTCTCGATACGTCATGGGTATTGTACGAGGTTTTTTTCTAAATAAATTTTCTTATGTCAATTACTGCAAAACTTCCTTAGTTTTGATATATATCGCCAAGCTACAATTCTACTGGATTCCATAATAACCCTTATCTTATTCAAAGTGCGGTATTTGAAACCCAGCTCCTTTAGGAGGCCGCGCAAAGTGCAATGCCCATAAGGAAAATCACAAATTTCTTGCAAATGTGCAACCAATTCGTCTAAGGTGGGCGCTCCCCCTTTTGCATACAATCTATACATTTCTCAACGAATTAAATCGCATGTTAAATTATCTACTTTAGAGAAACGTTTCCTTTTGTTTTTACACTTGTTCGGCGTCTTTGGTATTCCTTTCGTCACAATATTTCTTACTGTATTACTGTGAATACCCAGAATTTATCATCGGGTTCATTGCATGACCACTTAACAAGATTATTTGTCAGCACATATTTATATGTGTTCAAAACAAGCGCTTGAATTTGCTTAGAAACAGTTCCCGTTATAACTTTGTTTTGTGAGGCTTTTCCAATAATATAACTCGGCCCAGTTATTCACACTATTGTTATCACTTTGATTATGTTCACTTAATTGAAAGTAATCTACTACTTGATTTGCATTTATCACTGCATTTCCCTCCCACGGTCTCCACATCGTGACACACAACGAATTTCTGCACGTAATGAAACAGATCAACTGGAAATTGGAACTTTGGCAACTGAGACTCCACGTGGAGTAGACATGCGACTGTCACTTCGAGAAAATCAGGGTTGCTGTTGGTCCTCAACGACAGTGTTCCATTTCTGAAGTGTGGAGATAGATTTATGACGGTCATTAGTGGGTGGGAAAGTAGTTTCCTTTGAGCGGTCAACTGCACTCCCGTTCACTAGACCGACTTTGCATGAGATGAAGATGGAGCACCGGTGGAATGAGATGGCGGGGGAAACCGGAGATCCCGGAGAAAACCCGCCCCAGCGCCGTGTTGTCCACCACAAATCTCACTTTGCGGTTGCCTGGGATCGAACCCGCGCCGCTTTAGTGAGAGCCAAGCGGTTGAATATGCAAGGGAAATAAATGGAAGGCTAGGAAGCTGCTTCCCACTTTACCTCCTTTCCTGTCATCAATAACTTCTAATACTTCTATATCAACGAACATTCCATTTGTAATTTCTAATAAGTTCTCTGTCTAACATAGTATCTGGTTTTGAGGATAGGTATTCCGTAAATTATGTTAATCAAATACGTTAATTAAATACGACGTGGCACTTTGCTGTTTATGTGGGCTCTCGAGGATATTGTAGTCATATAGGTAGACATTTTTAAATCACCTGACCTTTGGAACTGCATCAATCTGTGAGGCATTGTTTGCCATCAGAGCGACTCATTCAGATCTTGCCGCACCACAGACCACATCTCAAAATATAATTACATACAATCAATATATGCATACTGACTTCCCTAAACTACTGCTCCAGACCATATCAATGTGTGTAGAAACGTAGAATCAGAATAAATAACAAGACGAAGAAAATAGGGGTTCTTCCCGAAAAATAATTTAATTGAAATTTGAAACATATGTTTCAAAGTAGTAGTAAGTTCAAAACTAAACATAAAATACATTGTTGTCTCTGGTAGAGATAGTCATGTTTAAGAAACTTTACTTAATCTTAGCACACAGCTATATCACGCAAGTACTAACGTAGCACTGCAATAAAAATGACTTTACTGCAGTACCTACTAATTATAACATGACTTTCAGAAGAAACTTCATTGTAAGCTTGAGCCATTGTGAAAACCTTATGTATGCTTGACCCAATCGTGAACCTGCTACAGCGTCGTGGACGTATACAAGATCCAGGCAATATAAAGCAGTGAAACCAGTTTATGTGTAAAACGGTCCTTTATATTAAGAAATACGACGCCATAATTTCTTCTCTTTCTTAGCATTCCGCTCAGCATAAGTTTTGCTTAAGCGGAATAGCTTGGAGGGAGGATGTAAGGAAAAGGAGCATAACGAAAATGAAGGGCTGAAGAAATTGAGAGGGCAAAGATGAAGTTATGAGACTCTTAAGTCACAGTATAAATCTCGCATAGCAACATCGGTTAATGCACGGTTATTTTGAAATAAGCAACGCGGGGCATTAAATGACGCCAGACGTAGCTTTATTTATACTGATGTTCAAGTAAGTGATAAAATGTTTTAACAAGCTTTAGTTTTTTTTAACATGATTGCAAGACTCCTTAAGGCATCCATATGTGAGACTACTCCCATAACATGTATAACGCCTATCACATGAAGCATTTTCTCGCCAATAATGATGTCACTCTGTAGAGAAGTTTACCTATCAATACCGCAAGTTTGACACATTTACATCTCTGTTAAAATGGACAAACTTTTCCACTACCTACATAACTCGAGTGTCTTATAGAATATACAGTTAATGAGCTACACCGAAATAATTTCAACGGTGGTAGACCTGTCTAATATAACGAAGTTGAGACGGACAATGCATGGTCTGGGGCTAAACATGACCCAGTTAATTGTTAAGCTTAATTGGGATCAGATGTTGATAAGTTGGCATTTAAACAATTATTGGATTACAAAGTCCAAAGTATAGAAATATCGATTCTTAGTTGCTCGATATTGGTGTTTCTCAAGATTTAATATCTTAAGATCTTTTAAATCTCGAACCAATCATCTGCAAGTGCGACACAGAACTGCGATTAACTGCCTTCTTGCATCTCTAGCCTACTCTAGGTGGGGTTTTGTAAGTGTTCTGATGGCCCAATTCGTAACATCAAAAACTGGTGTTCCGAAGGTCATTGGTTCAGTTCCTCTCATGTGGTTAATTTTTCTTCGTCTTTTTAATACTTAAATTTCAATAGAAAGAAATGGCGTGATTCGTAACTAAGAACGTGAATTTGATTGCCAAGTACAACAATACTATAATTTAAATCATGTTTATGCTGTCTGATGGAAGAGGGAGTCAAACTGTGGCTTGGCCAGCACGTTCTCTCGACCTCAACCCAATTGATTTCTTTTTCTGGGGTTACATCAAGTCTCTGCTGTATGAAACACCTATTACCTCAAAAGAGATCCTAATTGTCCGAATAATAGCAGTATGTGAAGTTATTCTACAACACAAGGAATTGTGTTAGGAGTACGACTGTCGTTTCTTCAGTGTTGTCAACTTTGCATTGAAAACGCAGGTCGCCATTTCCAGCAGTTCCTATAAACCTGACGTAAGGAGTTGCATTTACTTTTTATGTACCTTTGTTCAACCTTTAAAACACCTCCTATTTAGACGTACGCTATGGGAAAGTATTATATACCATTATTAGCAGTGGCGTGCTGGTACCTTAGAAACTTATAGCCGTAAATTCTTCATTTGAACCAACAGGCCGTAAGTCTCCACTTGCTATGAAAATATTTCGGTGCAGTTTATTAACATCCTGTGCATTACACGAGAACACATTTTGCGAACTCCTTCCTGCAGATGAATGAAGGAAAAATCGAATGTAATATCTGATACTGTGGTACCATTTTTATAATAAATAATTCGGCGTGCGATAAATATTAAATTTATACCTTCATTTTTTGTTAATGTGGCCACGCATGGAATCAGTAAACAATGATTTATACGAAAGGGTAGAGCCAGACTGAGAAATGCAATGCCATAGTCGGGATTTGAACCACGGATCTTCTGGTCTCCGTCCAGCCGCTCTAAACCATTGAACTACCATGGCCAACGTGCCAACATGACATTAAATTCTCCAACTGACTCGGGTAGTGGTTTACTGGGAAAAACACGAGTCAGTTGGGGAATTTAATTTTATGTTGGCACGTTGGCCATAGTAGCTCAATGGTTTAGAGCGGCTGGACGGAGATCAGAAGATCCGTGGTTCAAATTCCGGCTATGGTATTGAATTTCTCAGTCTGGCTCTACCCTTTCATAGTGCGTCCTACACACGGCAAGTGTGACAGAACAATTAATCTCCAATTATTTATACGTTTGTACATTTAAACCCACCTTTTAAAATAAATTATTAACTATTCCTAAAGTTACTCAGTTATCTTCAGTTGTTCACTGCTATCTTATATAGCCTTTGCTGTGTGAGTTTATTTACGGGAATCCATGTTGATACATCTTCAACTGAGAAGAAAGTCACATAATGCATAGTAATACATTTTCATGGAAACATAGGAATTAAGCAAATTTAACATTTAATCCTGCAGCTCTGAAGATGTCAAATACATACTTTAGCCATATATGTGAAAGCTTGCAATTGTTTCATTTTGTTAAAGTTTTTTTTTTATTTTGCAGTAAAAACCAAATATTTTAATTAGGGTACCACATGAATTTAACACTCACTATGCCACATAGAAAGCATTAGTTATGTTTCAGTGAACAGCGCCACTTCCCTCCTTTGAACTAGGGAGCAATGAATCAAAATCGTCCCTAATGTACCAATGCCATTCTAACCCCAAAGAGAAGAGGAAGCTGGGAAGTTGATAAACGCTCTCGAGAGCTTCTTGGTGCTTCAGAGAACGTGATTGCTTCACCTATCAGGGTTCTATTGATGTTTATAGCAGCCATAATCACTGGCACACAGCATGTCAACTCCATTTTGTTGCCTTTTCTATAGTAATAGGACTTCAGGCCATTATCCTCAATCTACAATTGTTATACAATCCCGTGCATATCGTGAAGAGATACCACAATATCCCTAGTGTATTTGGGTTTAGTTGCTTTGCTGCACCATGTAGTGTCTTAATAACAGGTCACACGTTAGCTGCAGTTCTAGGTTGAGCAGCAAGCTTATTGCAATCATCCCGATTGTGTCGTAATACACAGAATATAAGTAAGAAGGTAAAACGACAACTTGACATGGCGGTCACAATGGTGATTGGCCACTTCAGTTTTCTAGGGTTATGTAGTGCTCTACTTTCCCTTTGGACTGTGAATATGTATGTCTGGTTCCTGGTCTTGTATTCCGAAATTATCGCAGTACTTCTTTTATCAGTATAACATCAGAGTGGTGCCCTGGTCTCACGACATCCTGAAGTGATAGTTCAGGTAATACATATCAATCATTAGAAACATCACAATATTTTCATTTGTGATGGGTCCAAACGTTATTCCCATTTTACACTCCCGTATGTCAGTTAGTCCCCCAGACAAATTAAAAAATATCTCGTATCCAACACAGATTCGCTACCATTTTCTGGATTCTGCCATAAACTGTACCCAGTTGCGTCATTCCGTAACTTCTATATTGACTGGATGGATTTTGGAACTCTTGCAATTGTTTCAAGCAGTACTTCCTCCAGAACATACGATTTCTGAAGGAAAAGATTGGCCGCTCACTGTAGCGTTCACTAGCGTTCGCCGCGAAGAGGGTCGCAGGTTCAAGTCTCCCTTGGCGTGGGTGTTTATGTTTATAGTGTATATTTGTAAATCCACAGAAATCAAACAAATGAAAACAATAAAAAAGCAGTAAAACGGTTGACGTTTATTTTACGGCATCAAAATCTTCAGCATATATGCCTTTGAAGTGAAGTAAAAGTAATTCAAGCTTGGTAAAGAAGTCTGTAAAAGCGTTTAGCAATGTTTCCCACCTAATACAAAATGAGAACAATAGCAAATAAGGAGGATACATAAATAGAACACTCGATTTCTCAAACTTAACTTCACATCTTAAAAGTTAGTTGTTTGTAAGCAGTATCTATCGAAGATATCAAACGATTTAAATAGTTACATTCATATGACAGTACGGACGTGCACAGCTCTGGGTTAGCTTCAGATTCACAAAAGCAACACTGCTTATACTTTGATAGTAGTGGTTGCTGGGAAATATTCCACAGGAACACCATGTTCGCTAGTAAGAGAAGGAGACGGCTAGTTGGAATCTATGGATGCAATACATACAACACTTCACGTTCTTGCCTCACTTGAAAACAGCTTTTATTTTCTCTTAAGTTGCGGTACAGGTAGGCATCCGAAGCTGGAGTCGATATTACCGATATATACAACCTGGGGCGGGATCAGGTGCTAGCCGTGACGCTGTGCAAACATCCCCATCTCTTCTCCGTAATAAGAAGGTATGAGTCGGGTAATTGTCTTTTAGGTGCAACTGGAATCCTCCTGGCGACTTTATAGCAAACATGTCGTCGGAGACTGCCGGCAAATTTTGTTATACCTACAGCGTGTTCCACTATACCTGTTACACCTACCAAACCAGCACAGCGAAGCTTAATCAAGAATTACAACGTAGCCCTCAAAGGAAATGAATGTAAACCTCTAATACTCTACTAAAACTTACAGTAAACTATATTAATCGCACAGATGTAAAGATACCATACATACAAAATATTTAATATATACTCCATCCTATACCTATATGTGTGTATGTGTGGGTTACTTATTGGTTTCTACTACGATATACCTTTTTTTACCAAGTTTTGTTACATATAACTTTTGACACATGCTCAGAATTCAAAATTCCACTCCATTTTACCTAATTCATTATTTAATGATTTTGATCCTAAATATTCTCGTGTGACCATCTTCATTTTTTCGGTGATAGATATAGTAGCCCGTACATACCTCACTTAACAATGATTACTCACATTTTCACGGTCTCCCAAATAACAAACGAATAGATACTTGCCCACCTGGGTAGCGTATTTGGTAGCGTGTCTGCCTCACATTCAAGAGGCTCCGGGCTCAAATCTCGGGAAGGGTGAGTTACCTGGATAAGTTTTTTTCCGTGGTTTTCCCTTATTCTTAAAGACGAGCATCGGGTAGCTCTAAGCTCCATGGACCCTGGATACATTTCAGCACCATTTCGCCCATTTCATTCATCGTCCGATATGACTTAACGACCGATATGACTTGAGGCGAATGTCGGGTGACTCTAAGCTCCATAAACCCTGGACAATTTGAGCATCATTTCATACATATCATTCATGGTCCGATATGACTTAACGCTGGAGGACGTATATTTAAAAAAAAGGGCTACTTAATATAACACTCATTGATATTCTCTGTGATTTCTGTCATGTGGTACCAAGCGAGACGGATCAGGCGGTCTCGCTTGGTACCACATGACAGAAATCACAGGTCCAGATTCGATTCCCGACCTACCTGAACCATGGGTTTATCGGAGGCTTTCCAGGGTCACTAGGCGAATGCTGGGTGGGTTAATTACATCCTCCGAATTTCCTGTTCCTCCATTTAACCATTTTATATCATCTCTCATGTGGGAGTTTCCTTCAGGGTAGAAGTGTCGGTGGCACATGACGGGATGATATGCTCAGAGTGAGCATTTTCTCCTCCGGCAGGATTGCTCCGGTTTCCCTGCCAGCCCAGTGGGCCGATTCAGGAACGCGAAGGGGGGGGGGTGTCGGTTGTGCATGCCTGCCTGGAGTCTTCCTTGCTCTGGGGAGGGGGGTGGCCTCTGGTCTCTAAAACGGCCTGGTGACTTTTTCGGGGCCACGGTAGGTGGGATGACGATTGTCCTGGACCGCCTGGGAGTTTCTATCTGGTAAAATGTAGGTATCGCGTCCTTTGTACTCTGGTGACTCTTTGGTGTCAGCCGCCCTTGGTCTGCCCTTACCTCCTCCTCTCTCCCAGGGTTGCTCCACCTGGGGGCATAGGTACAAAAGACTAGTCTGGTCGAGGTGCCCAATTCCCTCTGAACACTCCAATCCAGTCTATCATGGAGTAATAACACAGTGAAATTTGTATACCTTTGGTTTTGACTATCTTGTGTTTTCTTAGAAGTTTGGTGTATGCTGGTTACCAGGAATATACAAGGTTAATTTAACACTAGCAAGCTGTTATTATTTATTTCCAATGAGATATTTCCCCATGAATAGAGCGAGGTAACTCAAATGCGACAACTTGCAGGTCACTTGACCAGAAATCCCCTTTACAGACTGTGGTATTTGTGATCGTTCAACAGTAGTTGTGCATAGTATTTTCTTGGCATCATCATCATCATCATCATCATCATCATCATCATCATCATCATCATCATCACCATCATCATCATTTGTCCGTCAGGGTGGGCCGCGCCGTGGCTCAGTGGTTAGACCGCTTGGCTCTCACCAAGGCGGCCCGGGTTCGATCCCAGGTGACCGCAAAGTGAGATTTGTGGTGGACAACACGGCGCTGGGGCTGGTTTTCTCCGGGATCTCCGGTTTCCCCGCCATCTCAATCCACCGGTGCTCCATCTTCATCTCATGTATCATCAGTGTCATCGCCTGCGGTGCCGTATGTAGTAAAAGCGGGCGTTAAACACTACACATTCATTCGGTCAGGGATAGTTACCTGTAGTAACTAACTAACCTGTAGTTCCGGGCTTTTCCCTTATTCTGAAAGACCAATGTTGGTTAAATAAATAAATAAATCATCATTTTATCATCATCTTCATGATTATCGTTGTTGTTTGTATACCTTGTTATTACATGCATAATGCCATGAGTTTTATTTAAATTAAGTGTTTTTGTAATATTGTCTCGGCGAAGAGCACAGAAATTTCGGTGCCGAGAGATAAGCGCGGCTTGAGTAAACAAAGAGCCTGCAGATAAAGATAACAGGCGGACAGTGCTTGCATAAACAGATAAACATAGCCCTTGAGACTTGCCGGTCCAGATAGGGTTTCACGTAAAGAGGGTTCTAGGGATATCTCAATTGACATAGAATAGTTGTTTCTCTTATTTGCTCCAGAAGTCTCTCGAATTTAACAATGAGGTTTTTAAGGGAGCGACGACTCGTCAAGAGTCAGTCGTGAGTAGTAAACAGTTGTAAAGACATGTAACAAGAGTGTTGTAAACAGTGGAAGTTAAGTAATCTCTTTGATATTGTTATCGACCTTGGTGTTGTGGATTGTAATATGTGATGTAATTCTACTGCTACGATGTGTGTTTCTATGCAAATAAAGAACATTTAGAATTTCGGCAAATTGGACTTTTAATTCTACGAACCCACAAAGTCACAATACTTTAAAATGTTTCCAAAGAAATTCAGGAGAACTACAGCCTAAACTGTAAGGGCAATGCGCAAATTATGGGTAACGCCAGGTATTTCAGCTATTTAGAAATTAACACATCTAAAAAGCACATTTTCGACGGAAAAGACATGATCGTGCTGCTAATCTGCAATTAACGAAGTGAAAGCTTTCCAATTCGTTCCAGGATATGGCTTAGTAATTTCATCAGTTAAGCAAAGCTTAGCGAAATTTTGCATTAATAATCATCACTTCATTTTGGGAGCTCATTTGTATGTGTTATATATTTTGAATAGTTTCCAGATTATATTAATATAACGAGAAATATGCAGCACAGAGGTACGTCTATATTTGAAGAGTTTTAGGACAGTGAAAGTAGTATTACCTATAAATGTGCCTGAATTGGTAACGTTGTCAGTTGTCTGTATGGTGCATAGTAGTTGATCAAAGTAAATACAAGAGGAAGGATTCTAGGCCAACAATTTGCTTACATATTACATTTTCTTTTTAATCCAGACAATATATTTAATCAATTAGTGTCTCGTGCTCAATTACTTTATGATATGAGATTCTGGGAGGCCTATTCTAAGAACTAACATGCTGTGAATGGGCTTTGATAAATATCTAACCAAATTAATGTTCAACCCTTATTTAATATTATAATAGAACACGAATAAAGTAAGCGCATAGATGTTTTCAAACATTATTTTGCAAAACAATAAGTAATATTTTAAACTTCGGGAATCCATACTACTTACTGGATGCTCCTCTGGTGTTTTAAAGGAGCTGAAAAGGACTTTACTACATTGGTGCAGTGAATAGCAGTATTCATCGATATAGGGTTGCAACAAATGTAGATGGTATTCATAATTTGTATTTTCTGTGTCTCAGTAAATTACATTTGGTTAAAGAAGAAGAGGAAATTATGAAATTATTTATGAGACAGCAAAAAAGATTAGAGAACTCAAATAGTTGGTGGACAGAGATAGGAGGAATTATGGAAAAAATAGGAATAGGAGATATATGAGGATTAGAGGAAAGGAATACCAGCGATGTGGGTAAATTAGTAAAATGTAGAATAGAAGATGTAGAAAGACAGTAAATATGGAGAAGTCTAGAAAATATGAAATCATTACAATTTTACAAGCAAATAAAAAGAAACTGGGGACGAGAAGCATATGTAGATTACTGCAATAGGCAAGAGAGAGAAGGGTTAGCTTGGATGAGAACAGGAGTAATATTTCTAAGAGGGATAAGAGATAGGGAAAAGGGAATTTGTGAATTGTGTGGGGGACAGGAAAGCATAGAACACTACGTAATAGAATT
The DNA here is from genome assembly GCA_030765055.1 of Mantis religiosa. Taxonomy (NCBI): domain Eukaryota; kingdom Metazoa; phylum Arthropoda; class Insecta; order Mantodea; family Mantidae; genus Mantis; species Mantis religiosa. The sequence continues at coordinate 62,321,390 of CM060948.1, forward strand.
CGAGGATTTTGCAATATGGAGAGAAAAGGCTTGGGAAGAAAAATCGGAGAAAGTATAGAAGAAGATAATAGCTATAAAATGTTAACGGTCAGGGAGGAAAAGAAGGTAAGAAGTATTGGTGAGTTCTTGCAGAAAGTAAAATAAAAATGGGCCATAAATGCAAAATATGTAAGAAAGGTGGAGGAGGGGGAAGAAAGGGACAAATTAAGTAATCAAGGAGGTATGGAGGTTAAGGGCAACCTGGCAGAGCAAAAGACCAGGGTGTCATGCAAGCCAAGGCAGCAACAAGGTAACAACAAATGTAGCCATAAGTTGTAAATTGTAAAATTTTGGATTTTTGAATACTAACTAAACCCATTTCAGTTGATAAGCTAGTAAATAAATTATTGTTCTAAATTATAAAGATATTCATATAAACTCCTGCAGGCTTAGAACTAAAATTGAGAGTTTGACTATTAGATATTGTTTCCGAAGAGTAGGCCATAAGAGCGTGTTGTTTCAATAACATATTCTTGGCATTAATTATGAAAATTGAGGAAATGCCAGCAGTACTTTTAAGTTAATTTATAGTTATTAATGAAGAATTCCTATCAACTAGTTTTTCATACTAGCCATATATGGGTACTAAGGGAGCTTAATTGCACTTAGAAAATAGAGTACCATGAGTGTGACTCTATTCCCCACTTTTAACAGCTGATTCCATTATCCCTAGAATTAAATTCAGTTATCAATGTTCACGATAAAATTTTCCATGGAGAAGTTGCAAACCTTTAGTTGTTGAGTTAATAGCTGTGGTTAATAGCTATTAAGTTGTATTTATGTTCAACTTTTTTTTATCACACTAGTCATGTGCGACACAAATTTAGAAAGTTGAATCAAAGGCCTGGCATTAAATTTTTTTGGTTTTTGTTTTTTTGTTTGCAATTTACGTCCTCCAACGTTAAGTCATATCGGGCGTTGAATGAAATGGGTGAAATGATGCTCAAATGAGTCCGGGATCCATGGAGCTTAGAGTTACCACACATTCGTCTCTCAGGATAAGGGAAAACCCCGGAAAAAGCCTTATCCAGGTAACTCACCCTGACCGAGATTCAAACTTGGGACCTCTTGAACATGAGGCAGACACGCTACCACTTACGCTACGGAGGCGGTCAATGGCATTCAATGATCACTATGAACTGATACATGGATATTTGTAATTGTGCCCTCTAAGGTTTATCAAAACAGTTGAATCGGATGAGACACATAATGTCTATAATTCGTCATGATAAATCATCATTGAAGCGTTGCTTCTGAAAGTAGAACATTCGTGAATTGAGACCCTGCTATGTCAGTGAATTTTTGAAGTCTGATTCAACATTTAATGGAAATAAAGTGGTTCAGATGTCCCACATTCATTCTTTCTCTCATACAGATTAACATTAAAAGTTGGTTCTCCTTTGACCCATGAAAGTATACGGGCAGAATCAGAAGTCAGAAGAAAAACGGAAGTATGTAGTTAATAGCCAGAAATTTCCAAAACCATCCACCTCCAGTTACTCAGCATTTTCTATCGCACATGAATGCTTTTACTGTGCGAAAGTGCTCACTGGGATCTTCTCCTGTAATTTTCTAACAAGCGCAAAGCAATGTTGTTATCTCTGTAAACGAAATATGCATATGTAAACATAGACGCAAAGTATTATTGGTCTCACCAGGAATTGGAATTGTTAATTGGTAGCTCAAGGTTTTCTTCATTCAAACATTATCACTATGAAGACTGCAAAACAATTGGTACCAAGGGTTACTGACAGGAATTTCAGTCTGGCTCTACTTAAACGGTGGCCTACCACGCTAGTGTGGAACAAATGATTATTTACATCAATTTACCTGAATAACATAGTGGTCTAACCATGAAGCCTGGAACTTAAGTACTTACAGCATAGTAAGTCACCACAAAAGGTGCGTGTCTCATAGCATATGAGAACACCTAGTGGTCTACCGGGAAACATAAGAGTCAGTTTGAGAATTTAATGTCATGTTGGCCATAGTTGCGCAGTTGGTTAGAGCAACCGCACGGAGAGCGGGAAATACGTGGTTCAAATCCCGGCTATGTCATTGAATTTTTCAGTCTGACCCTACTTATTCAAACGTTAGCCTACACACGGCTAGTGTGGAAGAAATGATTATTTCCAGGAATATTGAAATTGTTTCGAGTACTGTCGGCAAGGACTAAAGGACCATATGAGGGCTGGAGGTTGGTGGGTTTGTTGTCTGTGATCTTCCTTCCTATTTTTTTCGGTGACAATTCAAACTTATTTTACTCCAATCCGGGGTTAAAGCTTAAACATTTCAAAACCTGACTATCATAATTTCAATAACATTCCGATATCCTTTATAAACTGCCATAATTATTGAGCTTCGTTCTACCAAAGCAATTCTAAAGCATGGAGACTGACTTCCTTTTAGAAATTTCTTTAAATAGCAGAAACATACTCCTAGCTTTTCTACTACATTCTGGTGCACTTGCGGTAGCGCATTAAAGCAATTTAGTTTTTAATTAAGTGTTATTGCAAATATAAAATCCTTACAGGACATAAATTTCCGCTCTTGTAAATCGATTTGAGCGTAATGGACAGCGCAAAGGAAGAAAGGCGCTGAAATATGCAAAGTGTTAACAGAAGACAAAATTGGCGAAAATATTGAGCAAATGGGAAGTAAATCGCTTCCGAGTCTTGCACAATTTAACGCTTCAGTAACCTCCGTATTTATGCATCAAAACTGGAAAAAATAAAATTCTTAAAATACACACCCTTCAGTATTTGAAACCGAATGATCCGGTGTATCGTGCACACTACATATAGTGAGTAATTTGTGTCATCAATGATTCAAGGGTTAATCCACTCTCAGCTTGTGTTTTCTGCAGACAATGCTAGATTCCATCTAACTGGGCATGTGAACATTCAAAACACACGCACAACATTATAGGTATAGAGGATTTCCGTCCATATCAAAGCAAAACTGCAGTTCGGCATGCGATTTGTGCATCACTCACAAATGAGCACTGCTTTACGAGGATACAGTAAATGGAGAGCAGTATCCAAATGAGATTCTCGCCCCATTTTTCAATCAATTAATGGCAGAAGAAAAGCGTATTGTTGGTATCAACAAGATTTCACAACTGTATATACAACAGAGGGATCCTTGTATGAAGTATGGAGGTGTTTGAAGACAAAATGACGATCAGAGCTTGTGTTCTCCGTTCCTCAAATCGAAAAACCTAAAAGAACTAAACATAAAAGTCTGTTATTTTTTATCCTTGCGGGACCATGAAGGACAGTGTATGAAACAAATACTCATGCATTGAAGGATCTTGAAGTATACGAAATAAAATGGGGAACATTACAGTCACCGAACTAAGCAGTGCCGTTTACATGACATGTTACTTTGTAACAACGAAGGGTAATATTTCCAGCACTTACTTCGAGATGAGGGTTCTTTCTTTCCTATTTTTAGGTATTTAACTTACCCAGATATACCACTATAGTGGTGTTAGGAGATTCTTGGTCCTCTACCACTTATGCTATTATGCGTCAGTGAGGAATAGCAAGTCTGGATCAGATAGAGAAATCTGGATGGGTGATCAGCCCAATGCCTGAAATCAGATTGAGAGAAGTACATGAACGGAATGATGGTGAAGTATGTGAAAGAAAAGATAATAATGGAGCAATTGCTGGAATGATGTCGTGGAAAACCGGAGATCCCAGAGAAAACCCGCCCCAATGCCATGTTTTATTTTATTTTTTTTTTTTTTATTTACGTCCTCCAATGTTAAGACCTATCGAACCATGAATGAAATGGATGAAATAATTCTGAAATTAGTCCAGGGTCCGTAGAGCTTATACTTACCAGAAATTCATCTTACAGGATCAGAGAAAACCACGGAAAAAACCTTATCCAATTATCTCACCCCAAACGAGATTCCAACTCGGGACCTCTTTACCGTGAGGCAGACACGCTAACACTAAGCTACCGAGGCGGGCATTGCCATGTTATGCATCACAAATCTCACATGTGGGAGTAATACCTCCCCGTGTTAAATCTTATATAAGCGATGGCGATGGCTTCGCGAAATTGTCTGAGACTCGCTTTAGGAGGTTTCGGGTTCTATTCCCATTGACCACGCACTTGGATGGGTATTCTGTCGCTTAGGCGAATGTGGTGTGCTTATATTCGTACCACGAATTCCTTACTATATCCTTATAGTCCTTCCGGTGGTGCATCGCAGTACTGGAGAAATGACGCGGATGCTTGCATATTGTAAATGTCTTTCTACACAAAGGGCGGTGTTGTATGGTCGTTGTTCTGACGCTTGTCGCCATAGAACCCGCAGTCTTGGAGTTTTGCAGCGGTTCCACATAAAGGATGAAATATTCTCAATACTTATTACAGATTTCTGCAGGTCTCGGTGGTCTATCTGCTACAATGTTGCGTTTCTCTTACTTCGTTCCTTCTTCCTGAGTGTGTTAGCTGCAATTGGTCAATATTGAGCTCACATTCCCTTCGTATCTACCACTTATCGTCATCCGTTTACATCTCATACACACATATAGGTACATATATAGATTTAAGAGGCAAAGTGAGAGTTCAAGCCCGGCCGGCTCTGGCATGTCCAACTGCCAGGCGCAGTACCCCGTGCGAACGGTTTGGTTTTATGCTGAAAGACCTATAAAGTTGTCTTTTCAGGCTATACACATCATCGCTTCCACCATATAAGCACATAAACTCTTTTATTGTTGTTCTCACCTTTTACTGTCCATTTCTGTTTTCCTGTTTGTTCTTTTACTTAGAATAATATTGGTTTGCGATCCTACAAATTTTATCTAGAATGGCCTTTAAAGTTATTTTCCCTTATAAAAGTTATTTAAGTTTCTAATAATAATTTTCTTACATTATTATCAAAGATAATATTCAATTTCTGCACTTGCTTTCCTCTAAAAAATTTGTTTATTTTCTTATAATTCATGCGTGTAACTGAACACAGTAGAAATAGAAAACTAATCCAGCAGATATAAATCACGTCCCTAGTTAATAAAAGTAGGGAGCCTATACTCAAGTGAAATACCTTAACATGTTTGGACAATATGAAACTAGTATTTACCTATTATAATACGTTATATAAATTAAAGCACTCCTATGTCAAGCAAAGTGACGGTAATATGCGAGTCTCCCATTCGGAGGGTGGGGATTCGATGCTGTTGGCCGATCACTCAAACTTGGGATTTTTCCGTGGACGTTTCCTGTCACTAGGCGTGTGCTGAAGTGGATTATTTACTCCACGTTTCTTTTCCTTTCTCATTTTACTCCCTAGTCTTCTTTCACGTTTGGGTGTCAGGGCCATAGTTCCAGAGAATGCGGACAGATGGTACAGATGCGTGTGTTCTGTAAACTTTCTCAATAGCCTCCCCCAGAAGTTTCTGCCCAGGCCACTAGGGTTGCGTTCTCGGCTTCTCCCGTGATAGTGCGCCATGTGACCATATCTCTAATCCTTAGGAGCTTCTGTGCGTCTCAATTGTTCGCCGGCTCCGCCGAATGTGGTCTTCCTTCGCCCCGTTTCCCCTCCATGTGGGTGTGGTAGACCGCAATGCATCCCTGTCGGCTCTTGGAGAGTCGACGTTACTCCTCTCTGCTCCTCCAGCACAAACACAAGCACTTCCATAGAGAGAAAATGGTGTTTACTTGAACATGTCCTTCAATTTTCTTAGTTGTCTACAGCCCCGTAAATCTCTGATACACCGTGCTCGTTGTACCCAACTTTGTGTAGTACGGTGCACTGATGGGGGCCGAGAACATCTTTATTATGTAAATTGAAATTATTAAGTCAGTTAATGAGAATAATCATTCAAATATATATATCCACCATAGTGAACCTTACAAACTAAATGATAACTACATAAATGCAGATCCTTATGAGAGAACTGGGAGCAATTCAAGCATTTTCCTTAAGAAAATTTCCACCCATGTACCGGTATATTTAAAGATTGAAAGTAACGATTAAAACTTTTATTTAAATGGTCAGTTTTGATGAAGATCAAATTTTGGTGTAATCTTACCTAATAAAATGTCAAACTTCTTTGGCAAACTGATATTCCTTCACAGTTTTCTTTTATATTTGAAATTATGTGCCACTTTATAGCTGTCATCACAGTTCACAAATCCATTGCTAACTTTTTATATTTACTCAAATAAGTCTTTAATAAATCAATATTCCTATATACACTAATTACAAAACTTTAGAGAATTGATTTGATAACACAACTAAGATAATTGCAGCACTATCATGGTATTATATAAATAAATCATTAGAGATTATTTTAGGTACTTGATCTTACACACCTCAGATCTTAAAGAACCATTACGTTTTTAAATTTAGTACTTGGAGAAGATAGAATGTTGTTGTAAATGCTACGTCTTTATAGCTTATTTGTGTTCTAGATAGCAGTAATCTCACAGTATCTAGTCATAAATAATGAGATCCATCACTTTAAATGGCTTGCAATTTATATCAAGTCAATTCAGAAACCATACTCCTTCCAAAGCTGACCATTTCCATTAAGATAATTAATTAACGTTGGTAGAAGTAGTGAAAGTTCAATATAGAATCACATATAGAGAATACTTCGGCAAGAGCAAACACGGCTTGTCGAGGACCTATCATTAAAAGTTGCAGAAGAATCAAAAGATCAGTTGTGGAATCAAGAACACCCTAAACGCAGAGAAAACAAAATGAGCTAGAGTTTTCCTTAATTTGCTGGTCGACGTGTCGTTATACCAAGCTGGCGCCATAGTTACTGCCGAGACTGGAGTATCTCTAACGTTCGCAGTTTGGCAGGTATTAGGTTGGAGTCGCTCTCTTCACAATGGGAGCACGAAATTGGAGGTAAGAAGGGTGTGAGTGTGTGGCAGAGAGAGGGACAGAGGATGTGGTTACATTTTGGAAACGTTGCGGAATAGGGAGAGGCGCATCTTCCCAGAGGAAGGTCCATTAAGTCCAACAGGCACTCCTGACAATAACCAACTTGTTCCTTTCTGCTGGTGTGGGTAATGTTGGGTGAAGCAGACGGCAGCAGGGTTTAATTGAAACCGCCGCGGTCACTTCATTACATCCGTTGAGGCTTACTCTTCGTAGCTACACACCAACCACTTTCCGAGAAAGTCACCAAGGGTGGCAAAGCTCGAGAAGTACAAGCTTCCAGTTACCATTTACATTTAACTGCCATATTACATTCTGCTTCATTATCTTATTACAAAGGATATGAATGCTGAAATATGTAATATATTCTTCAAGGTAAACAAGGATATCCTTATACTTTTAATACGCTTACGGAGATTCATGATAAATGTTCCAGCTCTTAGTGATAGTTAATTATTTACATCATAAATTACGGAAACTATTGAAAATAGTTCTGACTAGTCATTTTCAAACGTAGTGAAGCACATGAATATAAAAGACAATCAATTTAAATTATTTGTTAATATTTATTCAAAGACTTCTAAAATTATCAACGTATTTTTCTCTTAAAATGAGAAAACTACTCGTTATGGCTCTATATAGCTAAAGCACCTCATTTTTAACAGATTGAGTTTAACATCGAATGGCTTCTGAACTTTAAACTGATATCCGTTACCTAAAGTTTAAGTTCATCTAATCATTCCCTTTTGTCATATCTGCCTGGCTAAAAAATGTAGCAGTTCCAGAACATTCATAGAACAATTTGAGAATTCCCAGTGTCGAGGTAATCAAATTTCTAACTCGTGCATATCATTGCAGTTTCCACACTCCTTTATTTGCAGTGCTTATAAGTAGGAATTAGCCATGTTATACTAAGGTTGTTTCCTTCTACCTTCAGACAAACTGTAACAATCTACTTATAAGCTCATTTTACATGTGGTTCACTTTAATGTTTGTGGAAAATTTCAAGTAACTGTTGCTTAACTTTCAATAGCTCAGTGTGCCCCTAAGTTAATGGTACTTTCCATTTGGGAGGCTGAACATGATAGATTGTTAAGAAGGATCTGCACAAGTTGCTCATAAAGGAAAGGACACAGGATTATATACTAAATGGGGAGATTATTAATAACAATAATTATATGAATAGAAAATTTATTTTTAATAATAATATTCCTATAAACATACTAACATTTGTGTAATAACTTTCAGTTTCTTTAAAAGTACGTATTTCACTTACTATAAAATTATTCATGAAATAAATAAAATTATTCACCATGTGTTCTCTCACTGTCAAAGTGCTACAATGGTTGCTTTATGTTTGTGCACTAGTACAGAAAAATATTAGACCACCTTTTGAGGAATGTGGTTCAAATTGCCGTAAAATTAAAAATAGTTAGGTTAAGTGGTGCACAAAACTCTCTGTGAGCTTTATGGCAACCGCTGCATTTATGAAGATGTAATATTATCTATAACATGTTCAAGGATCCTGAATCACGTAGTGAATATCCTTGAAATATTGACTGAGTGAAGAATCGTTTAAAGACGCTTGACTTTCATGATTATTTCCAAGCATTCCAATGCAAATATTCCTATTGTTACCACCACATTTCAGATAATAAATTGTTTAACATATATTAGGAATTTACAGGACAAAACCACCATATTAACAGAGATTCAGATGAAATCCATGATCTTAAAAGCTTAAATATGAAATACTTATTTACTCCTAGTGTTATTGGCGTAACCTCCACTATCAGCTTGGATTACTTTATTGACATTAAATTAATACATATAAACTAGGGTAAACCCAACGCCTTAATCCTTGTGTTTCCGTGGGAACCTAAAATAATGATATTCCATAATTTAGGGAAACGTTTCTGCTAAAAGTAGACATTGAAATCTAGAGACTTTGGAGTACGGAGGATTTTATAGTCTCTAAGGAAATTATCATGAAGTGAATTACTTAAATAATTTACTTGGTTAAATACTTAAGTTTCCCTTCAGAGCAAGAATTTGAACGAAAAGTAATAGTTTCATATCCACAGCTTTTGGCACAGTTTTGCGTTTACGACTTCAGCTCATCTAGTTACATAAATAGTACCCCGAAGCTTTCATTAACAGTAATTACTACTAAACCGTAGATATTCACACAGATTTATTTATTATATTTTATTCTGAAAGATGAGTATCGATTACAAAAGTATTTTGTAACAAAACGGAAATAAGAAATGTTATATATAGTTATATTACAGTGGATTTTTAAGTTTTATATATTTTACTAAATTCCAATGATAAAAGTTTATGAAAGAAATAATTTATGACTAAAAGAGATTTGGAAAATAATATAGCTTCCAAACGGTGACCCTCGCGGAAACATTTTTGAAGAATACCTGTAAAAATATGAACTGAATTTGTAAACTGCAACACAGATACCAAAAATACTGGAAAAGAACATTTAGGACCATGTTTTTAGTTTAAGAAGCACGTCAATGAACATATAAACAATAAATATATTCCAATAATTTTACTTCAGAGCTGAAATCCCAGCTCCACTCGCGTTTTACCGTTCACTTCGGATATTTTATATTGCGTTGCATCCTTTAGCACTTATGTCTCTTATTCCCTTTTTCTGCCTCATTTTACCTTTATAATTCAATCCGTTTTCCATATCACTTTCTCTCCCTTTCCGAACAATTCTCCTCCTTTCCTCTCCACAGTTCAATCGAAGTTCAAAAGAACAACATTAATAGAAATATTCTGAAAGAATAAATAAAATTATGACAGACAGTGGCTCTTGGTACACGTTTAGGTTGACGAATACTGGCGAAGAAAATTTTAAATAGCTTCTCAAAGATACATTCTATGGAATATATCAAAGCTTCTGAGAAACCATATTCGTGCAATCATTGGTTATGCAGCATTTTCCAGAACGTGAAATTATCAGCTTACTAGCGTCAAGGAGACTTGCATGCTCTAGGATAGTGCGTGAGACAGAGGGAAATAGGTAAATAGCGAGGGTAAGGAGGTGACAACGCTGAACATGCAAACTAACCTCATTCGCTGCGGCCCAGAATTCTTTCCATTTGAAAAAGCATAAAAAATAGGATTTGGTGAATTTATCTAATGTAGGTGAATTTATCGGAGTTTTCCATTACTAAGAACCACCTGTCCTTAGTACAGATATTACAACAGCTTAATAGCTCGATTTACAGTATTTACTTGACTATGAAACGTAGTTATTTGACCATGTAGCCTATTTTATAGTTCAATCCTATTTCCAAGGAAAGATATATCCGTATGGAGATTCATAATAAAGGATTGGACGGATCCTGAAAAAGAAATACTGGCAATACTGTCACCAAAACAGAAAAAAATGGCTTCTAAAATTCGTATTCAAAGGAAAAAATAATAAGTAAGGAATTTGACGTATTAGTGCCTTAAAAACATTTCAATCAATTATATGAATCCAAGAACCAATCAAAACATAAAATTAAATTAAAGATACTTATGTGATATAAAAACGGCTGTTCATGACATCAAAGCTACACATCATGAGACAATTATTAATGCATGTAATGATATTCTTCTGTAAGTAAAGGAAAATGGAGTATTGCCACTGTAGATACATGGACAGACAGTGGCAGGGACAGACTGATAAATGGATGAAGAAGAGAAAGAGAAAACAAGAAAAATCAAGAATAGTAGTTCATTAAATATAATAGCTCATAACTACGCCATGTAGCGGGCATTTCACTGCAAGTGACGCAATAAATAAAAATCAAATAAAAGACAAACATTTTCCGCTGGAAAGATAGGAATTACACAGACTTTGTCGTTGAATGAAGTCTATTGTTCAGACGAAAGTTCGCCTCAAACTCCTTTAACTGTCACTAAATCGTTAGCCCGATGAAAAGGTACAATCACTTTCTCTTTTACAGAAATACACCACTTCAACATATCTCTGTAATCTTTATTTATGTCTTTGTGGCACACACCGCTGCTAGTATGACGTATCACAAGTTTACCTCTCACACGGAGCTACACGTCGGCTCTGAACAGAACTCCGATATCCGGCCTCACTACCTGTTGCACTGCCCGCCAATTCCTCACCACGGAGCTGTACTTACTCACTTGTGAACTACTTCCCTCACCGTTCCACGACCTACCAAATCCTCTCCATGGAACTTATAACGCACATTTCTCTGCGCCGCTTAGTCAACTCACACAACTCTACTGACCAACTGACTCAAAAAATGCTCCACAGCACCTACTCCTCAACACGGAGCAGCACTCACCGACTCAATCGAAGCTCCAAACACATACACAAACTCTAAACATCAAGCAGTACTACTCTGGTCTCATGATGGCACTTCACATACCCTATCCTTCCCTCACAATAGCTGCACGTTCGACAATGTGACAATAAAATAATATGCTGGATGTATAGGTACAAGGCAAAAATACTCTGAGCTTGAAGCTCTGTATTATGATTCCCACAAATGTCCAGAGTTGTGCGTTCTATAGGTGTGCATGGCAGACATGCTGTAAACTGAAACTCAGCCTGTTACTGTAACGGTTTTGCGTGTTGTAGGTGCGCATGCAGACGTGCTATAAACTATAACTCAGTTTTGTCATATTGTCATTCTATAACCCATCAATCAGCGTTATAATCCTCACAGATGCTTGCAGTATAAATATGCGCTTATGGCTAGGGGACCTGAGTCAGCAAGTAAATCTTAGGGTGAGCAATTTCATGTATTTGTACAGGGTGTATAATCAGTGAATGTACGATGTTAAAGTCGTTCTAAGTGAGACTGTAATGGAAACTGTAAAAATAAGTATACAATAAATATACTATATATAGATATATGCAGGGCAGACATGCTTTAAGACATATCGCCAGCTTATCATTCTAACAGGGATGTGTGTATATGCAGACGTGCTATAAACAATAACTCAGGTTTGTCACTGTAGCACTTACATGTTTAATAGTTGTACATGGAAGATACGCTGTAAACTATAACTCAGTCATATTATCGTAACAGTTTTGTGGTGGGCCTAGGGGCTATTAACCAGGACTCGACCTTATCCCTTTAACCGTTTTGGGTGCTACAATTTTATATGACAGATATGCTATGAACAATAATCCGGTCTTATTACTTTAGCAGCTATAACTCAGCCTCATTATCACAGTTGTGGGTGAAGCATGTGTTCATGACAGACAACTATAAACTACAACATAGCCTTATTCTCTCGATTATGTATCCTATAGGCAGACATCCTACAAACTATAAATTCAGCGTTGTCGTTCTACCGGTTGCATAACTCAGCCTTTTCTTCTTACGCAGTTGCCTGTGCCATAAGTGCTGCGTAAGCTATAAAATAAAACTCAGCCTTGGTACTAGAACAGTTAGGTGTGATTATATATATATATATATATATATATATATATATATATATATATATATATATATATATATATACGAGGGGGTACCCAAAAGAAACCGGACTCCGAGGGCGTTGCCACTCGTAGACGTAGTGCAGGGTTCTCACGCTAGATGGTGTTAGTAGAGACATTCATGAAACAACTGTGCAGACGGCATCAGTGTAGAGCTGAACGTGCAAATGTGGTATTGTGTTTCTCTGACTGTTGGCGGGTTACCCCTGTGAAGTCGTTATAGCAACTTTAAAAGAACAAAGAGTGTGTGTGAAATTTTGTTTCCCGCCTAAAAGAACTGCAACGGAGACACACCAAATGCTTTGGGAAGCTTTTCAGGAGGACGCTATGAGGCGCACACAGGTTTTCGAGTGGTTTGGCGCCTTAAATGTGGTGAGATGTGTGTCGAAGACCAAGCTCGTTCTGGACGCCTGTCAACATCGCGAAATGAGGAGAACATTGAAAAGGTCCGCCGAAAGATCAACGAGGATCATCGCCAAACGATCCAGCAAATTTCAGCAGCGACAGGAATCAACTGGAGCTCGTGCCAGCGGTTTTTGAGGGAGGATTTGCACATGAGGCGTGTTGGTGCTAAATTAGTTCCGCGCCTTCTCACACAGGAGCACAAAGCCATCCGTATGAATGTGTGTCAGGACTTGAAAACAAAGATTCTACTTGATCCAAACTTCTTGAACAAAGTCATTACAGGGGATGAGAGTTGGTGTTACGGGTATGACCCAGAAACCAAGCAAGCGTCAAGCCAGTGGAGGACTCCCATCTCTCCCAGACCCAAGGCAAGTGAGGTCAAATGTGAAGACGATGATCATTTTTTTTATGTTCGTGGAATTGTGCATCGGGAATTGGTACCCTCTGCCCAGACTGTTAACCAGCACTTTTACTTGTATGTTTTAAGGCGTCTGCGTGAGGATGTGAGGAGGAAACGTCCGAAAATTTGGCGATCAGGTGACTGGTTTCTGCGTCACGACTACGCTCCAGCACACACGGCCTTACGAGTGACCCACTGTTTGGCATCTCAGAGGTGGTCTGTCGTTCCCCACGCTCCGTACTCTTTTTCCTATGTCCAGGAATGAAAAAAGCGCTAAAACGGGATAGTTATGATGATGTGGAGGCGGTAAACACAGCTTCGCAAAGGCTACTGGACAATATCAAACTTGAAGGGTTCCAAACATGCTTCCAACAGTGGGAAAAGAGACTGGATAAATGCATCGCATGTAATGGAGAGTATTTTGAGGGTGGCTGAAGTAATTTTGTAAAAAGGTTCATCAATAAAGTTTTTATGACAACAATTCTTTTGGGTCTCCTCTCGTGTATATATATATATGGATTTGTGGATAAAACAGGGATTTCGTTTTCAATACTCTATCACATAACCGTTCTGATAATAAAACACTAGTATGAATAAGTAGAGCCGGGCTGAAAAATTCAATGCCATAGCCGGGATTTGAACAACGGATCTCCCACTATCCGTGCGGTTGCTCTAACCCACTTAACTACTATGGCCAACACGCCGAAATGACATTGAATTCTCCAACTGACTCGTATGTTTCCCGGTAAACCATTAGGGGTTCTCATATGCTATGAGACGCGTACCTCTTTTGGCGACTTACTATGCTGTAAGTACCTATGTCCCAGGCTTCATAGTTAAACCACTATGTTATTTAGGTGAATGGAATCAATGCAACCGCACGCAGAGGGGGAGATCCGTAGTTCAAATCCCGGCTATGGCATGGAATTTTTCAGTTTGGTTCTACTTATTCAAACCTTAGCCTACACACGGCTAGTGTGGAAGAAATGATTATTTCCAAAATACTAGTATGTTTAAACATGTAAGTACTACCTACTTCCGTTTTGTATATGGCTGGTTTACCTCGTAGAGAAGTGCTGATCAGCTCCCACAACTATATTGACGTACCTTTGCCTATGACATTCCCATACGAATAGGTCTCATTGCTTCGGCACTCTGTTTAACAAGCAGTTCACATTGGTTTACAACCCATTGTGCGCATCCTTCAGTGTGTTTGTATACATGATTAGGTTCATACCATATAACCTCCTAATGGGACGAAAGAAGGAGATTGGGATTGAAAAACGTGATGCTGTTGTAGCTCTGCACCTAGAAAGCTGTTCTAATAGTACAACAGAAAGAAAAGATGGCGTAGCCCAGACGACAGTGATGTTTACGTTGCAGCGGTTCAAAAACTGGTGCAAATTTAAGTGTTTCTCCATCTGGAAGTCTCCGAGTGACAATCATCTGGGGAACAGTTCATATGTGTACGGAGTAAACGTCATAAAACTCGTATAGCACCCGAAATTCGTGAGGAAGATAATAGTATACGAACAGCTCCAATCTCTGTCTCAACCTTGTAACGTCGCCTTCGTGAACAAGGTCTAAAGGGATGCATAGTGGCCAAAAAACCTATATTACGCAAACAAAATAAGGCGAAAATATTATGACACAGCAATATAGAAACTGAAACCTTCAGCAATGGTCCAAGGTATTATTCACGGATGAGTCTCAATTTCAAGTGATTGAAAGCCAGCGTAGACGGTTTGTGTGTCGACTTCATGGAGAAGGTATGAAGAGTTCTTGCGTAATGTCAATGGTGAAGCATGGTGGAGGATCCATAATGGTGTAGGTTGCAGGTGAGAAGAGTTGGTGATTTAGTGAGAATTCATTGACAATTAAAGAAGGAAGGATACTGATCAAAAATGCTGATCTACCTGGCAAGGGATTTATTGGTCGTGCATTTATTCAGCAGCAGGACAATGATCCGAAACATGCTTCTAAGTTGTGCAGAGGTTGTGTCAACAGAAAAGAGCAATGTGGGGAATTCGAAAATGTAATTTGGCCAAAGAGAGCAAATGTGGATACTTTGAAGAAGCTAAACTCTACGTCATATTGTATTGTACTTAATACCAGAGAGACATAATGTTAATTTTGTTGGTCCTTTTAATTTTCACGGCATGTTTGTACATTGAAATAAAGTATTCCGCTTTTCTTCATATGTGATAGAAAACCTTTGATGGTAGTGTACATAGGCTATGAAAGCTTTAAAAAGCTAAGCCCGCGGCACCAAAGCCCTTTCCATGTCAAGTGCCTGTGACCACTGCCTGTTACCCCTACAGGTGACAATACTGGGGTGTAGTACTGGAATGTGGGAAGTGGTCAGCGCCCCGGAACCCTCCGCCCATTGTATGCCATCTTTGCAACCAGGGCCCGCTGATTCTCAATTAAGTAGGTCCGCAATTCGCCACTCAGAGGACCAACGAGGCTGAGGCACCCCCGGCAGAAGATCCCAATGCAGAATCTGGTAGTGCAACTGAGATCTCCCGCTTGTTAAACAGCAGCCTAGCTACGGCTGCTAAGGAGACGACCACTTTAAAGCTTTACAGTCAAGAGTCTCTATATTCAAATTTACCTGTCACCGGTGCATGTACAGTGTATATGACAGATATGCTGGAAGCTCCAGTTTATAGCTCCATTGTGACAGTTGAAGACCGTGTCATAGAAGATATTCTCTAATCTATAACCTAAACCCTATCGTTGTGATAGTTTATGTGTGTGTGTGTGTGTGTGTGTGTGTGTGTGTGTGTGTGTGTGTGTGTGTGTACATGAAAGGTGCGTTAGAAGCTAGAAGTTTATCCTTACCAGTGTGATAGCTGATGTGTACGCTATGTGTATCTCAGATGTTGTTGAAACTAAGTGTCCAACCTAAATACTGAGAGATTAACCTATGTATATACCATGTGCATGTCAGATGTACTTAAATCTTCAAGTTGTGCCTTACCAGTGTTTTTTATGAACATATTGTCGCAAAACCGTATCTACGATCGCGAGGCTTGTTTACACAAAAGGAACTGATAGGCGGGCAGTTTGAAAACCAAGAGTCTGCAGATAAAGATAACAGTCGGATTGTGTATCACTGAGACAAGACTTATCGACACAGATAAGTGACGTAACTGGAACATTCTACTGATATTTCAATAGGCAGAGAAAATTTGTTTTTCTTTATTGTTCCGGAAATATCTCGAAATTAGGAATGAGGTACTTAAGGAAGTGCCGACTTGCCAAGAGTTAGTTGTAAACAGAGTGAGTAAGCAGAGAACAGCTGTGAGTTGCAAGTTGTAAAACAGTGAGTTGTGTAACAAGAGTCAGCTGTGTTGGTGTTGTAATGAGAGCTGTTCGTTATTGTCATCTACCTTTGAAGATTGTGTTGTGATATGTGATGTAATTCCGCTGCTACGGAGTGTATTTCTACGCAAATAAAGAACATTTAGAATTTCAACAAATTGGACTTTTAATTCTACGAACCCAAAAAGTCACAATATGAATATACTCCATGCTAGGTGCTCAGCTTTATCGTAACAGGAGATATTCGTGTAAATGGCAGCCGTGCATTAAGTAAGTTACTAAGTCTCATTATTGTAATCGTTGCATGTAAGACGTGCCGTAAGCTGAAATCTCAGCCTTCCCTTTGCCACACTTGATGAACATGTGCATAGCTGTCATGCTCAAAGCTAGGAGCTCAGACTTGCCGCAGTTGATGGGCACGTGCATCTCCATGACTAATATGCTCTGCACTCCCAGCTCAGCCTTAGCGTTTCATAACTAATGTTCATATAAATAACAGCCATACTCTTCGGTAGCAACTCAGTCTTTACTTTGTGATCGTTGCCCCACGAGTGCGATGTGCATGACATACATGGCTTATACATATCCCTGTAAGAGCAGACGAGCTACCATCTAGAAATTATGTATACAAATGCTGGTAAAAAGGGTGTTTATGTCAACACGCAACTGCTGAACCCATAGTGAGATATGGTAATGAGACGTTTATAGACCAAGGCACATGCATAATATTTGAAAGGAAGAGGATATGAAAGCATAAATGAGGTTGAGGAAAAAAGTATAATTTTCTATTTTTCTATTTCTTCTTTTCCACCGTAAATATTCTGACTAGCTTGTCAGGAAAACAGAGGTATGAGCTAACGGTAGCTGTACAATAACTGCATGCATTTTCAAACTTAAGAAGAAGACTAAGTTATTTATGTGTATCTTTGGACATCAGAGTCAAGTATTGCCTGTGTATACACTAACGCTAAATGAGAATCCGCAGTAGATTTACCATTATTGACCACAGAGCATATGTAGCTAACCTTATGCACCACTGTTTACACAGTCGTTATTTTAATTAATCTCGAAAATATTGAGTGCACATCCACAAATATAAAAGTTAAATTTGATTTGGGAGAATTTACTTGTGCAAAATGAATTGAACTAAATAATTCATTTTGAAATACAACTTTAGTTGTTTGTCTTTTAAATATTTTGGTAGTAAAGTTTTGCCTAAAATATTAACAATTATAAAATAAATTTATATATCTCCAGGACGCTATTTGACTATCCATCAAGCTTACATCATATATTATGTTTATGCAGTTCAAATCAGTATCTTTTTTGTTCCATTTTTACCCCGTCTTTAACTGCAATGGTCATATCGGCGGCCGTTCTCCTTTGGAACATATCGAAGGTGTTAACTCGTATACGTTGGGTTTTAATCATTAGATCATGCACACATTCGCACTCTCATTCATACTTTTAGTCTCTGGGGAAGATGAGGAATTATCTTAAATCAGTATTTAATCGATAGGAAAATGTAAAAATGACCAGTGATAGAGAGTATGCAGCTATTTTTAGG
>CM060948.1:62344537-62372037 GCA_030765055.1 Mantis religiosa
GATGTTACCAAATTAATGAAATATGGCCACAAAACGGCAATTTAAGCCACAAAGGTGAGAATCGCGAACAAACAGCTTCTAACTAATATATCTAATTTAAAGTCAACAAAATAATAAATGACTAATGATGGCACTGAATCAATATACGAGCTAGCCAGTATCATATTTCCACAGGTGGATGACCATAATACATGGAAATCTGACCGCAAAATGAGCCATTTTGAAATTAGAGCTTTTGGAGCGACGGTATGATGCAAGAAATTTAGTGATGGCCGAAATGACGTTCATGAAGAAATTGGCCATGAAGTATTTGAGCTCCCATCCTACAGCCCGAACCTAGCACTGAATGACCACCATACTTTCCCCCATATGAAAAAAATAATTAGAAAGGGTGTCAGTAGTTTCGCTCAACTCAGCTTAAGAGCTCCGTGCAGAAGTGGCTCAAGAGCCTGGCGGTTTACTTTTGTATAGGGTTTTGGGAAACTGCCACATTAATAAAATTTTGAATCATAATGTTTATAGTTGCAGTTAACTTTTTTCAGCGAGCATATTTTGCTATTCAAATCGGTTTTAGCTTAATGTCCTACCGGAAGTTGAAAAACATAAAGTAGACTTCGTATTCTTTTGAACCCAACTTGAAGTAAATGACCATGCCCTTTTGCTTAGAGCAAATTTTGAATTTTATTTTATTAAAAATAAGCAGCTAATTTCTAGGCCACCAAAAACTCTAAAATATATTTACCTCTCTGTGTCAAACATTCCACGGGACCACAATCAGGACTATCACAATTCGAGCAGCTAATCGAAGATTGTATCATTGGCAGCTGACACTGTGCGTATTTTTTCAAGGAGTGGGGTTCATTTGAACTGACTCTTCTAATTATGCATCAGGGTACACCAAGATGGTGTGTATTTTATTTGCACAATGATAATGTTTCTACGCCATATAACTAGTATTTCACGGCTTCTGACACATGATGAACGAGGCCGTCGCTATATCCTCAGGATCGATATGTTTGGCCCATTTAACGTGAAGTATACTAAACTCGCCTTTACCCTTAAAAATCTGAACCGCCAACCGCTTGCAGACACATGGCACACTCGGCTCACAGTTGAATGAAGGAAGACAATTATGAGCACATGTATAATAATTATACTGGATATGTTTTGTTGCTGTCAAATATTTTGGGGACGCCCTCCCAACGTCAAAATGGTAAACAATGTTCATATGAACATGGATCTGAAAGCCATTTAATACAGAGCTGGTGAATGATTTTCTCCATCGTTAATACCAATAATAAATTAAATTAAATTGTTGTCCACCCAATGTTTTATTGATTATATTTGGTTGCTTGTTCTGGAGCAAAGAATTAATAACTAAGCTGTTATCCGCTGATTGTGTTTTGTTTCGTAGTCTGCTGAACAGCAGAAGAAAGTGCATTCTTAAGTGGAGAGTCCCATGCACACTACATTCACAGCCTTGTGTATATCATCATCCGCATATTACCACGCACTAATACAAAATACATAAATACACTTTTGGTCCAAGTTAGTTTCATTAATGTAAAATGAGTTTTTGTAAATTCCCTGCCATTTATTGTCCAGAAGTAAGAGTATTTTAATATTCTCTAAAATGTATTTCAAGAGACTGATTGCAATGCCTATAATTCATTAAAGAATGTTTATATTAACTGAAAAGGAGATAATGATGTAAATTCCTCAAATATTAAGGGTTACCAATAATACATTTACAGGGGTCAACTTCTTCCTATCCTTAGCCAGCTTAGGCTTGCGTATCTACAACCATTTCTACATACATCTGATACGCGATTTGACAATATACAACTCAACATGATTTACAAATATATTGATGTTATTTCCACAAACTTAATCAGTTTTAGGTGCCTGACTAATATTTATTGTGATATTTTCAAGAAGGAACCGTCATGACCTTCCACTTCTTTATTTTACGTCTTCTCTACGCCTGTTATTTTGCCTTTATCGTTTCGTGTAAGTTGGCAAACATTAAATAACAATCTTGTGCATCTCATTTTCAATGTTTCGATCCAATGCTGTGGATTCCGAGGTATTGAAAAGTTCAGACTAGGCTTATGTCGATTCGTCAAATACTTCTGAAACACCTGAGAATTCATTGTCACATCTTACGAAATAGAATCATAAGAAAATTCACAGCCTATATTCGATAATACAGCCTGAGCATCAAGTTTTTTTCAGATGCCCACCAAGAACTTCAATTGCGGTTGCCTTTGGTTGTAGTAGATTAGGACATTTATTCCCTGGGAGGTGTGGACAAAATTCTTGCAGTTTGAACTACTAGTTTTGACCCTGATAGGTTGATGCGGCAACATAGCTCGCATTCCTATAAATCGCTGCCGCTTACTGTGATAAAATCTACACCTATGGTCTCTCATATTATATAGATTCCAAAATTATAATATGTAAAGATGGCCATCAAGATCCATGAAGCACTCTGATCCCTGATGTATTTGGACTCCAGATGTTTTCCATCACATACTTTAAAATATTAACTTTCTACTTAACACAGGTCAATGTAGAGATTTGGAGTTAACGACTTCTGAGCAAAAAAATTGTGATTCACTGACATTTTAGGCACATTTACTGGCCACTACAGCCTTCCGCAGATGTTCACCGAGTTTCTCAACTTATTTGTTTTGCAGATAATATAATTGTGGTTAAATTGTAGCTTATTTCGATGATCACTTCCGATTCAAAGAAGATCCCTTCTTATACCTCGGTATTTCGAGACGCCGGATAGAATCACTGTGCAAGAATCTATGTGAAATGATTAACTTCTTTGTTTGGAGATGGTTTAAACCTATGTTTACCATCTTCATAAGTGCCTTATATAGTTATTTATCCAGTTTTAAGCGGAATAAATCCATTAGTTCTAACGGCGCAACCTTGAAATTTTACAGCATGCAAATCAGATCCCCCATTTTTTTTTTTTTTTTTTTTTTTTTTTTTTTTTTTTTTTTTTTTTTTTTTACTAATTTCCGCAAAGAATTCTCATTAGTGATGCCATATTATCCTAGTTGTAACATGCAGTACTGTTAAACAGGAGTTTATGGTTTGACTAGGTGATAAGTTACCTTCTTTGAAAGCACATACACATTGTTCCTTTCATTTCTTGGACTGCAGTGGAAAATGCCTAGGCTACTAGTACTTTATTTCGCATGCCAGTTGGACCCCAAGCTTCCGTAGGACTGTCAGAAGGCGTGCCGCAATCTATTGGGGTCTGACTTTAGCTGCAGCAGGAAGTATCGTTGTGGAGATTATGGAGGTGGTTTATAGTCTGATTTGTGCGAGGTTAATTTGAAAATTCTCAGTCACATTTCCCTTCCTTTCTTTGTCCTCAGATGAACAAGACCTACACTGGTGACTATTTTATTTTTTTAAAGTCTTCAACAGTATCATTAACATGGGGCGTTTAAGCTTGAAATCACCTCATTGACGGGCCCAAATGACCTCGCTATCGACGGGCCCTAAACACCACACACTCACTCACGATCACCTCATTGAACTCAGTGGTTTAGAGACTCCATTCTTACTTGCTCATTTAAGTCAATTCTAATTAACATTACTTACAATACTATGAAGATTTTGAAAGAAAGACACTGAGTAAATGCACTTTATTATACCTTATTAATTGTCATACACGGAGTCATTGTGTACTATAGAGTATTAGAATCCAGGCGCAAGCCATAATTTTCCTTCCCGAGAGCTTAGAGGCAATGGTAATATTATAAAGTAATCCAAGTAGCAAATTGTTGTGAGACATGGTTCGAACATCTTATGTTAATTTTTATAGTGTTATTTTGGATAAAATGTAATATTACATTGCTGTAGTATGAATTACAAACAGTACTGTACTAAATGCGCTAACCGATTAGTACTGCAACAAAAGGTTCTAGTGATTTTCTACAGCTTCAGCTGAGCAGATAGGATTGAGCGACAGTTTCAAAGATTATTAAGACAGATTCACTGGAGAAAATAATTCATTTTAGAGCATAGAAAAGTATACATGGAACCAAGAAATTATGAAAGTCAAATTAAATCACAGATTCGGAAAACTAACAACACAAATACCTCTGGAAACTGTAGCAGGTCATTCTGATTTAGGAACAACCTCGTCTGCGGAGACTTATATTAAAATGACTTCTTCTTTATTCCCTGGTTTGCAACTGGAGAAATTTCTGAATTCTATCCTAGTGCAAACATTTATTGTCATGATGCCACCATACTTCAGTGCAAAGAACCCCATGTTATGTAATACCGGAGTGTGTATCCAGTTATGTGTGCGTTTAGATATTGGTTTCCTCCGTGACGATACCATTAAGAAACGTTTTAACCTGTAAACACACGTACACACGCGCACACATACACACAGCGACGGATCCAGCTATGTTTAGCCGTGGGAAACAACAAGTCTTCATTAGGCACTATTAATTGTTTGAGACAACAGGGATGGCATAGCCTCCCGAAAGTTAATGTTAGAAGCGCCTTCGAGACGCGACAGGATTATTCAGGTGACAGTGAATGAAATAGTGAGTAAGTGATTTCGAGTAATCTGTTTAACAAAGAGTGCTGTTTTCCTAGTTGTGCGGTAAAATGAATGTCACCTTACGTGCGATTAGTGAAATCAGTGTTCATGATCCAGCAAGTGAAGCGGAAGGAAGGAAGTGCTCCTTCACGTGCACCCTTGAATTATCTAACTTCTACACGCAAAGTAAAGTGTGTTAAAACTACTTTGTGAATCGGGGTTAAGTATATGAACTGAAGGTTTGATTACTCTAAATTTATATTTTTATGTGAGTGTACATGGAAAAGAAATTTAGGTGTATTTGCCTATAAGGAACCACCGCCATATATATACATATATAGCCATGTATTTTTCTCCGCCAATCTAAGAGCGTTCCGTTAAACTATCTATGGCACACTCTTTGCCCACTCCCATATGTTTAAAAGAAGATCGTAATAGTTTGAGACAGATTATAGGATTGTACGCTTCATAGAT
Organism: Mantis religiosa; assembly: GCA_030765055.1. Taxonomy (NCBI): domain Eukaryota; kingdom Metazoa; phylum Arthropoda; class Insecta; order Mantodea; family Mantidae; genus Mantis; species Mantis religiosa. The sequence continues at coordinate 62,349,594 of CM060948.1, forward strand.
GTTCCCTGTTATATTTCAGGGTAGAATATTCATATTGAAATTCATTCAGTGTTCGTATTTTATTTATCGCCTTTTTAAATCTTATTAGAAATCACTTCGAAGGCACAATATTGATCGTCATCCTTCCCTTTTATCTAGCACTATATGGGCCAGTGGTTGTTTACTTTTTTCGGAAGTACAATGCAATAAATCACTCAGTAGATTTTGAACTTCCGATATTTTGGTATCGGACTATTTATTTTCAGCATTCTGTTAAATAAAGTAAACCTTAAATTATGCCATAATGTGTGAGTGTGTGTGTGTGTGTGTGTGTGTGTGTGTGTGTGTGTGTGTGTGTGTGTGTGTGTGTGTGTGTGTGTGTTAATGTTTTAAAACCGCTATGTAAACGTTACTTGAATGGTGCAGAACTAGGGTTGCCAAAATAGCATCTTTTAAAAATGTACTGGTAAGGAAGGATGCATAAGGAATTTAAATGAAATAAATATTCACTCAACATAATAAGCATTCTCAGAAAAATAAAATAAGTTATCCTTTTTATTTTTATTCATTTTTCTTCACTAAGTATTGGATGGTCAGCCCATACTTGCATATAATTTAAGTAATTATGTCCAGCCAGTCAGGAAGGGTTTAGATTCTCTTATCAGTAGTAATTGTTCTTAGAGAGGTTTCAAATTTTGTGTGTACTCAGCTCCAATATTATCAGTGTTGAAGTGAACGCTATTACAGGTTTATTTAGTACTTCCTTGTTAAAACTTGCTTCTTTCTTTAATCTTATCCTATAACCAATGTTCATTACACCTATATATTTAATTACAAAAATAATTCATAACATGTTTTAAGTCTAACATGTTACACAATACTTCTTTCATACGGATTGAATAATTGAGAATATGTCTACAGTACTTTATTAGATGAACACATTTGGGAAATTTTAGTATTGCAGGATACAAACTTCCTACTCCTCTTAGGTGGAACAAGCAAGCCTGGCGCAATTTCAAAAACTCAGTCACATGACTACTCTTCAACCACAACAGTAACTTTTCTTTATTTTGTAGATTACGAAACACTTTTAATAGCTTTCAACTATCAGCACCATATCAGCACCACTGGTGTGCAGGAATTTTGACCCGCTTGACTTACTTTACAAGCCAGAAAGGGGCTGTCGCTCCACCCCCTTTTCCTTGTCTTCTTGCCACTTCAGGTTTTCCCGCTTTATTTTTCTCCATTTTTTATTATACTCACAAACACAAATGCGCAACTCAAAATCACGACTTAGCGGACTAAGTACATGCACTGTATTTATCAGGGCTACAGGGGCCGGGAAACTTTTAAGCACCTCTAAAAACCATATAAAATTGATCTCCGACCTTAGAATCGCTAGGCCAGCTCCTGACAAACTGAGCCAACCAAACCAGCAACTCTCTGAACCATCGCCGTTTGGAAACGTTGTATTTTACTTGATATGTTTATTATTTCTAATGGAACAACTATAAATGACTGATTGAAGGATAATAGTGCTTTTAAAAGACGCATGAACGAATATTTTAGTTAATCAACTGAAAAAGTAGTTTTTTCTTATGCCGTGTTCTACAGACGGTGTTTCAGGGTTCTTCAGTCAAATGTTTAGAACAATATTCCAAATGAGCTCGGTCGTTTAAGCGGGAGTTAACGAACTTATAGAATTAAAGGTAAACGACGTCAAAGCTTTATCCAGCAACTGAACCAAGCCAAAATTCAAATATACAGTATAGTCCCGCACACAAGAGGAAGAATTAAACGTTCGCGGAGTATCCTGACAGCAACAAGCCAAATGTACTGATGTTACTACATTTATCTTAGAAGTATGTTTGAGCGCAATCAAGATCATCCTATACATTTCAATTGTAGACACCAAATGTTTGCTTTCTAAGTGAGGCGCCCTATCTAGTGAGGATATATACGGTAAGGGGACTCATTCGAGAGCATATTTTATGTGGATTTATAACGTTTATTTTACTGTTCTTGAAGATCATTTAGCTATCACTAATCAAACAAGTAAATATTGGAATAGTTGAGGTTAAGGCAACAGGCTTTATGGATTCACAAAGCCATAGAGGTATGGAACGGGTACTGTAAAATCTGACATTTCTTCGACTTTATTCGCAAACACCAGAACGTACGCATAAGCTCTTGCTAGCTATAGAAGGCAATTTTGTGGTAGAACGCGCGGTTCGTGAGGCATGATACAGGCAGGGCTAGCACAATAACTTCCACTGATAATAGAGACATAGTACCCTAACTCGGCGGGCCCGCCTGCCATTACTGTAAGGCTGGTTTATGGTGTTAATGTGCTCTATTAGCGCAGACTGTAAATTACGTAGCCTTTGAGAAACATAAATTGCACTTAGTTCCCTCCCCCTTTTCTCGTGGCCTTATACCACTATGGAGTGGATATAATTGATGGTGCCTCATTGTGTATTATCATGTGTGTATGAGAGATGCACCGACAACATTTTCAACTCGGACACTTCATTAGCACAGGTATGTATCTCCTCCTGACAAAACTGTGAACTTTATTCTGGTTTACGAAACACTACATAAGTGAAATGGTAACTCAGGGTAAATGGTAATCCAGTAAAACAGAAAACTATTAAGAATTTCGATATAATGTTAGAAAGGTTCAAATGAGATTAGTACACATAGCTCCAAAATGGGTAGAGTATGCTTAATGGGGCAGGCAGGGCATATTACTTCTTAAAACGCAACATTTCTAGCTTCTGCCACCAGAAGCTGTCACTTTTGAAAAAGTGACATATTTGCACATGCTTACTTTGTATATAATACACCACATAGGTACATTCAATGTGTATAATGAATGACGGCAACTGACAGCCAATTTAAATTCATTTCATATATTCAGTTCACAAAATTGATATCTATAGCTCATACATGAATCCTTACTTTCATCTGGTGCAAAACGTGAATACTGCCGGAAAAGTGAAGTTACAATAAAACCGGAAAACATGAAACTGTTCATTCAAAAATCTAAATGGGAATACTGGCATATAACACCTTTTGAAATTCTTGCTAAGCTATAAACTAGCATTCGTATCCAGGTGACTTTTGAAGGTTTGTGCAAACCACTCTTTTCATATGGCAATGCACCAGTCGGTTACATAGAATTGTGCAGATACAATAGCCCAGGTTAAATTTGCGTTGTAGCGGGTGTCAGCACCATAGTATGTTTAAGCTAAAATAATTATCTACAACTGTCTCATAAACTTCATGAAACTACGAGCACATTTACATTCTAATTGGTGTATATACCTGAGCATTATGCAAAATAATGAAGCGTTCTACATTTTTACAAATTATATACTGTGATCAGAAATTTAGTTGGGCAGTAACGGCGTTTTCATAAATATTCATCCCAAACCACATCTGTATAAATCGTCTTACAATCTAAAATCATTAAATTCGTTGAGTAGAAGGAAACGTCTCTTTTACAAGAATATTTAACTGGTTGGTTCGTGATTTATATGTTAGTAACAGTTCCAACAGGAAACGTAATTAGTACTTTCAGTTGCGAAGTAGCCCATGTGCTGATTAAGGAATAACCATCTTTATTTTCTAATGTGTTCTTATTCTGCAATTATGAATTTGATGAATTGTCTGGGGAAAAGATCAAACACAGATGGGGCAGATGAAACTATAAGTAAAAGTCAGTGTGTTAAGGACTTCAACAGCTCATGTGTTATTGATAAGCGGTGTTGAATACGTGTGACTAACGATGATGACAGTTATGCAAATTCAGATTTTCCTGACGGAACGGAGAACACTACAAATACTACGTAACTGAAAACTCATGGCTTGGAAATTAATTTCTAAGAGGTCGAGTTTTGCTGTGAAATCAGTGCCGCACTTGGTATGGAAATGCAAAGGGGTGCAGGAATTAAATTTTCAAAGGAGTGGGTGGAATGTCATGTTAACAGCGATGGTGGCAACAAAATGAAAGAACAATCTAGTTTGGGAGAAAATCATATATACAAGATCTCGGCTTCCTGTGGAGCTTGAGTAAAGAAAGCCTGAAGGTAAAAAAATCCCGCCAAGTCTCTCCACAACATGAATGCTAAACATTTAGAAGCCATGCTTAGAATATTTCGCAGCGTATGCAAAATAGTCATACAGTAAAGACAATTCCCCGAATTTCATTTTCAAGTCCAACTACAAGAGCTGAGAGCTTAAAATATTGATAGAAAGTTGCATTCGAACTACAGTAATATTAATACGCTCTGCCACAGTAATTACAAAGGAACTGAGGGAGAAAATTGCTAAATCTACAGAGCAGAGCAATATTAAAACAACTGCTGTGATTTATAAACATACCAATGTGAGTCGAAAATCGGTGGCATTCATGGGTTCAAGAAGCACAGCTTCCAAAGATAATGAATTCATCTCTATGAAGGTGGAGGATTTCCTTAAACTTCAATACACGGCAGCAACAGCACTTTGTAAATAATATGAGAAGTCATGGTATGAATGAAGATATCATGAGAAAGGACTTACTTCAGTAGCTTGTACTGGTGCATCTGTCATGCTGTGAACAAAATAAGGTGCCGTAACTGAACAGAAAAAGCAATTTCGAAATCTGGTACTCCAGTAATTATCGATTAGAACTAGTAGTTCGTAATATAAGAAGGCACAATCCGTCAATCAGCTTAACATATTTTTGATAAATGTTATTCCTTTTATAGTCTCCTGCCAAAAGCTAAAGAGAAACAAGACAATGTTCGGCCACATTAGACAAAAATTGAAGACAAAATGGGGAAAATATTAAACATCAAGTCATCTGACCAAAAAGGCTACTAAAGCTGTTTGTGATAATTACTCAGCATTAGCAACTTCCTTTACTGATAAAGCAAGAGATCTAACACAAAGCACGTCTTACACAATTTGAGTTATTAATGAAACTGGGCTTCATTCGTGGTACACTAACATAATTAAGTGAGCTTTCTCTAAACCTACATATGTAATTACGTCATACAATACTGCCACCCAAAAAAAACGGTAGTATGGAGAATCCCTGTGCCGTATACTAAAAGAAAATACCAAAGGTTCAATACAAGCCATGTCTAAGGAAATCAAAGTACTACTCTAAAAAGCACCCTAAAGTTCTGAAATGAATCGACCACACTTCTTCAGAACTTTGTAACAAATCTCAACAACAGATTTAGATTAAACATAAGCAGATCGTCGCCTGAAGCAACAAAGATGTCACAAAATGATCCCATGCAGGATGTCAAAGTGTTATTTTAAAAGACGTGGCCAGCAGATGTATCTACTGGCCACAGTAGTTATGGTGAAGAAAATGTGAAAACTTGTGTGATTGGTTTCAGTTCCCACAAAATTAGAGTTTTGGGAATTTCTTTGGAGAATGGATTGACACAAAGCACCCAGAGAATTTAATCCTGCTCCTCAAACTGTTAAGGCTGTAGCCATTTGAACTTGTCAACGTGAAAGAATTGTAATTTTATCATTACCGAATAATGACATTTTCTGCTTATCAAATACCTAAGCTGTAACTTTAGATTCCTCAGCTGTGTGGACCCAATTCTAAAGCAGTATAATTCTGCGCCACAGCTGAAATTTTGACTTTTACAGCAAGGATGTTAGGAAATAAAACAGTTTGAATCATGCAAGAGGTTAAAGCATTGGTTCCTGAATTACGTATTATACAGAAAGTGCTAGTTTAAAGGTGAGTTTCCAAAAATACCTTTTAACAACTGAAGCACTGACTGTGATGTTCCTTAAATGTTCTGGTTATGATAACTCGATACCCCAGTTCGTTTTGTTATGGTACTGTGTACAACTTGTAAGACTGGAGAGTTACAGCGCGGTTCAAACCAGTGCTAGATGTCTTAGGAGTAGTCTTTAAAGAGAAAAGTTTACTAACTCCTCTGTACTGATACTCTGAAGAAGTTCTCTGTACTACTCTGATAGCCGGAGCCCGAAATTGTATGCGAAAATGAATTCCAATTTATGCAGGCAAATATGCACTAAAAAGTCGTAAAATATGCATAAAAGATATGAAAAATAAAAATGTATGCCTAATAACTAGAAGTTCACTATTTAGTTATTTTTTGAAGTATTAATTATCATTGTTCTTCACAGCCTTCAGATGCTACAATACTACTTGGGACTTTTTGTGAGAAACAATCCTTCGTTCATATGATAAACAAAGTAATACTTCTCCATTCTCACTAAAATTATCTTTCCTGAAATCCGTGACATATTTAGGTAAACACAGAACGTGACAATTTTACTAGTGGCATAACGAAGGGAAGTGTTTTTCACTCTGTACTCTTTTGAAGTGTGATTGCAACTGCAAGTAAACGTAACCAAACTCATCTAGCAGATGCAATTCTGCTTTCGTCTCCACAAATCAGTTGAGGCCTATACAATGTTACGGAGGCCTATGGAGAGTCTGTTCTTCCCTACAGCACAGCTCGAAGGTGGTTTAAAATGTTTAAAGAGGGTAGACAATCAATTTCAAAGGAAGGTGGACCAGGTATTCCAGTTATTGCTCCTCCGGTAGGTCGGTTGCCAGTTTCCGAGTCTCTGCTGGGACCATTTCGGGACCGCCAGCGAGGAAACTTTGGGGATCGGATCGCCTGCTCGGGACCTTTAGGGCTCGACAGCTGGGCTCGTTGCCGTCCCGTAGTAGGGGAGCGTGTCCGCTTTCGTGGTCTGTCGGGGGAAGTCTCTATCTAAGTAAACTGTAGGGACCCTGTTCTCTGCACTGTTGTGGCTCCTTGGGACGGCGAGCCTCTATCTCCTCTCGCGTCATCTTTCCTCCGGGGTACGTTGCGCTTGGGGGCGGTAGGCACAATGGGCCCAGCATGGTGGTCTACGTACCGAATCCCTTCCGTAGTGAAATCCTATTAGTAGCAGTAGCAGTAGTAGTAGTGGCTGTAGTAATAGTAGTTATAGCAGTCTTTGTAGTACTAGCAGCTGTAATACTAGTAGTAGTGGGTTGGTCGTAATAGTAGTACCAGAGGTAATGTTGGTATTCATAATAGTAACAATAATTCTATTTGTATTATCAGTTATGGTGGTAACAGTACGAGTGGTTGCAGTGGTAATAGCAGAAGTAAATTGGAATTACCCTTTTATTTGTGGACGCTCTTTTACTCATTAACTTCTCAGCATCTCGTTCTATATTGGGCGTGAAAGTCCATTTAATTTTGGTCAGAAGCCTTTTTATCATATTTGACTTACTTTTAAGTGCCGTAAATCTACGACATAGATCCACCGGCTTTACTATGCGGCCATACTTGTAAGACTACACTCGTGATTACTGGTTATAGTAGTAATGGTGCAAATACTGTTGCAAATAATGTGGAGAAGCAATAGTACTAGTAGTAGTAAAGATCGTGGTAGTGCAACTGATAATGGCGGTAGTAGTAATATTGGTAACACTGGTAATGACGAAAGTATGTCTTAATAATGACGTCATGGCTAACAAAATCAAGTGGCCCACTTGAAAGTGACGTCTCTCGCAGCCGTCGAAACATAACATCGAAGGAAGTGCTCCCATGTACTTATCTCACTTTCCATCGTCAGATTTATTCTGATTATGTGGGTGATGATTTCTTTAATAGGTTCCTGGAGCATGTGGCCTATTAAATTATTAACTTTTAATGCTGTTCCTAAATAGTGTTCCACAATGTTCCTCGCGGGAGTTCATCTAAGACAAATAAACACTTAATGCTCTACTGTATCATTATGGCCGCAATATAGGCATCTGTCAGCTGGTACTAGGTTCATATAATACAAATGGTTCTTAAAACAACCATGTCCCGAGAGAAAATGGTCTACTTAGCAGCCCATTTCTCCCACTTCTCTACCCATGATTTTGATGGTAATAGTGTCAGTAGTGATAGTAGTGACGGTGATGTAGTAGTAGCAGTACTACTAGTACTGAAAGCGATAGTAATACTTTGGTAATAGTACTATTGATAAAGGTGGAAGGTGATAGTAGTGGTAGTGATAATGGTAGTATTAGCAGTAATAGTGGCAATAATGGTAGTAGGACTAACAGAGTGGTTGGTAGTGGGAGTGTACAGTAGTAATGCTCATTAGTGTATGTCATATGAAGTGGTACCAGTGGTAAATATATTAGGATAGTGCCTGCAGTAGCAACAGGTAGTGATGGTATAAGTAGTTGTAATGGTGGCAGAAGTAGAAGGAATAGTTGTACTGGTAGTGGTGATAACTTCCACAGTTCTCTTTAAATAAATTTGTATAGCTCTTATATTTAACTACAGTTACAGTGGTTTTACTGTCTCAAGGACCATAATTGTGGAAGGTAACTTCTGCCACGTAAGAAACAAGATATTCGGGCTCAAACGCCGGAAGTTCATTGATGCGTAGTTGCCTCTTCGGTCCAACATTGATTCGTTGAAAGAACTGTACCCATATAAAAAAGATAGTATTTGTTACGCTTTTCAACATCTCACTTTCGCTTTGTTTAAGAATGAGACAGGTTACACCAAAATCTCAGAAGGTTAATTTTTGTAAACTCAAATATGGGGGCTGTTCAATAAAGAATGATCACATTTCTTTTTTTTTTTTTCTTTTTTGACAACGTACCTTTACTCATCCTCATGATTTTGATGGTCCTTCTCAAAATAGTCTCCCCTGAATGCGATGCACTTGTCCCAGCGCCTCTGCCAGTCTTCAAAGACATGCTGGAAACCATTTTTTGAGAGATCTTTCAAAATCGCCTCCGCAGCCCTCACCACTGCTTCTGATGATGGATAATGCCTCCCACGAAGGCGTCCTTCAAGTTAGGGAATAGAAAAATGTCACATGGGGCTAAATCCCGACTACAGGGAGGGTGAGGAAAGCACTTCATGTTAATTTTTGCAAGATATTCAGCAACAACATTGGCAATATGCGGCCGCGTATTATCGTGGTGCAGCATCCGGCCTACTTCACGGAAATGTGGTCTTTTGCGCCTGATACGGACTTGCAATGTTTTCAGGACATCCCTGTAGTATTTTCCAGTTGCTGATGTGTGTGCAGGTACAACATGCTGATAAACCATTCCATGAATGTCAAAGAATGAGATGGCCATAACTTTACCAGCAGAAACAACCACTTTTGCTTTTTGGGGTGATGAAGGAGATTTCCACACTGAGCTTTGCTGTTTGCTTTTAAGATCAAAATGATGTAGCCAAGTTTCATTAGCAGTGATTACGTTTGAAAGAAACTCCGGATCTTCCTAACATCAACTTTAACTGCATGCAGACCTGCATGTGAATGTCCCTTTGTTCGGGAATCAACAGTCCTGGAACCCATCGACCACAAACACGTCTCATGTTTAATGTTTCTGTCACCAACGTGTGGGTGGCACCCAATGAAATGTTCAATATTTCAGAAATTGATCTTATGGTAATTCGTCGATCCTCTCTCACAATCGCAGAAGCAGTGTTGATGTTTTTTTTTCGTAAGAGCAATAATTGGAGCACCTGGTCCACCTTCCTTTGAAATTAATTGTCTCCCCTCTTTAAACATTTTAAACCACCTTCGAGCTTTGCTGTAGGGAAGAACAGACTCTCAATAGGCCTCCTGTAACATTTTATAGGCCTCAACTGAAGATTTGTTGAGACCAAAGCAGAATTTCAAAGCCACATATTGTTCCTTGCGTTTTACCTCCATTGCAGCGGTAGGCGATACTGAGGATGTCTGAACTTTCATGGTTCTCACAGGTGGGAAGCAGGAGTACCAACAATGAAACTACTACGGCGTAATTGTTTCACATTAAGCTAACAGAATGTAATAAGATTGAATTTTATTGCGAAAAATTATGACCGTAAAAAATTATGATCATTCTTTATTGAGCGGCCCTCATATGATAACCATGTGATAAAATATGTCTTATGACAGGTATTCTAGATCATTAAATCCCGACAAGAGCACTAGCCAATGATTATCAAGTCACTATATAAACTGGCCTTTGAAATAACCTATTTTTAAACGAGTAGTATGCTGTTTTATTTAAAGAAGTAGGAGTAATTCCATTAACCACCTCCCGGTAGGTGGGGTTTATCAAACCTGTCATTTTGATAGTATTTTATTTTTGATACTTTCTCCATGTCAGGTTTCCTACATGAGACAAGGTAATGGGTAAATGTTCCGGAATATGGATGAAGGAAAGGAGTATTATATTACTAACTTTATCAAATAACGGTATTCACTGCTACATTTCATGTCCACTTTATATTATAATCGTTCTTTAGCTTAGCCTCAAAATTTTATCTTAACTTGAATAAGGAATTTAGTAGAGCTGCAAATTTCAAATTCACAGCAGGAGTGGCGAAACGACACCGAACGAACATATAGAAGTAGTTGCTCAGTTTCTATGTGACACATTAGATAGTTTTTGCCACCAATAGAGCCGCATAAAAATGCTCCAGAATGAGTGTGGATTAGGCACTGACAGGAACAACGACCTCTGCCTCATGCTGTCGCTCACGCAGGTACAGGTCACACGCCATGACGCGTGCTGTAGCTGTTTGTAAACATACCAGCATACTCCGCTGTAGCTTGCTACTATTAAGGATTTCTTTGGCTTATGAAACAGCAATAAAGAAGCTATTGTTTAATTATTGCTTATGCGGATTTAACGTGATCCAAAATTCCGTTATAGCAGTCCATGATGGCAAATAAACTGGTGGACATAAGCATATTAAACCTTTTAGAGGGAAGTTAATGAAAGTGAAATTGAGGATGGAAGCATTAAATGATAAAAAGAACAGAGAACAATATCAAAGAATTGTAGATAAAGTTAATCAATACTAAATGCCTTATGCAATGAGACAAGCATTTTATTTTACTGTATTTAATAATACTAAATAAAGCAGGTCTAACTGAAAATGAAGGTATTCATTTTACAGTAACTGGTTGAAAGCACTGTACAATTAAGATCATAGCAAAATGAGAAACCTTGGAAATGTTAGAGTCATTGTTCGACTTTTTCACAAGTAACTACCCTTTGCCCCATTACCTGAAAGCGATGCTAGGGTCATTGATAAAGAGCAATGCTTTTGTCTTCGTGGCTGGTGTGTCCCAATAACAACTTTTGAGGTTCCTGCTCTGCCTAATCACAAAATCATGTAACATTTAATGCTGTATAAAATTATACCTAACAGACTTTCGAAGCTGAGACATTGAAATTCGGACTAGTTAAATTATAAACTACGCAACGCCTACAATCGTTCCGTGTCGTTTTGAAACAACCTGTATATTCACAGACACAGTGCAATATTAAGGTTTTGAATGAGGGGGAAAAATGTTATTACTGGATATTTAGTCTTCGGTTTATGTTAATTCAGGTTGTGCATCTTATAAAGTAGTATTCTTACAGGAATAGCTGACCCCTTGTAAGACTATTATATTTGTTACCTATACATTTACGTCCTTCAGAATTGTTGAGTCTTGAAGAATAGTGTAACAACAGACATACGAAGAGCTACTTGAAAGGGTATTTATATGTGTTACCCTGTTGTTTCTGAAAAGTTAATACACTGATCCAGTATTTTTCCTTCAGTTTTGATATGCATCAGAACTGTTCTGACAATTCCCATGTTTGCACTTGGTGGCCTGGCGGTGTACACTTAAATAGGCTAACTGTAACTTTGTACATGATGATTTCACTTTGAAGAGTGCAATCCAAATGTTCTTGCTCCTTCCAGATGGTCGAGTAATGTGCATGAGAGAGCGCGCGCGCGCGGAGATGTATATGCGTGTGTGTCTATTTTGCATCTGTGCATTTATGTTTTGTGCGTGCGTGTATGTCTGTGCATGTGTGTATGTGTTCGCGCTAGTGCGCAAGTGGGATCTGTGCCAGCATTTTAGAACCCTAAATCTAGCAGCCCAAAAATATTATGGCTACCCCCCTACAGCGGAATTGTAACGAATGGAACAGCTGTGAATTCATCCGTAAAAATGTGTTTTTTAATCGGCCACATCATTTCAGTTAAGGCCATAAAAATAATCTTTAGTCATTCCCAACGCTCGAGCGGACAAAGTGAAAATGGGAAAGCAGAGATGGAGAATGGTGGGAAGGGCGAAATACTGTCTGACGAAAAATATTTCTTTTTTATGGAACAAATATTAATAACTTGTGAATTTTATGAGACTACCACAGACAGTCGTTCTGCATTGAGCTAATTAAAAGACATAAAATATTCCTTTTAACTAGTTTTGTGGAATGGGGGGAAAGGGTTGGCCGATTCAACAAAGCCACGAATCGCTTTCAAGTACCCCGCAACAACTGAACGTCGCACTGGGAATTAAATTCCTAATGAAAGAATCATGTACTAGTTTAACATAATTGTTTATAACAGTGAAATTTAAAAGTTAGAATAAAAAGGGATATTATTTCAGATCAGCATATTACAGACCCATACGAACTATAACATTCTTTAAGTGGTCATACATCTATGCCTTTGTAGCCACAACATTTGTAATCGCTTAAGGTTTCTTGGCATAGGGGTACTTATAATTTCTTGGTAAGCGGGTACTCTTATGTTTCCTTCATTATTTATTTCCTCTGCAGTAGCACAATATTCTCAATATTCTTTCAAGACAGCACTGTCTCAGATGTAAGTACTACGTACTCTCCGAAAAAAGAGGGGAAAACCCCGATTTCACAGTTTCAGTATGACCTACAGACTGCAATTGAGACGATGAGACAATGATACAAGCTGAAGGGTTTAAATGGAACAATAATAATAGTTGTCCATATTACATGAGGTTATAAACGAATTTGTAGCGAGATAATGACGAATGTGTGATTACGATTTGCCACTGAAATTGTTATTTGTGTGCACAGTAGGTGCCTGAGGATCGAGCGGAATAGCTCGGGTATTTTCGATTGTGGGCCGCAATCAGGAGGTCCAGGTTGGATTCACGTGACCAACCTAACTGACTTATGGGTTTTCTGGGGGTTTCCCGGGTCACTATGAAAATGCTGGGTAGATTGATTACATCCCCCGAATTTCCTGCCCCTCCATTTCATGCTTCACCATGATTTCACAATATCTCTTTTCTGGTGGTCTTTTTCAGGACCGAAATAACGGCGGGTGTCTCGACATTGCATGGCAGGATGATATACTCTTGGTAAAACTTCCTGCTCCAGGAGAACGGTCTCCGGTCTCTGAACCCCATCTAGTGGGATCGTTTCAGGATCACAATGGAGTGGAATGCTGGTTTTACTGACCTACTGGGGATTTTCCAACTGGTAAAGTTTAGGGACCCTGCCCTCTGCACTGTCGTAGCTCCTTATGCAGGCTGCGCTCTGTCTCCTCTCGCCTCATCCTTCCTTCCGGGGTGCCTCACTTGGGGCATAGGTACAACAGACTAAATTTGGACCTCCATGCCAAATCCCCTCCGTAGCGTAGTCCAGGTTCCTGAGGATGCAAAGTATATAATTCTGGCCCTTTGAGTATGTTGAACCATGAACAGGATGTGAGGAGTCTGGGCTCTTGTTCTGGAGTCATCCTTGACTACAATGTGCTTTTCTCACTCACACAGTTAACAAGTTTTGTACCTATTTGGGAATTTCAACAAACGAGAAAATCAGGAAGATATTGAAGTAAAGTCTCTGTTTGACGTTCCATGGATCTAATGTATAGCTCCAGTACTGAAGTACAAAGCACTTCTCTCAGGCTTTGCGTGTGAGGGTATGGGGGTAAGCAGCGCTAGTTAAGTTTGATTAATTCAATGGAGGGTACCAGTGAGCTACTTGAAGTTAGTTGCCGATTGAGGTCAAAGAGTTAAACTATTCCTGAACCCTATCACTGGAACTGTACAATTTTAAATTATGTCTATCTTTTAATCTCTAATGAATCGATAACTTGTGGTTAAAACATACAATTTTCTATAATAATAATGCGAAGCGTAGGTTGCTGTGAGCGGCAAAAATGCTAAGCTGAAGCCTCCCTGGAGATGACTGCTATATCTATATAACGTTGCTGCTGTCGATAATCGATCAATTCAATAAGATATTAAAACACCAGGGAAAAGGACTGAGTTTCTACAGTACGCGCCCTTTTAGCAACATAAACCCAGCCGCTAATGTTCATACACAATGTTGGCAAAACTTAAAGCTGCTAATTTTTATCTTTTGTCTTGCTCAATCACAAAAGTTTTATTTATTTTATAAGCTTTAGAAATGGACGGCATACTTCAGAAGCTGCACCTCCACACGTAGGTAACCTACCCTTAATCTAATGAATAATGATATTAATTCCAAATGATTTCAATACAGCGGTAATTACTCTAGCTTTCCTAGACTCTCCAGCTGTTTTTCCTTACCATGGGATTCACTAATGTCTTAAATTCTCTGAAAAAATGTAATCCTTACTTTTTTATATTATATATTCATTTTACAATGAACTTATTTATTTTAATTAAGTTTCTCCATTTCATTTCCTCATTAAATTGCTAAAATTCCCCGTTGTAATTTTGATATCTAGGTGGTTATATAATAAAACTTACTAGAAGTTTAATGTGTAGCTCTTCTTATGATATGCAAGAGAATATAATACGAGGGTTAGCTGGAAAGTCCCGGGCCTCTCATAAAGTTGGCATTAATGGGACAATTTGACGGATAGCACCGTATAGTTTAACCCTAGACTGGCTTGTATCCATAGTTAGAGGTCAATAGCTTGAAAAACAACATTTCAAACAAGACAAGTGTAAAGTTTTCACGAAAATGGAGGTTTTGGAAAAACGAGTATAATGATTAAATACTTCCATTAGAAAGGCTTAACGCCGAAAGAAATCAAGGAGGAACTGGACAGTGCATTGAAAGACTCTGCCCCTTCATATAAAATTATTAAAATTTGGCTGCAGAGTGTAAAATGGGGCGTACGAGGACTGTGATGAGCCTCGCTCTGGACGACCTGTGGAAGTCCCAACTCCAGAGATCATTGAAGAAATTCATCGTTTATTACTGGAAGCCCACAGACTAAATTTGTTTGAGATAGCACAGGCTGTAAACATATCAATAGAACGTGCAGGTGGTATTTTAAGTAATTGTTTTGGCTTTCACAAGGTCTGTGCTACATGGGTGTCACTTTTGTTGATACCTGATCAAAATTTAAAAAGAATTACAAAGCTTCTGTGAAGAATTTGGATCTCTGCCGTAAAAATTCCAGTGAATTTTTGAGACGGCTTATTACCATGGATGAAACTTTGATACATCATTACACTCCAAAAAGTAAATTTCACTCAAAAAAGTGGATTGCGACAGGAGAACCAACTAAAAAAAAAGGCAAAGTCAATTTTGTCAGCTGGGATGCACAGGAGCCTAGAAAATGCTAAAAGTATAACTGAGGACCACTGCGCAAGGTTCCTGCAACGTTTAAAGATGAGGTGAAAAGAAAAAGACCTCTTTTGGCAAAGAAAAAGAAATTTGTTTCTTCACGACAGTGCTCCAGCCCATCGTTCTGTCATTGCAATGGGAAATATGTACGAATTCACACTCGAATTGCTTGAACATCAACCCTATTTGCCAGATCTAGCACCCAGTGACTACACCTGCTCCCGAACTTCAAAAAAGTTATTGGAGGACGAAGATTTCACGTGGTAAAGAGCTGATACGTGACTATTGGATACTCTACACAGCTTTTTCTCAGAATGGTAGTCCGTTTCATTTGCATATGTCGGGTATCTTGTGTTATTTAGTGTCATGAGGGTATTTATTATAGAATTTGGAAATCGACAGGACGTATTCACGTAAAACGCCAATCAAGTAATTCGTTAGTTAAAAAATGTGCATAATTATTTGTTAATGGTTTGTTTGTGGATCTAGCACGCTGTTGCTTTCATTAAATGTACTTTTTATTCTATAATTTCCGTTTGTATTAGTACCTCCTGTAGTGTCTGTAAACATAGAACGCAATAGATGTGGGAATTTCAGCACCAAGTTCCATAGGTTGGAAACATAAACATCTGCCCTCAAATCTATCAAAATCAAAATAATTACCATTTAAGGTGAAAGCTCTTGTCCATATTTCTTTTAAATAATGCACTAGCTATTTGATTAGCACACTAGTCAATATATAATCTTCTACTTATTATGGCTATATTAACAATATGTTAAGTTATGTACAAGAAAGTTTTAATTTTAAATTAATTAAAACAGTGCTTAATATTTTGTATACAAAAATTAAGAGCTCAAGCAAACAAAATCTCAGTAAATACTGCTCTGCTAAGGTGGTGTTTACGGATTATCTGCTTTCACTAGCCGTAATATATTTCTGACCACCCCTTCAACTGTGTTTCTCTCACGAAAATGTACTTCTAAGGAAACTGTTAATCTCAATAGTTCTGGCATTTTGTGAGGAAAACCACGTCAAGAATCCCAGCATATTAGCAAAGCTTAGGCCTCTTAGAAAACATACGCTCTTGTACTTAGCAATGCCGGACAACTAGGTTTACATTATGTTTTTAATGTACAAAGTAAATCTATGTATGACCTCATCGTGAGCTGTCATAGGATACTTACTAGTTCTCCTCACTACTTAAGAGAGCAAAACATCCCACACACGTTTCCTCATCGGAGGCCTATAGAAAACGAATGGGCCTCATAACAACCCGGAGAATGCGATGACCTCATACATACTCTAAGGAGGTCTTTCATATGTGAAAAAGGTGACAAACTCTACCGGAGTGCCAAGTAGGTGAATAAACCTTTATTTATCTGAATGAACCGCACCAACGTTTGTAGTAATCAATCTATTGAAATAAATACGTTGTTTCTTATAAAATCAGCAGGAAATTAATAGATGTATTCATTGTTATTTCAGGCGAATACACCGCTGGTGCCATGTTAAAATGCTTATGTTTCCTGCTCTTTATCTTTACGCATGTTTTGGGCAATAGTTTACAGCCGTGGCAATTAAGAAGTAAACAAACCAAAAATTTTGTCTTTGAGTCACATAAATGTCTTTGAGTCACATGATAAAGCTGGTTCACGTTATTGAAATAATAGTGTGAACTGTGCGCAGTCATGGTCTGCTAGCTTATGTCTGCGGCGTAAGTGATACTATCACCTCGATTAAATGCAAAAGGCAGGTGTGGACGATGATTTTTACTGTCGACATGAAACTTCAATTTATTTTCCTAAAAGAAACAAACACTATATCAGTATACAAAAACTAAACACACTATTTTTCAAACAATATAAAAATACTGTTGAGCTTTTTACTTTGCTAGCAAAACTGCATTTAAAACCCGTGCCAGAACTTGAGAGTGAACACAAAACATGCTTCCATTTTTGCGCTGTGTTAGAGATATTTTAAATACTATGTTAGTAACAAATACATGTATTGCTAATAGAGACAAAAACACTTTTTAGTGTGTTTATGTGGTTTACCTTTCTCTTTCTGACCTCTTTGAGTACTCCTTCTATGAATTTATAACCCAACAGAAGTGAGTAAAGGCAGTAGTGCATTATGTGACACAATTTGGATATTCCAAGGCGGAATGCCTCCTTCTCGCATTGCATTTTAAGTCGCATAACATGATGAATAGTTCTAAATAGAATACCGAGTGTACTGGTCTCCACACTTAGGTATAAAAGTATGAAGAAAACGATGTACCTTAGCTTCCGCTGGGATGATGCACCGACAAAGATAAAGCACTTTAATGAGTTGCACTAATATTAGCTCTTCCAGCCAATCAAATTGCACTGCGCCTTCCACTGACCACCGAATCCTATAAACATGCAACTACAAATAATTGTATCCGCTTTAAAGAAATAATTAGTCGCTCTTTCCCCAGACTCAAACCCAGGATCAATGTCTTTTACGAGGTAAACTGCTGTCTTCACCACCATCGAGTCTAGATCTTGGATAACCAATCGTCATTGTGTAATCCATAGCAGCACATTAGATGCCTGCAGTTCAGGACTGGAGCAAGAACTGCTCCCAAAGCAATGTCATCTCATTACTCACGTAAAGAAGTTTTCCAGATGTATGGAAACCTGCCTCCTGCAGACTATAAATACACTTAAGTACCTCGATCATCTTGTGTACCAATAAAATCTATCCCACAATTGATGCTGTAGGGAAAAAATTTTAATTTCACTGCCCACGGTACCAATCGCGTGTCGTTCCATTTCACTGTTGCTAACCTTGTACCACGAGTTCACAACAACGCATTTTATCTATAAGTTTCCGAACTAGCTTCACTCAAATAACTCTTCCATTTGTACTACTGTTCATGCTGCCAGTAACTCTATTCTTCACTTTAGCACTTCATACGTTACCGCCAGGCTGAACAATGACAGTCCTAGCTACCACGTTGCTGACTGGCTTGTCTAAGAATGTCTCTTCTTTAAGGTTCTTGGCATCTTTCTCTATTCTGATCCCGAGACATGTTCGGCACTGAATTGAATATGGTGAGAACGTTACAGACAGGTCTCCTTATCCAAGTGACTAGCAACGGAACCGCCGCTCAGCTCTCGAGCACAAACGCAACTGACCGTGGCAGAAAAGAAAACCGTTCTGCACATTACATTCCCATTACAATTTCCATTGGAAGTCTTTCAGAATTGTAAATATTTGCTGTTCAAATTTTATTGAGTTTTGTTAATATTAGTACTAAATCAATGTTGTTTAGCATGTTATACATAAGTAACCTAACGAATGCGTGTGGGAAGCTTCAAATTTAAATATGAAAATCATTCTCACAGTTCTCTGCTAGAAGTAGAGTAACAGGCTAGCAACAGGGTTATGTGAAGTTGCTGAAATAATAGTTCATCTGTTAATCAGCTTAGTTAAAGTGAAACTACAGGTTTCAGCTTAATCAAGCGAGTATTTTGTTAAAGTCTTCGTGACACCCTTAGTGCTGAGAGCCAATTATGTCAATAATCGAAGATCTAATAAACCCTACCAAAACTATCCGGTTCCTGCAAATACCCGGGTGCTTCAGCTAGTGCCTAGTAAAACAACTATACATTTCTTGGAGTAAAAATATTTAATGCAATATTTGAACACAAAATGCTTCCATTTCAATATAAGAATGAGCATATTATATGTCCAATATTAATGCATATTTGTGCTGAAAGTTACGTCTAAGATTAAAGCACCTGGGCACAAATTTTAGTTTGAAGGTTACTTGTTCCATAATATTTCGAAGGAATTGATAGATATAACTAAGAACATGTATTTTATTTCAGGCTATATAAGCTTCACTTTACTTAGAAACATATTATTTATTAGAGTAAATATTAGACCTTGAAACTAGTGAAAAGCAGTCTATGCCTTTAGTCATTTCGTCTGTGACAAGGCGCCATACCATAACTTTTGCTTAAATATCCTGCTGTCCTTCATATTCAGTTTCTTCAAGAGAATGTGTAGACGAGAAAAGAAGTCATTCACATCACAGAGACTTACAAGCAGCTATTGCAGTAAATTTAGAAATGGCACGGAATTAAAGACACAGTATTCTCAGAAACATTGATCGGTTTCTTCACTGCCTGTTAGGAATCAAACTGCCCATCAAATGAACTGTGGTAAAACTGATGCTGCCGCTTACTATTTCCTTGACATAAACTCAATGGTTCCCACACCTTTGTGTTCTGAAACAATGAACAATTCTCACTGATTATCTGTTTTACTGCAAAAAGTGGAATCACAGAACTAAAGAGTGTTTCTTATAGCACTTAAATATTTGAATAGCTTAGAAGACAACCGATGTAGTACCAGAACATATGGAATTTGTAACTGATTACTTAGAAATATATCACAGGTGTTGCAGGAGAATCAGTTTGTAAACATTGCTTACACAGATAATTAAATTGATGGATGTGGACAAGAATTATATACACATTCTTCAGATTGCATGATCATTCGTTGTCCCTTATTTCCAAATCAGAATATCTGTTCAAATTTATGGAACGGTCACAGTATGCTACATTGCCTCATCCTAAAGCATCGCATTAAACTTAATTAACTTAAATTAACTCGAACTTACATTTTTCACGCTACAAAGTTATAAAAGTGCAGAACGATTAGTGCATTGTTAAATTATATGGAGCAAAATTCTGTTATCTTAGTGAACCACTTCATGTCCTATTAATGATCAATGAAGTTCACTGGAATCCATGTTGGGATGCAAAAGATGTAATATTTCAGTTATATATAATAACCAAACTGTGGCAGCCAATGTTTACGTGTTTATGGTATACTGGGACGCCCATAACCATTGTAGTTAAAGAGCGTCCATAAATTTAATTTAATGCTTCACGATAAAAAGCGTTTTGCTATCATGTGTATATGCGACCTCTGTTCTTCTGCTGAAAGCATTAAGCGTGATGGCCTTTTGACATTCGTTAAGAAGTTTTTTTTGTGTTAAATTCCGTTCACATCTGGAAGTGAGTTAACCAGAAAGATTCTGACCAAATAATATTCCATCCTCAGCTTGAAATATTCACTTGAGCTACGGCGTTAGGTGCGACATTGGTCTCGTCATTGAAGAATTACACTATGTCAAGTGTACTCAAACAGCAATATATGAATTCAAGATGGATAAAATCACTATTTCCAACATACCCTGAACGGCATAAAGTAGCCATTGTTAATAGGTTAAATCAAACTGAACAATACAATTATATAACCGTCATTTGATCCATTGATCTTGCTTTCTACTTGCTGTTGAGGTTACCAATGGAGCTACCATGGCAACATATACGTACAAATTCCGCAGCTGAACTACATTTTCCCGTAAACCACAAGGAAATCATGTCATATTTAAGATAATATTCACCTCTACTGTAAAGGAGATATTACTTTGTGATTCACACATAGTCCTGTGAATCAGTCAGTATACTGAGTGGTATCTCTCAGACCTATAACTTATGAACACAAACTTCCAAGTCAGCCGTGATTAGTTAGTAGATGGCAGCCCTCCGTCAACGAGATGTGTCAATCACAAAGTATATTCCCCACTATAAAAATACCTACGCTGTGGATTAATACTTTTTCTTTCCAAATATAAATCATATTTAAATCAGCGACCAATAATAAAATTAAATTATCAGTGACTTCTTATATGCAGTGCCTTGAATTACAAGCCATTTCTCCAAGTTTATCAAAATTAACAGATCTGAAACAAATTAAACTGTAGTAATATGTCCTTCAAATATTAAGTGCCTTGAATTACAAGCTATTTCTCCAAGTTTATCAAAATTAACAGATCTGAAACGAATTAAACTGTAGTAATATGCCCTTCATATATTAATATCATTCATTATCTATCATATTCCTCTGGGTAGAAAAATAACAAGTACCTACAAGCCACGTTATCCTACATTTTTTTTTGTTCTCGTCATGCGTAGTACGAGCTTTCTTCTACCCTACAAAACGACTATTCTTTTAGGTCCGCGGCTTTTCATAAACAGGCGTATTGTCTTTAACCTGACATGTCTTTTTTCCTTCCTTCCTTCCTTCCTTCCTTCCTTCCTTCCTTCCTTCCTTCCTTCCTTCCTTCCTTCCTTCCTTCCTTCCTTCCTGCTTTCCTTCCTCCCTTCCTCAATTCCTTCCTTCCTTCCTTCCTTCCTTCCTTCCTTCCTTCCTTCCTTCCTTCCTTCCTTCCTTCCTTCCTTCCTTCCTTCCTTCCTTCCTTCCTTCCTTCCTTCCTTCCTTCCTTCCTTCCTTCCTTCCTTCCTTCCTTCCTTCCTCCACTGCTTCCCTTTCCCCCTTCCACCCGACCTGCCTACCTCCCTCTCTCTCTTCCTTCCTCCTTCACTCCTTCCCCTATTTCCTCCCTCCTTCCCCCTTCCCTCCCTCCTTCCTTCCGTCCCTCCTACCCTCCTTCCTTCCTCAATCCGTACTGGGAATACCATTCAGCAATATTTGTTGTCAATGTGAAAATAAAATAGAATGTAAATACAGTAACATACACAAAATAAGGAAATGCAGGACAAGAATACTTTAAAGCCATGCCGTAGTCGAGTGGTTAGATCGCTTTCCTCTCACCAGAGCGCACCGAGTTCGATCCCATGCGACCGGAGCGTGAGATGTGTGATGGACAACACGGCGCCAGGACGGTTCTTCGGATCTCCGGTTTTCCCCTACATCATTCCATCAACTACTCCATAATCATCTTTCTTTTTATCCAGTTTGCCTTCATTTTGGTTATTTTCTTCCCCCAGTCTCATTCCGGGGACCGAGCTGATCAACCATCCCTGGATTTCTCTCTCTGATCCATAGTTGTGGCTCCCTCACCCGACGTCCAAAATGGTGTAGAGAATGGAATATCATAAATGAACATGACTGTGTCCTACACCAAGAGAAGAAGGAGAACAAGAAGGGGAAGAAGAAGAATGGCTTATATAGGTATGGGATCCATTTAATGTTTCTTCTGCAGTCTTTGTGATAATAAA